>VZQC01011344.1:4029190-4055220 GCA_009823505.1 Rhizomys pruinosus | reverse complement strand
CTTGTGAAGTCTCTGTTCAGTTCTTTGCTCCATCTATTGAGCGGGTCATTTGTTTTCTTTTTTCTTTGTTTTTTGAGTAGTTTATATATTCTGGAAATCAATGCTTTGTCAGATGTATCTGCAGTGAAGGTTTCCTCCCACTCTGTGGGATTTCTCTTCACTTCCTTGATTGTTTCTTTTGATGTACAGAAGCTTTTGAGTTTGATGAGGTCCCATTTGTCAATTGTCGACCTTAATTCTTGTGCAGCTGCTGTCTGATTTAGGAAGTCTTTTCCTACGCCTATGTCTTGTAGTCTGCCGCCAACTTTTTCTTCTATCACCTTCAGAGTTTGGGGTTTCACGTTGAGGTCTTTAATCCATCTGGAGTTGACTTTTGTACAGGGCGAGAGGTAGGGGTTTAATTTTGTTGCTTTGGGGGGTGGAGTGTTACACGTGTGTGTGTGTGTGTGTGTGTGTGTGTGTGTGTGTGTGTGTTTGAGACAGGGTCTCCCTATAGCCCCAGCTGACCTGGAACTCACTATGTAGGCCAGGCTGTCCTCAATCTGCTTGCCTCTGCCTCCCGAGTGCTGGGATTAAAGGTGTGCACCACCACACCCAGCTTAAAGATGGTTCTTAGCTGCCATATGGGTGCTGGGAATCAGACCTTGGTCCTGTGCAAGAGCAGTCAGTGCTCTTAACCACTGAGTCATCTTTCCAGCCCTCCTTGTTTGTTTTTAAGAGATAAATGGGTCTGAATAATCTAACTTATTATTAGAAATGACAGTTGGCTCTTGATTCAACACTACTAGCTAGCTACCTTACTGAACAATCAGTCCTAGTAGCCTTTCAGGTTGTTTTGTTTTTGTTTTTGTCTTTTTGAGACAAGATCTCCCTTTAGCCCCGGCTGTCCTGGAACTCACTCTGTAGACCAGACTGGCCTTGAACTCACAAAGATCCGCCTGCCTCTGTGCTGGAATTAAAGGTGTGCCCCACCACACCCAGCTCAGTTTATTTTTTAGCTTCTCTAGTCATAATGCCTACAATCAATGATAGACTTTTCTCTTTTTTTTTAGTAATAGTAGTCTTAACAGAGACTTTTATTTATATCTGTTCTTAATAGGAATAAGTTTCATATGTTTTATGATTATGTTTATTTGTATATGTTTATATTTGCTTATGTTAAGTAGGTATGTTAAAGTTATATATGCATGCATATGCATATATCAATCTCATTTTCATTGTGGGACTATATTAGGTATTTATGGTGATTTTTATGCCTTTTACCATCTACTAAGATGACCGTATACCATATTTCTGTGATTTCTTTCTGGTAAGTTTAGGTATACATTACCTAATAGAGAACCATCCCTACATTTTTGTAGTGAGTTGTTGGTCATTATATTAGTTATCTACTGCTGCTTAACAAATTACTTCAAACTTAGTGATTTTGACCAATGCACATGTTAATCACAGTTTCTATGGGCCAGGAATCCAGGTATGATTTAGCTGGGTCCTCTACCTTGTAGTCTGTGTCACATGGAACTTGAGTCTTACATGATGCTTAACTGGAAAGCATCTTCTCCTAAGCTCTTGTGATTGCTGACAGGCTTCAGTTCTTTATAAATTAACAGGCTAGAGGCTTGTTTCGTGCTTGCCCTCAGCCCTCGTCACATGGCCATCTCCACTGGGTGCCCTCAGCCCTCGTCACGTGGCCATCTCCACGGGCTGCCCTCAGCCCTCGTCACGTGGCCATCTCCACGGGCTGCCCTCAGCCCTCGTCACGTGGCCATCTCCACCGGCTGCCCTCAGCCCTCGTCACGTGGCCATCTCCACCGGCTGCCCTCAGCTCCTGTCACGTGGCCATCTCCACGGGCTGCCCTCAGCCCTTGTCACGTGGCCATCTCCACGGGCTGCCCTCAGCCCTCGTCACGTGGCCATCTCCACGGGTTGCCCTCAGTCCTCGTCACTTGGCCATCTCCACGGGCTGCCCTCAGCCCTCGTCACGTGGCCATCTCCACGGGCTGCCCTCAGCCCTCGTCATGTGGCCATCTCCACGGGCTGCCCTCAGCCCTCGTCACGTGGCCATCTCCACGGGCTGCCCTCAGCCCTCGTCATGTGGCCATCTCCACGGGCTGCCCTCAGCCCTCGTCACGTGGCCATCTCCACAAGCAGCTCATGCCATGACAGTTTGTTTCTTCAAAGATAGCAAAGGAGCTGGTGAGATGGCTTAATGGGGAAAGATGCTTGCTATGGAAGCCTGACGACCTCAGTTCAATCCCCAGAACCCAGGGTAGAAACTTTCTCCTGAAAGTTGTACTTTGACCTCAATATCCATGCACTTTACTGTCATGCACACACACACACACACACACACACACACCACACACAAATTTAAAAATTAAGAGACCTTTTTTGTCTTTTCTGAGATCAGGTCTCCCTATAACCACAGCTGGCTTGGAACTTTTGCAATGGAGACCAGGCTAGCCTTGATCTCAAAGAGGTCTACCTGCCTCTCTCTGCCTCCCAAGTGCTGGAATTAAAGGCTCGTGCCACCACACCTGGCCATAAAAATTTTTTTAAAAAAAGCTACTAAGGGAGAGAATTTCTCAGCAAAATAGATGTTACTTCTTAGCATGTATGTATATGTTTGTTCGTGTGTGTGAGGCATGTGTGGGTGTGCAGCATTAGGCTAACAGGTATGTGCCACCATGCCTTGCTTTTCATGTGGTTGTTGGGTATCAAATTCAGGTCATTCTTATACACAAGCACTTTACTGACTGAGCTATTCCTCTAGCCCCCACATATTAGTCTTTTTTTTTTTTTTTTGTCTTTTTGAGACAGGGTTTCCCTATAGCCCCAGCTGTCCTGGAACTCACTCTGTAGACCAGGCTGGCCTTGAACTCACAAAGATCCGCCTGCCTCTGCCTCCCAAGTGCTAGGATTAAAGGCGTATGCCACCACGTCCAGATATTAGTCTTATAGCGTAATCACATACATACATACACCTTTACTATATTCGTTTTTTTTTTTTCTTTTTTTTTTTTGTATTTTGAGGCAGGGTTTCCCTTTTAGTACTAGCTGTCCTGAAGCTCACTCTGTAGACCAGGCTGGCCTTGAATTCACAGAGATCTGCCTACCTCTACCTCCTGAGTGCTGGGATTAAAGGCCTTTGCCACCACACCTGGCTACCTTTACTATATTCTATTGGTAAAAACACAAATTCACAATCTAGATAGGAGGTTATGGTTTCAGTCTATACATTATGAATTTGGGTGCAACTGAAGAAAATGACATAACTTAAATAGATGTGTATTTCTTATGTAAACAACTTCAAGTCAGCTACCTAGGGCTAGATGGCAGGGCTTGAGGTCTTGAGTTCCTTACAGTCACACTATGCCATGTCTAAGGAGTTACCATTTCCTCATCATACTAGATGGCAAGATCTGCATTCCAGAGATGAGAAGAGGAGGAAAAGGTTCTTGAAAATCTATTCAGCAGGATCCCAGAAACTGTCAAATGATGCTCTGTCTATATCCCACATGCCAAAACTATGTCCTGTGGTCATCCTTTGCTGCAAAGAGGGTTGAGAAATGCAGTCCTTATTTGCCAGGCAAAAAATCTGCTACTGTGGAAGAATGCAAAAAACATCATAGGTGCTACTGAGAGTTTCTGCCACACATAGCTTTAAGTAAGAAAGAAAGTTTCTTTTCCCTTTGCTTTGGAAAATATTATAATAATGTTACCTGGTTTTTGAAATCTGGGAAGATGACTTGAAAAATTAGCAATTACTTGGTTTCTTTTTTTCTATTTCATGCCAATATATTTTTCATTATTTCTGTAGTGCTACATATTGAACCCAGGGCTTTGTGCATGCTAGTCACATGTTTTACCAGTAGGATGATTAATTTTCATTGTCCACCTCACTAGATTTGAAATCATCTAGATAATAGACCTCTGGGTATGTCTGTGAGAGTATTTGCAGAGAGGATTAACTGAGGATGGAAGACCCACACTGAATTTGGGTGGTACCATCCATGGGCTGAGATCTTAAACTGATTAAAAAGGGAGAAAGTAAGGGCAGAGCACCACCTCCCCCACTTCCTGAAGATATGGTGAGACCAGCCTCCTCACACTCTCATAGCCATGTCTTCCCACCATGCATTCTTCTTCAAGTTGTTCCTGTCATGCATTTTGTTATGGCAATAAGAAAAGCGTTAATATAATCACTGAGCTACAGTCCTAGCATCCTGGTTTTTTTGTGACAGTACTTTTTTAGAAAATTAAGCTGGTCATGGTTGTGCACACATATAAGCCCTGATTTGGGAGATTGAGGTAGGAGGATCACGATAGGTTTAAAATTAGCCTGAGCTACAAAACGAGTTCCAGGCCAGTGTGGGTTACATAGCAAGACTCTGTCCAAGAGAAAATTTTAGTTGACAGATAAAAAGTATACAAGTTTCTTTGGTATCCTATGATTTTTTTAAGTATGTATTTATTTTCTCTGTGTTAGAGATTAAACTCAGGGCTTTGCATATGCCAGGCAAGTACTCTATCACTAAGCTACAGATACCTAAGGGCCCCATGTAATGGGCAGGGCCAGGAAAGCACAGCACACCTGAGAGGACTGGACTAAGTAGACTACATGTGATGGAATGTGAGAAAAATTGACTGTGCAAAGGAGCTTGCAAGGGGCGGGGCAGGGCAGGGGCTTTCCATATAAAGTATCATCTGGGACTGGAGAAATGGCCTAGTGGTTAAGAGCGCCGATTGCTCTTGCAGAGGACCCGGGTTCGATCCCCAGCACCCATATGGTGGCCGAGAACTGTCTTTAACTCCAGTTCCAGGGGAATCCAACACCCTCTTCTGACCACTGAGGCATTGCACGACATGGGTGCACAAACCTACATGTAGACAGTACATTCATACACATAAAAAAAAGAATATTAGCTATAAAGTATCATTTATTCCCCATAAAAATTCAAGGCAACTGATTATGCCCTGGCTTTACAGAGAAGGATATTACTCAAGAGCACACAGATAATTTATGGGAGGGTTACACTCTAAACTCAAATGCCAAAACCTGTGTCTTTCTGTAGTTTGAAGAGCTGACAGTCTCTCACAAAGTGGTACCATCCTCACAGTATCCACAGGCCTCTCCTACACTGAGCTTCATTAACAATCTGATACCCACAGGCTCTGCCTATTAACAGTGCACCCTGAAAACAACTCTAATCAACCTTTGTAGAAATAGCTCTGTTTGGGGGGCTAAGGAGGTAGATCTCAGTTGTTGATCTGTTTGCCACACAAACATGAGGAACAGAATTCAGATCCCTAGCACCCAAATGAAAAAGCCAGGAATGGTGGTGTGTGTGTGTGTGTGTGTGTGTGTGTGTGTGTATGTTTAATCCAGTGCTGGGAAAACAGAGACAAGAGGCTCTCTGGGCTTGCTGACTAGAGCAAGCATGTTTTAAAACTTACTGTGGTTCAATTTTTGGAACATTCAAGCCCCTCCTGAGAGGTTTTTCTCTGATATTTATTTTTTTTTTAATTTTATTTATTTCTGTATGTGTATGAATGTACTGTCTGCATGCAAGTTTGTGCACCCGTGTCGTGCAATGCTGCGGAGGTCAGAAGAGGGTGTCGGATTCCCCTGGAACTGGAGTTCTCCTGGAATTGGAGTTTCAGACGGTTCTTGGCCACCATGTGGGTGCTGGGGATCGAACCCGGGTCCTCTGTAAGAGCGGTCGGCGCTCTTAACCGCTAGGCCATCTCTCCAGCCCCTCTCTGATATTTAAGTAACAAAGCCATATACAGGACTCTTCTCCCACTGTGCTTCATCTGTTTTCTCCCTCCTATGAGGCATTTTTTAATGTTTTATTTTTATTTATTGAATTCTGGTCAGTTAATCGTTTTCTTTCCCAGCTTTTCTTCTGCCGGTAACACTGGTCCATTACTTAGAGAGAGAAATCCATGAAAGCTAAGGAGAAACCAGTAATTGAAAGATGGCAAGAAATATTGACCCTGTGTCCTACTAACTGCCACAATGCTTTTCAGCCCTATACTGACTGAGTTGACATTTGTAGGGGAGTTTCAGTTTCAGGAAGTTGGCTGTATCCCATTATCTGGGAAGGGAGGACACAGCCTGTTTAATGAGCTGCATTGAGTAAAGACAGAAGGATTTCCTCATATTGGATAATTTGTAATTCCTTTGTTTCAGGGAACTCTTCTAGAGTGACTTCCTAGGCTGTCTCCTCTACTGCATTTCACTTGCATACACAACCTTGAGATTTAAGGCTAATTTAGTTCTATCCCATTTTCTCTCCACTTTTACTCTACATTAATCAGTTGCTGTGACCCCTTTGCCACACATCCAGGCTGCCAGGAAAGGGTTATAGCTAGACCCTAGTGCCCCAGTCTCCATCCAGAGCAGGCCACTATGCCAGAAAACAGACTGCTCTGCGCCTGCCTACTCTGGTGGGAAAGCATCAGATGACTCCTGTCATGGAATCTTCTCCTTGTATAGCACCCCCAAAATTAGAAGGGTAGAGAAAGCTGCAGGCTTTTTATTAAAATGAAGCAAAACAAAAAATAGCTGGAAAGCATATAGAAAAGAAAATGGGCTGGAGAGATAGCTCGGCGGTTAAGAACACTAACTGTTCTTGCAGAAGACCCAGGTTGGAATCCCAGCATTCACATGGCAGCTAACAGCTGTCCATAACTCCAGTTCCAGGGGATCTGAGTCCCTCTTCTGTCCTCCACTAGCATTTCACGACACAGATGTACTTAAATACATGCACGTAATACAGGCATACACATAAATAAAAATAAAATAAGGAAGAAAGAAAATGAAACCACTTGTCCAGTTCCCAGTAGCCTTTTCTGTAATCACCTGGTTACTTAGATTTTCATGACAAGTCATTGAGACCAGACTACTGCTTCAGGGCATTAGACTGGGGATCCTAGAGAGAGTTTACCTCATAGAGGTTACTCTGGCACCTTTACTCTGAGCAAGTGTCTTTTTACAACCCTCATAATTTCTGTGAAAAACTCTTTTGGATAAACATAGGCCCAACTTGGGTTGGGAGCTGACACTTAGAACAAAGTAAAGGCCAAACAGGATGATGAGGCAAGGAAAAAAATTGTGGGGTATTTTCAGGAATGGGCAAGTCCTGGAGCATACCTGTGGCATTTACATATAGAATCCCTGTCCCATAGTTGTTTTTTGCCAAAGAACTCGGAACAGTTGATCAGTGGCTGAGTGAGTGGAGGGGCCTCACGTCCCACTTAGTGCCTCTGCTGAAGTGATTTGTTCAATACCACAGAGCCAGCTGGCAGCCAGAACCAGAAGATGAGTCAGAAGCTCAGTTTCTAGGCTAAGATGTGGCTTTTACATGGCATTTCTTGCCCAGTTAGAGAACTCCTGGGATCTGAAGTGATATGTTCCTGCAAGGTTCACAAAAGCCCTCTTTCCAGCCCAGTGATGTGATATCAATTTCAACTTAAACAAGCTGCAGTTTCTCCTTATGTGAAGGTGAGAAAATGTCGGATGCTGATCACGCTAGATGGCATCTAGTGGGGCATCAGGTTGCTATACTTCATGATGTCCAGCTCTAATCACAGCCTTTCCTCCTCCATCTTTCTCTCTCCTTCCCTCTTCCTTTTGTCTTTGTTTTCCCTTTTGCTGCTACAGCATGTCCACAGATAGACCTGATAACCGCTTGGCCCGCTTCTTTCTCTTGCTTTCCCTGGGTTTTTGAAGTCTGTACATGGAGGTTCACTAAGACCACACAGCTAGAGATGTGAAAGACTTGTTTTCCTCATGGAACATGGTCAAAAATCTCTATAGTACTTTGGCAAACATCCAGATTAATATCTGTGAGTTAACATACTTAACTTTAAATGTTACATCTTCAACTCTGATTTCATAATATAATCACGCAGCTCAAAATGCAAAGGGTCCAAAGGCGCATGGGGACACTTTCACCTCGTTCCTGTGCTGCCCAGATCTCCGTCCTCAGGACAGCTAGTATTGGCAGTTTCTACTGGAGATGCATATTCATAATCAATAAATACAACTGTATTTTGTTTTTCCCCATTTTTTTTTTTCTTTTTTGAGACAGGGTCTCCCTGTAGCCCCAGCTATCCTGGACCTCACTCTGTAGACCAGGCTGGCCTTGAACTCACAAAGATCCGCCTGCCTCTGCCTCCCGAGTGCTAGGATTAAAGGCGTGTGCCACCACGCCCGTTTTTCCCCATTTTTACATAAAAGGTGGACACATGATTCCTTTTTGTTACTAAATTCTTTATCTTTTAATTAACTTTAGTTGGTGTGCAAAATAGTTTTGTTATAATATTTTCATATGTGTGTAATACTGTACTTTGCTAATTTAATGACATGATCCTATAATGCACCTTTTAACATTCAGTATTATATTTTTATTAGTCTGATAAGAGGTTCTTAGGAGGTTGTTTTCCTTTTAGTAATTATAAAATGGCTCAGGTGGAAGTTTTTGAGAGAATGCTTACATTAACACATTTTAAAATGATAGTGTGGCAATTAGACTTGCTAGTAGTCAAAATTTATTGTTCAGATGAAGGAGGTATTTGATTTGTTGTGTCTATGAAGTGATTACTTGTGGCTTTTTAAAGCCAGTATGACTCACAAAACATCTTTGATGTTAAGTTTGGAATGACTGTGTCATTAGTTCTGATTGGGAGTTTGTATAATTCAGAATTTTAGTTTGAAAGCAGCTAAGGCAATGAAAAGCCACATGCTGGACCTCCTTGGATGCGGTGAGTGTTCCCTCTGTGCTGGAACCATTTTGTGAGAACTAGAGGAGGGGTCTGTGCTAGGTGTACCATGGCCACTAGGCGCTTTGGACCCTGGAGAGGCCCAGTACTTTGACTTTGCAACTGTAAAGAGTAAAAATAAAAAGCTCTGCTACTCAATAGGTTTCTCAATTGAAACCTGCTGATGAGTTGCAAATGCTTTCAGACCCAAGTGGTTGATTAGTTGAGCCATGGCTGGTTTTATGTCATGTTTTCTGTAAAAAGACTATGTTCAGTGGGATAGGAAATGTGTTGGGGATTGGTGGGCAGGAGGGATTTCACCCTAATTGTTTATCTGGAGAGTTGCTTTAATGCTTTTGGGAAAGCCAAGCTATTTATAGAGGACAAAAGTCATATTTTTTGGCCTGTAGAGGAGCAGGAGGGCTGCTCAGAGCAGCTGGAGACTCATAGAGGTCCTGAAACAACATAGTGCCAGTCTTCACCTCCTGATAGACTATTCAAAATAAAAGTAATTTCTAAACTTTAAATTAAGTCACTAGACCCAGGATTGGCTGATCATTAGATTTTTTTTTTTTTTTTTTTTTTTTTTTGGTCTTTTTGAGACAGGGTTCCCTTAGGTTCAAGCTGGCATGGAACTCACTATGTAGACCAGGCTGGCCTTGAACTCACAGAGATCCACATACCTCTGCCTCCTAAATGCTGGGATTAAAGGTGTGCCCCACCACGCCTGGCACATTAGATTTCTTAATGTATAAAATATCAACTTGGGGCTGGAGAGATGGCTCAGTGGTTAAGAGCACTGACTGCTCTTGCAGAGGACCTAGGTTCAATTCCCAGCACCCACATGGCAGCTAAGAACCATCTTTATGCTGGGCGCGGTGGTGCACTCGGGAGGCAGAGGCAGGTGGATCTCTGTGAGTTCAAGGCCAGCCTGGTCTACAGTATGAGTTCCAGGCCAGCTTGGGCTATAAGGAGACCCTGTCTTCAAAAATAAATAAATAAATAAATAAATAAACTCCATTTTTTTCCTTACATTTTCACAGTATTCATATTTTGTCTGAGGATAAACAAGTCTCTTTGTAGTATTATTCAGCTTTGAGAGTGACTGATTCTTCAAGGAACTGTCCTCTTCTTAGGGTTTGGAGAGACAGGAATTATTTTATGATGTCAAGAATTCTGACACTTGGGAGGCAGAGGCAGGTAGATCTCTGTGAGGTCAAGGCCACCCTGGTCTAACATAGTGAGTTCCAAGACAGCTGGGGCTACAGGGAGACCCTGTCTCAAAAAAATAAAAATAAAAAAGAATTCTGAATATTTTTTAAAAACATTCTTTTTTTGTGTGTGTGTGTTTTCGAGACAGGGTCTCCCTGTAGCCCCAGCTGTCCTGGAACTCACTCTGTAGACCAGGCTGGCCTTGAACTCACAAAGATCCGCCTGCCTCTGCCTCCCAAGTGCTAAGATTAAAGGCATGCACCACATTCTTTTATTTAAAACTATCTTTATCCAAACAAAATTAAAATAGCTCTGCAAATTTTCTCCAAGAAATGTATTTTCTTTAGAGTACTCTATGATGAAATCAGTCTTAATTTCAGTTTAACTGATGTACAAAAACACACACTGAGTGATTATTAGTCCCTGAAGGAAGCAAGACAGATGGAGCCCAGAATGGAATTGGCTTTATGATTAATTGAACCCTTAAAGAGTTGAATAGAGTTAGAGCTGATTCTGCCCCATCAGAACCTTGAGATGGCTGGTGGCTGTCCTGCATCTGGGAAAGAAAAGGGTCACATAGCCTAGATTTATCCTCTATTAAAAATGGATTGGATATATGAACCAGACGGTTCCCATTTTTAAACCATTGATGCAGGATAATTGGAATGGAAACAAACAAGATTAGAACTAGATTACAAGTATTTGTGCAAGTTGCCTCCTAAATCAGAGTCCATGATTTGTTCTGAGGGTGCGTTAGCATTAGAGTGAATCACTGAAACTCAGACACATCTGGAGTTGTCCAGCCAGAAGGAAGGAGGAGGGGAAGCTGAAAGCTGCTTGGAGTTGGGAACTAGGTGTAACTCCAGGCTACTTTTATGTCTTTGGGGCAGAAATCTGCCAGAAAGAATTTATTTATTTATTTATTTCCATATATGTATGAATGTATTGTAAGCATGTAGGTCTGTGCACCCGTGACGTGCAACACCGCGGAGGTCAGAAGAGGGTGTCAGACTCCCCTGAAACTGGAGTTCTCCTGGAATTGGAGTTTCAGACGGCTCTCAGCCGCCATGTGGGTGCTGGGGATTGAACCCCGGTCCTCTGCAAGAGCGGTCGGCATTCTTAACCGCTAGGCCATCTCTCCAGCCCTGCCAGAAAGAATTTTAATTTAATCCCCCCCCTTTTTTTTCCAGCAGGGATGCCCAATGTATAGATTTGAAAGGACTGCTTCTGATGGATGTGTTCTTTTTTTTTTTAATTTCATGTGTATGAATGTACTGTCTGCATGTAGGTTTGTGCACCCATGTGGTGCAATGCCTCGGAGGTCAGAAGAGGGTGTCAGATTCCCCTGGAACTGGAGTTCTGGAATTGGAGTTACAGACGGTTCTTGGCCACCATGTGGGTGCTGGGGATCGAACCCGGATCCTCTGCAAGAGCATTTGGCGCTCTTAACTGCTAGGCCATCTCTCCAGCCCCTTTTTTGGTCTTTTTGAGATAGGGTCTCCCTTTGTCCCAGCTGGCCTAGAGCTCACTATATAGACCAGGCTGGCCTTGACCTCACAGAGATCCATGTGCCTCTGCCTCTGCCCCTGCCCCTGCCCCTGCCTCTGCCTCTGCTGGAATCAAAGGCATGCACCACCACACCCCACATGGATGTGTTCCTTTTTAATGTTTGGAGCAGTCACCTAGGACAGCTGCTGTGGAGACCCTGTAATGCAGGGAAATGGGTGGGAGAAGGCCTGGTACTATAGGAATCTGCAGTCACATTAATCACTAAGTGTCCATTAGGACAATGGGTGCCATGGGATTTTGCCAGGAGGCTTGTTAATGCAGAATATTATCTGGTAAGCTAGAGAGCCTGGGGTTTCCTTCACAGACAGGCAAGGGCTGAGAGAGGAAGCCCAAGTACCCTCACATCATACCATCACCACCACAAACGTGCTTCCAGCCATGGTCATGGATGGGATGTGAAATGGGGTTCTAACCCCAGAGAAACAGAGTCACTCTGGTCTGAGCTCAAAGGTCTGATATATGGGGTATAGTCTCAGTTCTCCAGAAAGCTGATAAGTCATCAGTTTATTTCTCTGGGACTTTAATTTCCTTTATATAAAAACAAGAGGAATAGATACCTGAGGTTCATGCTGGCCTCAGAAATATGCTGGTAGGTTGTCTTTAGAGTACTGATGCCATGCCAAGTCCTTAGCAAGATGCCAGGTATAGGCCTATAGAAGCTTCCTCGGATAGACAAGGCTCACCTTTACCTTTGAACTATACTGTTTTTCTCTTTATATTTTTCCATTTTGAGTTCCTGTGAGTCAGGCTGCAGGCAGCTCATTTACATAGGAGTCAGCCAGAAGGAAAGCAGCTTGAAGTCTTGCTTTCATTTTGCTGTGGGAGGTGTTTTCCTGTTGAATTGCTAACCAGGCAGGTTGGTGGGAATCAAGTGATCTCACTTATCCCTAGATGGAAACCAGCACAGCAAAACACCCCAAGAAGTAAAAAGAAAAAAGGAAGAAAGGGAGGAGGCAAGGGAGAGGGGGGAATTCACTGTTACTGACATTTCTCAACTTTGGCACTTTCTGAATTGAACATACTTAAAAGTCAGTGTTCCCAAGGGAAGAAAGTAAGGTTTCTTAGTCTCTCACCAGAAGTAGTAAGACGAGGGCCCATGTAACCCCATGTAATGCCACAGTCTACTTCAGTACTCTTGTGTCCTGCCATTACCTTGGCCCTGCCAGCTGGTTCAACTGTAGCTTCCACTGAGCTTAATTTGCTTGTCTTGCTGGGGTCTCTTTTGTGAAGAACAGCACCTGAAAATAATCTAAATTCTCAAGTCCAACACAACCTTCCATCCTTCTGGTAAGAGATGATCCTCCTTTTCCAGCTGAGTCTCAGTAGGGTCCTTTGACACATCCTTGCTTGGGCTCCAAGAACAAGCAACAGACTTTTTGTCCTGCTCTGTCTGGTGACAGGAGACATGGCAATACCATGCCTGACTCCCTAGAATTTAGAGGTCCTAGGAATATAAGGGAAGGGAAGGATTGATGGTACAGTATCTGTCTGTCTTTGGGACCATGTGATCCTTGATGTCCAGGGTCTGAGTTTCCTTTTGTATTAGAACCTGCCGTGAGCATCATTTCTCCTGGAGGTCTGGAATGTTATTGCTCTATTCAGTGACCAGAGGACCAGTTAGGTTCCTTATTCTTTTTTGTTGTTTTATTGGGGTGGGGGGGCATCTTCTTGAAACAAAGTCTCCCTAAAGCCCTAGCTGTCCTGGAACTCACTATGTAGACCAGACTGGCCTTGAACTCACTGAATTCTGCTTGCCTCTCCCTCCTGAGTCCTGAGATTAAAGGTGTGTGCCTCCACATCTAGCCCAGATTCCTTATTCTTTTGACTTTATAAAATAGAGGAAAAATTTTAAGTATTTTCCTTAGCCTTAGATTTTTTTTTTTTTTTTGGTCTTTTTGAGACAATCTCCCTATAGTCCCATCTGGCCTAAACTCACTATGTAGACCAGGCCAGCCTTGAACTCACAGAGCTCCTCCTGTCTCTGCCTCCCAAATGCTGGGATTAAAGGTATGTGCCATCATACCTAGCTTAGCCTTTGATTTCTATTTTTTTTTTTTTTTTTTTTTTTTTGTCTTTTCAAGACAGGGTCTCCCTGTAGCCCCAGCTGGCCTGGAACTCACTCTGTGGCCCAGGCTGGCCTTGAACTCACAAGCCTTTGATTTCTTAGACCTTCATTGGAACTTGTCCTCTGGGTCAGGGAAGCAGCCTAGCCATCTTCCTCAATCTTCCAATATAGCTCAGTATGACATAAAGCCTTTTATTTTAGCCTCCAGGATGACACATGCTACTCATATTTATCCTGTTGTGCCTGTCTTAATACACAGAGCTGTGGGCAAGGCCTATACCATGGTAATTGCCACATGAGCTATTTCCAACAGAGGTTACTCTTGTAGGGATGGGGTGGTTAGTACCTGTCTGTGGTCTCTGGAAGGAGGGGTCACAAGGAGGCTTGTGTATCACAGAGACTATCTCTTTGTTTGGGCATTGCCAACTGCATTCACAGTTCCTGCCAGACCTCCCTAGTCTTTTCCTCCTGGGATCCCTATTATCTGTTGTAACTAGGTTGATGGGTGACTGTGTGTGGCAAGGAATGGGGCATTAGATGCTTATTAGGCTAGAACAAGTTTGTAGGGCAAGCATTTGCTTGGACATCTCCTATATATCTTATAGAGGAGAAAAGGATTTGTCCTTGCTGCCCTACTTCCTTCCCTGTCTGGCACTTTTGCCTCTGAAATGTGATTCTTTCAGGAAGTGGAAGACTGAGCTAAACAGTGGTCCTGGCTAAGAGCTTCCCACTGAGAAAGATACTTTAGGGTATAGAAGGAGGTATCATTTGCCTCTGTGGATGTTTTGTTCAGTAGTCTAATAGTTCACAAAGATCCTAAAAGAACAGTAATATTGAGGAAGCCTTAGGGCAGTAGATACGACATCCATGGATGCAGAGGGATCCAGGGGCCAAGAGCACTAGGGTGTCACTAACTAGTATAGTAGCCTTGGCCAAGCTCCTTGGCCTTTCATACTCTTACCTGACCATGGGGAATATCTTTCTACAACTCCTGAGGCTGTGGAGAGATAGATGAGATGCCTGCGTAAGATACTGTGATTATCTTGGAAGAAGAATGTTCTGTCTCTGCCAGTTGTTGTTATTAATAATGACACTTGAAAATCAATAGGCCAGTACTCTGGGGAGCTATCCATACTGCCCACACATTTGTTTTCCTGTTGACTCTTATGTTTTCTCCATACCTAAAGGGACAGATACTGCCTTCCCTGTGTATCTTGCTATGGGTAGGCAGGAATGTTGAGGTAGTGAACGTATCAAGGGCCGTGGACTGAACAAATGCCATTTGCTTACTATGTTTGTTGCCAGTGGCACTCTGATTGTTCCTTGGAGATAGTAGTTTGGGATTTTCCCATCCTTTTTGATATATTGGATTAAGTTTTCCCAGAGTCCTTCATTTACTTTGCTGCTTCGGCATTAAGGCTTCCTTTTGGGATCAAGAACATGTGTATCCTTTGAAGCATGAGTGCCTAGTTCAGTTTAGAGATCTGGGCCCTAGATACTTCTCACAAGAAATCTCCTTACTGCTATAGCCAGGCATCAAGTGTGGACCTCTGAAACCAGAATGAGGCTGTTTGTGACAGTGTTAAACTCACCACCCTGGGAGGAGCGTTGTTTGCCTGTTGTCACCAAGCACAAAAAAGGAATTCAGCCATGGGTCAAGCACAGTATTTTTACCAGGCAATCCTTTATCATTTATTCAACCACTTTAAAAAATACATACTTAAAAATACTTAGATTAAAGGTGTGGTGGCCACACCTTTAATCCTAGCACGTGGGAGGCAGAGGCAGGCGGATCTTTGTGAGTTCAAGGCCAGCCTTGTCTACAGAGTGAGTTCCAGGACAGCTGGGACTATAGGGAGACTCTGTCTTGGGGAAAAAAAGCCAAAAAACAAAAAAAAAAAATACCTCCTGCCCGGTGTGGTGGCCACGCCTTTAATCCTAGCACTTGGGAGGCAGAGGCAGGCTGATCTTTGTGAGTTTAAGGCCAGCCTGGTCTACATAGTGAGTTCCAGGACAGCTGGAGCTACAGGGAGACCCTGTCTCAAGAAGACAAAAAAAAAAAAAAGATACCTCTCTTTCTTTTTAATTGACACCATTTGTCATCTTCTATCTTTGCTTTTCACACACTGAACTGTTCATGAATATCTATTTACCCTCACAGAGGAAACTCCATATATGTGTATGTACATGTCCTTGTATCCTCAGAAACTCACTCTACCCTTCTTTCTTTCATCATAAAACATGACATTCCAGGGCTGGATAGATGGCTCAGCAGTTAAGAGCACTGGCTGCTCTTGCAGAGGACCTAGGTTTGATTCCTAGCACCCATATAGTAGCTAATAACTGTCCTTAACTCCAATTCCATAGAATCTGGAGTTAAGATCTTCTTCTGGTCTCTTCTGGCCTCCACAGGCATTACATACACAAGTGCACTTACATGCAGGCAAAATGCTCATATACATTAAAAAAAAGAAAAGAAAAGTTTAAAAAGTGACAAAGTGCCAAGCATGGTAGTGCACACCTTTGATCCCAGCCCTTGGGAGGCAGATGCAGGTGGATCTCTGTGAGATTGAGGCCAGCCTGGTCTTCGTAGTAAATTCCGGGCCAGCTGGGGCTGCAGGGAGACCCTGTCTCAAAAAGACAACAAAATAAAATAATAAAATAAAAAATGCAACTGACAACTTCCCATTCCTTTGTTCTGGATGCCTGTTCATTTGTTAGATTATTTTTCCCCTTACTGAGGGGCTTGGAGTAGATTGGGTATCCAAACTGTCTTCCATGTTCAGAACTCAGCACTGAGTTTATACCATACCTCCCAACTCTTTGCCTAGCTGATGAAATGCCTCTCCTGGGTAGTCAAGTCAAGGATCCCTGAAGTGCCTTGATGAAGAGCCCTTGCTTAGACATTTGGTTCTCCAGATAGTTTTTGTTCTTTTTCTTAGCAAAAACTAGGTGAGGGAATTAAGAAGTCAGCTTTTACCTCCTCTTTTCCCATCAGAACCAATATTTGTCAGCTACAATGACACACTAGCAGTTTTAAAAAACAGGAGCCAGCGACTTCACAAGTGAGGAATTAGATGGCTGAGAAACACCTTAAGAAGTGTTCAACATCACTAATCATTAAGGAAATGCAAATCAAAACCACTTTAAGATATCATCTTACTCTAATAAGACTGGCTAGGATCAAGAAAACAAATGATACCAAGTGCTGGAGAGGTTATGGGAAAAGGGGAACACTCATCCACTGCTGGTGGGAATGTAAACTCTGTACAGCCACAATGGAAAGTAGTGTGGAGAACCCTTGGAAGACTTGGAATGAACTTGCCACCTTACCCAGCCATACCACTACTAGGCATGTACCCCCAAGACTCACCTCACTGCAGAGATACATGCACCGCCATGTTTATTTCAGCTCTTTTCACAATAGCAAGGAGCTGGAACCAACCCAAATGCCCCTCAACTTACAAGTGGATAGAGAAAATGTGGTACATCTACACAATGGAGTTCTATGCAGCAGTAAAGAAAGACGACATCATGAGCTTTGCAGGAAAATGGCTGGAGCTAGAAGACATCATGCTGAGTGAAGTAACACAGTCCCAGAAAAACAAACAACGAATGGTATCCCTCATCTGTGGATGCTAGTGCCAATTACCTAGTTGTAAGATGTCTCTTTGGCACAGCCCATTGAGCTTTTGTCCAAAGCAGTGTGGAGTGATGCATATTGGAAACCACAATAACAAACAAACAACAGAAAGGACTGCATCAAAGAACTGACTGAAACAGTGAACTTTTGCTCAAACAGTCAACTTCCACATGGAGAATATCGAGAAAGACGAGAAAGAGATGAAAAAGCATGTTTGGCAGAAACATGAGCTCTGGTGGGGTGGGGGACACGGGTCTAGATTTGACAATCTTGTACAAAATTATATATTTAAAAATAGGGGCTGGAGAGATGGCCTAGCAGTTAAGAGCACCAACTGCTCTTGCAGAGGACCCGGGTTCGATCCCCAGCACCCACATGGCGGCTGAGAACTGTCTTTAACTACAATTCCAGGAGAACTCCAGTTCCAGGGGAATCCGAGACCCTCTTCTGACCTCTGCGACTGTATTAGTCACTTTTCTGTTGCTGTGATAAACACAGACCAAGAGAACTTATAAAAGGAAGAGTTTATTTGAGCTTACGATTGACGTTCCAGGGAATTAGAGTCCATTGTGGCGGGAGGCATGGCTGCGAGAGGCGTGGTGGCTGGAGCAGCAAGCGGGGGGTCACATCTCGCAAAGAGCACAGGAAGCAGAGAGCAACTGTAGACCATGAGGCTTGTTAAAAACTCACTAAGCCTGCCCCCAACAATGCACTTCCTCCATCACAGCCACACCTTCAAAGACCTCCAAAAACAGTGCCACCAACTGGAGACAAATGTCTGAATACTTACAGCCTATGGGGGACACTCATTCCAACCACCACAGCGGCATTGCATGACACGGGTGCACAAGCCTACATGCAGACAGTACATTCATACACATAAATTAAAAAAAAATCTGTCTGGGATTTCGGTATTTAAAATAAATAAATAAATAAATAAATAAATAAAAATAAATAAACCAAAAAAACAGGAGCGCTGGGTGTGGTGGTGTATGCTTTTAATCCTAGCACTCGGGAGGCAGAACAGGTGGATCTCTGTGAGTTCAAGGCCAGCCTAGTCTACATAGTGGAGATTCCAGGTAGCTGGCTACAGGGAGACCCTGTCTCAAAAAAGACCAAAAAAAAAAAAAAAAAAAATTAGTACTTTTATCAAACTAACCAAAATAGTTATAAAAAAAAAAAAAAGACAAACCAGATAAGAGAACAATTTTACAGATCATGTATCTTGATAAGGGACTTGTAGCTAGCGTATGTAAAGAATGCTTACAAGTCAATAGCAAAAAACTGTTATGGTTTGATAATATAAAAAGATCCCATTTTTTTTTAATTTTTTTTTTTTTTATTTCTGTATGTGTATGAAGTACTGTCTGCATGTAGGTTTGTGCACCCGTGTCGTGCAGTGCCGCGAGGTCAGAAGAGGTGTGCGGATTCCCCTGGAACTGGAGTTCTCGCTGGAATTGGAGTTTCGGACAGTTTCTGGCCACCATGTGGTGCTGGGGATCGAACCCGGGTCTCCGTAAGAGCGGTGGCGCTCTTAACCGCTAGGCTATCTCTCCAGGCCCCAGATCCCATTTTTTAAGGGAAAGGATCTGAATAGATAACTACTCACAGAAGATACAAGATAACATTTCCGACTTATTAGGCTGGCAGGTAATAATGTGTCCTGACAATAAGAGAGAGAGATTGGAACCTCAGACACTACCAATGGGAATGTGAAATGATAGAACCACTTTGAAAAGCAGTCTAGTAGCTCCCAGGATGGTTAAATCTAGAGTTCCCATATGATGCAGCAATTAATCCTAGACCTGTGCCCAGGAGAAGAACACATGTCCCATAAAAACTTATACATGAATGCAGATAGTAGCAGCATTCATACTTACCCAAAGTAGAAACAATCCAAATGTTCAATTGATAAATGGGGAAATAGAATATATAATCCATACAGCAGAATGTTATTTGACAATAAAAAGATACCAATAATGAAATATGCTATGAAACTTGAAATGGGTGAAACTTTTTAAACATGCTAAGCAAAGGAAACTGATCATGAAAGAGTTCCTGTTTGTGGAGCTGGAGAGATGGCTCAGTGGTTAAGAGTACCATCTGCTCTTGCAGAGGACCTAGATTTGATTCCCAGCACCCACATGGCAGCTAACAACCATCTGTAACTCCAGTTCCAGGGGATCTGATGCCTTCTGACTCCATGGGCATTGCACAACACGGTACACATGCAGGAAATATACACATAAAATAAAAATATTAAAATATTTTAGAGTTCCTAGCTGGTCGTGGTGGTGCATGCCTTTAATCCTAGCACTTGGGAGGGAGGTAGAGACAAGCAGATCTTTGTGAGTTCAAGGCCAGCCTGGTCTACAGAGTGAGTTGCAGGACAGCTGGGCTATAGGGAGACACCTGTCTGGGGGGTGGGGGGTAGGGGAGTTCCTGCCAGGCGTGGTGGCGCACGCCTTTAATCCTAGCATTTGGGAGGGAGGCAGAGGCAGGCAGATCTTGTGGAGTTCAAGGCCAGCCTGGTCACAGAGTGAGTTCCGGACAGCTGGGGCTACAGGGGACCCGGTCTCAAAGAAAAAAAAAAAAAAAAAAAAAAAAAAGAGAGTTCCTGCTTGTGATTCCATTCAAATGAATTAACTAGAGTACATAGATCTATAGAGCCAGGAAATAGATTAGTGATTTCCCGGTACATGGGAGGAGATGGGATTGAGAATTGGAGAGAGAATAGAGACTTTTTTGTGGAGTGATGGTAAAGAAATTGATTGTGATCTTTGTATACCTCTGTGAACACAGTAAAAGCCACTGAACTGAATCTTTTTTCTGGTGCTATTAGCAATCGAACCTAAGGCCTCAAGCCTGCTAGGAAAATTCTCTACCACTCAGCACCCCTCAACTCTTCATTGTATACTTCAAATGGATAAATTTTGTGATATCTGAATCTTATCTCAATGCAGCTATTTGCAAAAGTCAGTAATAAGTTTTATGAGGACAATAGAAGCATATAGAGGCTTTCTGGATGGATTAGTTATGGGAACTTTTTCTAAAGAGATATAATTCTGGCCCCAGTGCAAATGCAGGGAGAGTCAGCAATGTACATATTAAATATTAAACTGTAAGTTTTCTAGGCAGAGGGAATGTCAGGGCAGGGGTCTAAGTAAAGATGAATTTGGCCAGTCTGTGGAAAAGCCAGAGGCTAGTGTGGCAGAAATTGAGGTGAGTCAGAGAGGCTAAAGTGGCACATTTAAGGGCATTGGCAGTGCATCTTGAGACCAAGATATTATCTGCATTTTTTTCCTAAGGTTAATGGGAAGTTAGTGGTGGCTTTTGATCAAGAGTGTAGCAAGACCTAATTTACTTTGCTAGAAATTATCTTTCTCGTTGCTTTGTGGGAAGGAACTCTTCAGTTTTCAGTGTGGAGAGACCCCAGCCTTGTTACCTTACATTTTTTCATGGTAAGAAATTCCTCTTGAGATATATATTTCAAGTCACTTCCTCACCAAGATTTTGGATGGCAGATCTACTGGGTATGATAGTCTTTGATGACTAGGAAGATTATTATTTGCCAGATTAGGAAATAGAGTCAGAATATTTCATCTCTGTGATTTTGGGCACATTTTTTAAAAATCTTTTTGAGACAGGGTCTCCCTTTAGCCCCAGCTGGCCTGGAAGTCTATGTAGACCAGGATGGCCCTGCCAGTCTCTACCTCTACCTCCCGAATGCTGGGATTAAAGGTGTGTGCCACCATATCCTGCTGATTTGGGCACTTTCATAACAGGAACCTAGCTGTCAAGGTTCAGAACCATATTGTCCACATGGTTTTCCAGTGCTCAGTTGTTTCTAGGCATGGTTGTAAGATAGGTAGATCAGTCCTGCCATCTCCATCAGCTACCAGAACATCCACTCTTTTCTTTGAGGCAATACAGGTATTACATTGGAGATGCACAGCCAAGTGGCAGTGTTGGAATCAGCTTTGTTATGGCTTCTAGTAGCTCTTGAGAGACCATGTGATATGCTTGTTAGCTACGTAGCTTTGGCAAGTTATTAAATGTTGACAATCTCCTCATCTGTAAAATGGGGATAATAGCATCTACTTAGTATTGTTTGAGGATTAAATTAATTGATACATATTAGTATCTAAATGAGTGCCTGGCATGTGGGGTTCAGAGAATAAGTGCTGTGTTGCCCTCTCTTTGTTCATCCTAACATTTCCTCTGAGTCGGCTCAGAATGGTAGGTAGATTTCTCTGGAAATCTGTTTCTGCCACATCTGTTTCTGCCACTGATAGATCATTTGTTGGAAACATTTCTATGAAACATCTCTCTTTAACTCCTGTCCAGTTTATTTGCTATTTGTTGCTATGTAACAATTATTCTCAAAGTTAGTAGGTTAAAATAATGATCTATAGTTTCTCATAGTTTGTACAGATCATAAATTTGGTTGTCTATACAAGATATTGTCTGGGACTAAGGCTGGAGGATCTGCTTCCAGGTTATAGCCTGGTAGGCATTAGTAAGAGGCTTCAATTTCTCCAAGAGCCTCTCCATACCATTGCCCATACATCCCTTTGGTTTTGCTAGACTGAACAACATTAGAGAGCAAGACACAAGACAGAAGAATCTGTCCTTTTATAAATAGCCTCATAATTTGTCACTATCACCTTCTCTTTGCTCTTTTCATTGCACAGATTGGCCGTGATTGGTGTGAAAGGCAGCTGAACAAAGGCATAAATACCAGAAAATGTGGTTCATGGGGGAGCATTTTGGAGACTGGCTATCATGCCTACTATCTAAGGACCCTTCCTTGACACTATCCAGTGTCTTTAGGCATACAGTGCCTGGACAGTCCCCTTAGATCCTTGTCGGTGAGGTGGGTAGAACTTACTGTGGTTTACAGAACATACATCCTTTCCCTATACTCTGTCCCCATGGTGCTGAGCTGCCCCTAACTTAGGGACTGAGGCTTGGTCTAAGTGATTTCATGTCAGGGAGGACAGTGTTTGATCATCCTAATAGATGAGGTGAATGATACAAGATGACACTTAGAAGTCTGCCAACAGCTTATATATGTAGGCTTTGAATTTCTTGAGACTGGACAGTTGACCAGCTTCTTCCCACAAGTTTTATTTTTAAAGACTTTTTATTTTTATTTGTATGTGTGTGTGCGTGTGTATATGTGCCATATATGAGAGAAGGCCAGAAGAGGGTGTCAGATACTTTGGAGCTTACCGTGAACCATCTGAGATAGATGCAGGTCCTCAGGAGGAGCAGCAAGTACTTGTAACCACTCCACCATGTCTCCGGTACCCTCCCCAGCTTATTCTAACCTTCCAGCAGAAAGCCAGTGCTCTTTCCTCGAAACCCAGTAATTTCACAGTGCAGGTGAATAGATAGTATTACACTAAAAAATAGTGACTTTAGTTCTTCACCATTCCATGTGTTTTGTAGGGAAAACTTTCTTATAAAGAAGAAGTAAGAGGCAGGTAGGGAAAAGAGTATCTTAGGTGAGGCCTGAGCTTTGGACAGATGGTTTAATGTGGTGTGCTCCTGATAAGTTATGTAAGCTGCCTTAGGTCTCAGACTCCTCAGCTGAGACCTGGAGAAGACAGTGGCACTTCACAGACTCTTTGTGGGGATTAAATGAGCTATAGTAGCTGGGTGTGGTGGTGCATGCCTTTAATTCCAGTGCTCAGGAGGCCTAGGCAGGTGGATCTCTGTGAGTTCAAGGCCAGCCTAGTCTACATAGAGAGTTCCAGGCCACCTGGGGCTACAGCAAGACCCTGTCTCAAAAAGACCACACAAACAAACAAACAAACAATAAACAAATAAATAAATGAGCTGTGTATGTAGAGTATACATAAAGCTCATATCGCACAGCTCAGAACACAGCACATGGTCAGGAAACAGAACTCTCCCAATATTAATACTGTACTATTGTCACCACCAAGCTTTTGCCTCAAATGACACGGAGAGAAGGACAGAAGTTTAGCATAATCATTAACAGAGGTCTGAGCCTAGGAGCAATGTCTCCTTCCCTTTTCTAGTATTCATACTGTCCATCTTGAATGTCCTTCCATGTAATGCCTGAGCCCCAAATAGAAGTTTGGGCAATTCCCAGTTATCCCTTGTGTGAATAATTCACTCTGAGATAATCTGTGTGCTTGGCTGGCTTCCCCTGAGTAGATTATTCTCCTCTTTCAATTGTTCAGCAGTACAAGTAATTGGGAGCTGGCACAGGATGTGAAGGCCATGAGGTCATCTCCTGTTGTTCACTGTTGCTCAGCCTACCAGTGGTGATGTTTCAGAGGAACTTGGAAGCTATAGAACAGCTCAAAGTGGGGAGGACACAGGTGGTGACAGACATGACAGAAGAATGAGGGCCTTTGGATGACTAGCCAGGACAAGCAAAGCTCCAACTATAGGTGGGAGAGCTAGGAAGGAACTGTTTACAAAGGTTCCTTCCCTCTCCTATGCACCAGAAGGAGAGACCCTATTGGCACCAAGTTCCTAACATATGGAGGAACACTGATTCTGGAGTGTCAGACCTTCCTGTCAACCCACTGTGGCTGACCAACCCTCTTCCCTTCTGCTTGCTGCTCACTGTGGCATTAAGGGACTGCCCTGTGGAACCTGAGGAGCCTCCCTCCCTGTCCAGTAGGGTCTTTATATTGACAATCATCCATTAGCATGCCATTCATATCAAAGGAAAATGGGCAAAGATTTTGGTATAAATTTGTACGTACGTGTTTTTAATTGAGGTAACAAAAAGGTTTTCCTTTCTATTCCTTTATAATATATTAGTGTATA
This sequence comes from Rhizomys pruinosus, assembly GCA_009823505.1. NCBI lineage: Eukaryota > Metazoa > Chordata > Mammalia > Rodentia > Spalacidae > Rhizomys > Rhizomys pruinosus. The sequence continues at coordinate 4,031,149 of VZQC01011344.1, read as the reverse complement.
TTAATTTCTAATTTAAAGATATAAGCTAATAGTAAGACACAAAAGTTGCTGTTGGATTTTCTGGCAGCAGTCCTTTGAACTCTCATGGTTCTTGAGCCACTTCAGCCTTTCACAACCTATAGTTGACTTGAGTTTGGGGTTGATACAGTAGTTGTCTAGATCCCTCCAGCCAGGTGGCCAGCTAGGCATTATTCTGGAATAGTGTGACCAGGCTGTGTGAACAGGCACTTACTAGGCACTTCCCTCCCCTCATTACAGTGTCCCCTGAAAGGTTGCTGTCCTTCTTCCCTTCCTGCCTCACTTCTCTTTCCTTTGACTTAGGAACCCTTTGTTGTGACCCTGCTGGACCTCACTTACCCTGGTCTCATCTGCATAGTCCACTCTTTATCTCTAGAGAAAAGGATTTTATTTTATTTTATTTGTTTCTAAAATATTTTTATGTATATGAATGTATTGCCTGCATATATGTAAGTGCACCTGTGTTATGCAATGCTCACTGAGGTCAGAAGAATGTGCAAGATTCCCCTGGAACTGGAGTGGATGGTTGGTAGCCATCATGTGGGTGCTGAGAATTGAACCTGCATCCTCTACAAGAGCACCCAGTGCTCTTAACCTCTGAGCCATCTCTCCAGCTTCCTGTTTTATTTTATTTGTTATTTTTTATTTTATGTGTGTGAGTGTATTGCGTGCTTGTATGTAAGTGTACCTGTGTCATGCAGTGCTCATGGAGGTCAGAAAAGGACATCAAATTCCCACCGGAACCGGAGTTATGAACAGTTAACTGCTGTGTGGGTGCTAAGAATTTAACTCAGGTCCTCTGCAAGAGCAGCCAGTGCTCTTAACTGCCGAGCCATCCCTCCAGCCCTGGGAAAAGGACTATTAAAGTCTTAATTCATACTATTTTGAGGTTCCCATTTCTCCAAGCTAAGTAGTTTTTTGTTTGTTTGTTTGTTTGTTTTGGTCTTTTTTTGAGACGGTCTCCCTTTAGTCCCAGCTGGCTTAGAGTTTGCCATGTAGTCCAAGCTGGCCTTGAACTCACAGAGATCCTCCTGCCTCTGCCTCCCAAGTGCTAGGGTTAAAGGTGTGCGCCACCCACGCCCGGCAAGAAATAGTTTTAAAGAGGCAAGATTACTTGAGCTCAGTTTGAGGCTCATACTTACTAAGCTTCAGTCTAGATTTTGACTTGTGATTTGTTCTAGTCTGAGAAAGGACAGGGGCAAAGTGAGAGGTAAGAACCTTGTCTCTTAGGGCTCTTAGCAACAGGAAAGAAAGTGTCCCTGTGGAACAGGAGCAAAGCTAGCTCAGAGAACTCCAAGCTAAAGGGTCATCCATCTGCAAGCTGCCTATCAACTTGGTTCCCGGTTTTTACATCTGGGCTCAGGTTAGCTGCTCTGAACCAAACTTTCCAATGTGGCTCCAGGTACAAGGGATAGCCAGAACATTTAATTGCTCCATATAGATGCTTAGCTTCATGTTCTTACGGTTCTAGGAAAGCTTTAATGGGCAGTAGAAAGAACTTGGTAGCTAGGTGTTAGCACCATCACTTAGGGCAGGCCTTATGTTCTTGGTAAAATTGGAAGACTCACTTAGGAATATGCAGAGTTATGATGTTGAAGCCTCCTGAACATATTGGCATCTAAGGATTAGCCTCATAATTTGTTATGGACTATTGGAAGAAGGGTGACATCTGTGAGGCATGAAGGAGGCCTGAGCATCTGAAGGACTTTGAAAATGAAAGCTACTTTGTTAAATAAGCAGATGATAGACTATTGGCAAGAGTCTGATGTGAGGGTTACAAAGGTATGCAGTAGATAGCCGGGCATGGTGGCGCACGCCTTTAATCCTAGCACTTGGGAGGCAGAGGCAGGCGGATCTTTGGAGTTCAAAGCCAGCCTGGTCTACAGAGTGAGTTCCAGGACAGCTGGGGCTACAGGGAGACCCTGTCTCAAAAAGACTTAA
>VZQC01011344.1:3953729-4028528 GCA_009823505.1 Rhizomys pruinosus | reverse complement strand
CTTTCTTTCTTTCTTTCTTTCTTTCTTTCTTTCTTTCTTTCTTTCTTTCTTTCTTTGTGTATGAATGTACTGTCTGCATGTAGGTTTGTGCACCTGTGTCGGGCGGAGGTCAGAAGAGGGCATTGGATTCCCCTGGAACTGGAGTTCTCCTGGAATTGGAGTTACAGACGGTTCTCAGCCACCATGTGGGTGCTGGGGATCGAACCCGGGTCCTCTGCAAGAGCAGTCGGTGCTCTTAACCGCTAGGCTATCTCTCCAGCCCCTTTTTTTAAATTTTTATTTATTTCTGTATGTGTATCAATGTACTGTCTGCACGTAGGTTTGTGCACCCGTGTCGTGCAATGCCGCGGAGGTCAGAAGAGGGCGTCGGATTCCCCTGGAACTGGAGTTCTCCTGGAATTGGAGTTTCAGATGGTTCTCGGCCACCATGTGGGTGCTGGGGATCGAACCCGGGTCCTCTGTAAGAGCGGTCGGCGCTCTTAACCGCTAGGCCATCTCTCCAGCCCCCATTTTGAGTCTTTTAAGGGTTCTCCACACTGCTTTCCATAATGGGTGTACAAGTTTACATTCCCACCAGCAGTGGATGAGTGTTCCCCTTTCCCTGAAACCTCTCCAGCATTTGGTGTCTTTTTTTTTTTCTTGATTTTAGCTAGTGTTTTGGTCTTTTCGAGACAGGGTCTCCCTGTAGCCCCAGCTGTCCTGGGACTCACTCTGTAGAGCAGGCTGGCCTTGAACTCACAAAGATCCGCCTGCCTCTGCCTCCCAAATGCTAGGATTAAAGGCATATGCCACCACGCCCAGGTATTTTAGCCAGTCTTATCAGAGTGAGATGATATCTGAGAGTGGTTTTAATTTGCATTCCCTTAATTATTAATGATGTTGAACACTTTTTAAGATGTTCCTCAGCCATTTTAACTCCTCACTGGTGAAGTCGCCGTTCAGCTCTTTACTCCATCTTTTGAGTAGGTCCTTTGTTTTCTTCTTTGTTTTTTGAGTAGTCTATATATTCTTGACATTAATGCTCTGTCAGGTGTATCACTGGTAAATATTTCCTCCCACTCTTTGGGTTTTCTCTTCACTTCCTTGATTCTTTCACTGTACAGAAGCTTTCGAGTTTTGATGAGGTCCCATTTGTCAACTGTTGACCTTATTTCCTGCGCATCTGCTGTCTGATTTAGAAAGTCTTTCCCTATGCCTGTGTCTTGTAGGTTGTTGCCAACTTTTTCTTCTGTAACCTTCAGGGTTTTGGGTTTCATGTTGAGATCTTTGATCCACTTGGAGTTGATTTTTGTTCAGGGTGAGAGGTGGGGGTTTAATTTTATTCTTTTACAAATGGTGATCCAGTTTTGCCAGCACCATTTGCTGAAGATGCTATCCTTCTTCCATTGAAGTTTTTTGCCCTTTGTCAAATATGAAGTGGCTGAAATTGTATGAGCTCAAGTTTGGATCTTCAATTTTGTTCCATTGGTCAACAGGTCTGTTTTTTTTTTTTCACATAGATTTATTTTTATTTTTTTAACAAATACAGACCCATGTTCCTGCCCATTCCCCCACCCCACCAGAGCTCATGCATTCTGCCAAACATGCTTTTCATCTCTTTCTCAGTCTTTCTCAATATTCTCCATGAGGAAGTTGACTGTTTTGAGCAGAAGTTCACTGTTTCAGTCAGTTCTTTGATGCAGTCCTTTCTGTTGTTGTTGTTGTTGTTGTTGTTGTTGNGAAGTCTGGTAGAGCAATCCCCCCTGTATTGCATTTTTTTTTTCACTCAGGGTTGCTTTAGCTATTCAGGGTCTTTTGTTTCTCCATATGAATTTAAGGACTTTTTTTTTTTTACACGTCTGTGAAGAAGCTCATAGGGATTTTGATTGGGATTGCATTGAATCTGTATATCAATTTGGGTAAAATGGACATTTTTACTATATTAATTTTTCTAATCCATGAGCATGGGAGGTCTTTCCATCTTTTGATGTCATTTTCTTTTTCTTTTTTTTTTTTTGGTCTTTTTGAGACAGGGTCTCCCTGTAGCCCCAGCTGTCCTGGAACTTGCTCTGTAGACCAGGCCAACCTTGAACTCACAAAGATCCACCCGCCTCTGCCTCCCAAGTGCTAGAATTAAAGGTGTGAGCCACTACACCCGACTTGATGTCATTTTCAATCTCCTTCAGGGGTTTAAAGTTTTTGTTGTAGAGATCTTTGGTATCTTTGGTTAGGTTTGTTCCCAGGTATTTTATTATTTTTGAGGCTATTATGAGTGGGAAGGTCTTCTTATATTCCTTCTCCACTTGTTTATTGTTGGTGTAAAGAAAGGCTACTGATTTTTCTAGGTTAATTTTATATCCTGGCACTTTACTGAAACTCTTAATCATTTCTAGGAGTTTTCTGGTAGAGTTTTTAGCATCCCTTAGGTAAACTATCATATCATCTGCAGAAAGGGATAGCTTAACTTCCTCTTTTCTGATTAGTACTTCTTTAATTTCCTTCTCTTGTCTTATTGCCCAAGCAAGCATTTCAAGCAGTATGTTAAAGAGGAGTGGCGATAAGGGGCAGTCTTGTCAGGTTCCTGCCTGTAAGGGAAATGTTTCCAATTTTTCTACACTTAGGATAATGTTGGCAGTGGGTTTGCTATATATGGCTTTGATCATGTTGAGGAATGTTCCCTTCAGTCCGATTCCCTCTAGGACCTTAAACATGAAGGGATGCTGGTTCTTGTCAAAGGCTTTTTCTGCCTCAATTGAGATGATTGTGTGGTTTTTGTGTTTCAGTCCATTTATGTGTTTTATGATATTTATTGATTTATATATGTTGAACCATCCCTGCATCTCTGTTATGAATCCAGTTTGATCATGATGGATGATCCTTTTGATGTGGGTCTGTATGCGATTTGCAAGTATGTATGCAATTTGCGAGTATTTTGTTGAGAATTTTTGCATCTGTGTTCATTAATGAGATGGGTCTATAGCTTTCTTTTTTGCTTGTATCTTTGCCTGGTTTTGGTATTAGAGTAATGCTGGCTTCAAAGAAGGAATTTGGGAGAATTCCCTCTGTTTGTATCCTTCTGAACAGTTTGAGTACCATTAAACTAATAGTCGTAGGACCTCTTTAAGTGTTTTATAGAATTCTGCTGTGAGGGGCTAGAGAGATTGCCTAGTGGTTGGGAGCACCAACTGCTCTTGCAGAGGACCTGGGTTCAATCCCCAGCACCTGCATGGCAGCTGGGAACCGTCTGTAACTACAATTCCAGGAGAACTCCAGTTCCAGGGGAATCCAAGACCCTCTTCTGACCTCCCTCTTCTGACCTCCGCGGTGTTGCACTACATGGGTGCACAGACCTGCATGTGCACAGTGCATTCACACACATACAAAAAGAAATAAAATTTTAAAAAAATTAAAAAAATAATTTAAAAAACCTGTTAAAAGAAAATTCTTCTGTGAAACCATCTGGACCCAGGCTTTTTTTAGTTGGGAGGTTTTTCATTACATCTTCAATTTCCTTAAATATTATGGGTCTATTTAAAATGTCAATCTCTTCTTGGTTAAGCTTCATTGGTTCCCAGGATTTCAGATATTTATCCATTTGTCTTAGGTTTTCAAATTTAGTGGAGTATAGGTTTTTGAAGTATTCCCATATGATTGTTTGGATCTTTTGTTTGTTGTGATGTTTCCCCTTTCATCACAAATATTATTGATTTGGAGTTGCTCTTTTTTTNGGGCTATAAATTTCCCTCTCAAGACTGCTTTTAAAATTATCCCACAGGTTTTTGTGTTGTATTGTCTTTTTTGTTCAGTTCCATGAATACTTTTATTTTACTCTTTGTTTCTTTCCTGACCCATTCATTATTCAGGATTATGTTGTTTAGTCTCCATGTGTTCTTGTAGCTAGTTGGGCTTAATTCTGGTGTTTATATTGAGCTTTATTGTACTGTGGTCTGATAGAATGCATGGAATAATTTCAATCCTTTTGTATTTATTGAGATTTCTTTTGTGCCCTAGTATGTGGTCAATTTTGGAGAATGATCTGTGAGGTGCTGAGCAGAAAGTATATTCTTTGGGGCTGGAGAGATGGCCTAGCGATTAAGAGTGCCGACTGCTCTTGCAGAGGACCTGGGTTTGATCCCTAGCACCCACATGGTGGCTGAGAACCGTCTTTAACTCCAGTTCCAGGGGAATCACACCCTCTTCTGACTTCCGAGGCATTGCACAACATGGGTGCACAAACCTGAATGCAGACAGTATATTCCTATACATGCAAAATAAATAAAATTAAAAAAAAAAAAGAAAGCATATTCTCTGGTGTTTAGATAGAATATTCTGTAGATGTCTGTGAGGTCTGTTTGGTGTATTGTATTCTTCAGTTCTGATGTCTCTCTGTTTATTTTTTGTCCTGTTGATCTATCCAAGGGGCTCAGTGCGGTGTTGAAGTCCCCCATTCTTAGTGTGCTAGGATTAATCTGTGTCTTGAGGTCCAGCAGAGCAGTGTTTATAAAGTTAGGTGCACCAGAGCTTGGGGCATAGACATTTAGGATTGTATAGTCTTCATGGTTAATTGTTCCTTTGACAAGGATGTAATGGCCCTCTTTGTCTCTTCTGATTAATTTTACTTTGAGATCTATTTTGTCTGATATTAGAATAGACACTCCAGCTTGTTTCTTGGTACCATTCACTTGGAATATTTTTTTTCCATCCTTTCACTCTAAGATGGTGTCTGTCCTTGAGGGTGAGACATCTTGAGGGTGTCTTTTTTTTTTTTTTTAGTAAAGATTTCCTTTTTATAATTTTTTTATTTATTATTTTTATGTGTATGAGTGTACTGTCTGCACATAGGTTGGTGCACCTGCATCATACAATGTCATGGAGGTCAGAAGAGGGTGTCAGATTCCCCTGGAACTGAAGTTAAAGATGGTTCTTAGCCCCCATGTGGGTGCTGGGAATCAAACCTGGGCCCTCAGGGAGAGCAGTCGGAGCTCTTAACCACTGAGTAATCTCTTCAGCCTCAAGATGGGTTTCTTTGTAGAGAGCATATAGAAGGATTCTGTTTCCTAATCCATTCTCCCAGTCTATGTCTTTTGATTGGGGAGTTTAGACCATTAGTGTTTAAGGTTATTATTGAGAGATGTGTGTTGCTTCCTTTCACCTTATTTTTTGTTTGCATTCTTGGTCTAGGTTTGTATTTTCTCTGTTATGCTTTTGTTGATTTCTCTCTTTAATTGCTTAGGGATAGTTGCTTCTTTCCTCTGTTCTTTGGATTGCTTCAAGGATTTTCTGAAGTGTTGGTTTCTTAGACATGTATTCTTTCATCTTGTTCATGTCATGAAAGATTTTTCTTTCTCCTTCAACTATAATTGACATTTTTGCTGGGTATAGTAGTCTGGGTTGGCATCTAAAGTCATTTAGCTCTGGGACTACTTTGGTCCACGTTCTTCTAGCTTTCATAGTTTGCACTGAGAAGTCAGCTGTAATTCTGTTGGGCTTCACCTTATATGTAACCTGTTGTTTTTCTCTTGTGGCTTTCAGTATTTTGTCTTTGTTTTGAGCATCTAGTGTTTTAACAATTATATGGCATGGGGAATTTATTTTCTGTTCCTGTCTACTTGGTGTTCTATGTGCTTCTTGTATTTTTATGGGTTTGTCTTTTTTCAGTTTGAGGAAATTATCCTGTTGAAGATCTGATCAATACTATTGTCTTGGGATTCTTCTTCCTCTATCCCTATGATGTGGAGGTTTGGTCTTTTCATAGTGTCCCACATTTCCTGGTTGTTCCACTCTTGTGTTTTTTTATTTTTATTTTTATTTTTATTTTTTATTTTTTTAAAGATAGTTTTTTTCAGAGTTATTAAAAATTTATTATTTATTTATTTATTTTATGTGTACAAATGTACTGTCTGCATGTAGGTTTGTGCACCCGTGTTGTGCAATGCCGTGGAGGTCAGAAGAGGGCGTTGGATTCCCCTGGAACTGGAGTTCTTCTGGAATTGGAGTTATGAATGGTTCTCAGCCACCATGTGGGTGCTGGGAATCAAATCCAGGTCCTCTACAAGAGTAGTCAGTGCTCTTAATCCCTAGGCCATCTCTCCAGCCCCTCTTGTGTTTTTTTTAATTTTTCATAATCTTTATTTGAGCATTCTAGTTGCTCCATGTTATTCTTCAGGTCTGATATTCTTTTTCCTGCTTCTTCCATTCTGCTTCTGAGGCTTTTTCCCATCCTTTCCTGTTGATTGGATGAATGTTCAATATCCTTTTTCATTTCATCCTGTGATTTCTTTAGTATTTCCACTTCCTTCTGGAGCCTGTCATTCTCATCTTGTAGCTCCTTGGTTCATTGGTTAGTTTCTTTTTTTTTCATTTCATCCTGGGGTCTTTTCAGCATTTCCACTTCCAGAGTTTGTCATTTTCTCCCTTTAGTTCTTTCCAATGTAACATTTGTCATGATCTCCCTCTAGTTCTTTCTTGAGTTTTTCATTCTCTCCCCTTCTCTAGTTTCTTTGAATATGTCTACAATTGTTTTTCTAAGGTCTGTGTTTCCTTCTAGGGAGATCTCATTGTAAGAATCTTCTGTAGGGTTGGTAGAGTTTGGTGTGCATTTATTATGAGCTTTTCCCATGTTTTTTTTTCCTTGTGTCTTTGGCATGTGGATTTGTTTGTTTCTTTGGATTCTGGTGCCTCAACATTGGCTGGCAGACTATCATCACTAATACTTGTAGATCCTCTGCACCACAGCTTCACCAGGTTGGGGCGGGGGATTGTGTTGCTGCACTCTGGTTCCCTGTTGGCCAGACCTCCATGGGGGAGGAGGGGTGCAGCAAAGCACCAAGGCAGGTGGGGCTCACCTGGGCTCACACTGGTGTTGTGCGGGCTGTGGGTGTACGTCCACTCACGCCATGTGCTGGGTACATGCTGGTGTTGTGCTTTCTGCGTGTCTGTAATAAGTTTTTTAAAGAAATAAAAAGGCAGCTTTTGTGGATTGGGAATATAATATTGTTTCTCCTCTCCCAGAGACTGACCCCATGGATCCATTGGTGTGAATGGGAAAGACTTATCTCCATCTTGGACTCCCTATCAAAGGTGCTGATGTTCTAGGTTGGGAAGAGTTTATTCCATCAGTGCCCTGAAATGAGATTTGGGTTAGTGGGAGCCTTCTCTCTGCTGTATGTGTACTGTATGAGGTTTGTTTTAGTTTAGTTTCTGCTGCTGTGATAAAACATTGACCAAAACCAACTTGAGGAAGCAAGGATTAATTTCATCCTATAGATTATAGCTCATCATTAAGGAAAGTAAAGCAGGAACCTGAAGGCAGGAACTGAAGTGGAGGTGATAGAGGAACACTACTTACTGGCTTGCTCCCCCCAGCTTGCTCAGCCACTTTTCTTATACCCCAGGCCCACTTGCCCAGGCAGCGATGGCACTGCCTAGAGTGGGCTGTGCCCTACTACATCAATTAGTAATTAAGAAAATGCCCGACAGATATGCCCACAAGTGAGTCTAATGGAGGAAATTCCCCAACAGAGGCTCTGTCTACCCAGGTGACTCTAATTTTGTCAAGTTGACAAGAAACTAACCAGCACAGGTTTCCTAAATGAAATCATTTGTTATTCCACATAGTTTTATCCTTGAGCCTTAAAGAAAGTTCTACAAGGATGAGATATTATTAAAGGTATAAACAGCGGGGCGTCGGGGGTGGGGGTGGCATACGCCTTTAATCCCAGCATTCTAGAGGCTGAGGCAGGTTGGATCTCTGTGAATTCCAGGCCAGCCTGGTCTATATATCGAATTCCAGGCCAGTTGGGGCTACAGGGAGACCCTGTCTCAAAAAGACCAAATAAATAAATAAATAAATAAATAAATAAATAAATAAATAAATAAATAAATGTAAAAACAGCAAGGCCTTTGCAATGTTTCTAGGTGGTAGGTTCAAACTGTATCTCTATAACCAGAGCACCAACCTGGCTGTTAAAGACCTGACTTGGCAGAGCTGGAGAGATGTCTCAGTGGTTAAGAGTGCCAACTGCTCTTGCAGAGGACCCGAGTTCGATCCCCAGCACCCACATGGCGGCTGAGAACCATCTGTAACTCCAATTCCAGGAGAACTCCAGTTCCAGGGGAATCCCACACCCTCATCTGACCTCCGCAGCATTGCATGACATGGGTGCACAAACCAACATGCAGACAGACAGTACATTCATACACACAAATAAATAAAACTAAAAAATAAATAAATAAAAAATAAGTAGGATATGGCTAATTTGTCAGCTTGACACAAGCTAGATATCTAGGAAGAGGGAACCTCAGTTGAGGAATCAACTCTATCAGGTTAACCTGTGCCCATGATTATAAGGCTTTTTTTTTTTTTTTTTTTTTTTTTGAAGTTTTTTTTTTTTCCCTGTAGCCCCCGCTGCCCTGGCCCTTGACAACATCGCCTCGGCTAGCCTTGAACTTACAGAGATCTGCCTGCCTCTACCTCCTGAGTTCTGGAATTAAAGGCCTGTGCTACCATACACAGCCAATGAGCCATTTTCTCCTCCCTCCCTCCCTCCCTCCCTCCCTCCCTCCCTTCCTTCCTTCCTTCCTTCCTTCCTTCCTTCCTTCCTTCCTTCCTTCCTTCCTTCCTTCCATCTTTTTGAGGCAGGATTTTCCTGTAGCCCCAGCTGGCTTGGAACTCGCTATATAGACCAGGCTGGCCTTGAATTCACAGAGATCCATCTGCCTCAGCTTCCCAAGTGCTGGGAGTTAAGACGTGCACTACCACACCTGTGAGGCATTTTCTTAATTGGTAATTGATGCAAGGAGGGCCTAGTCCACTGTGTGCAGTGCCATCCCAGGCAAGTAGGCCTGGGTTATACAAGAAAAGTGGCTGAGCAAACCAGGGGAAGCAAGCCAGTAAGCAGTGTTTCTCTGTTGACTCTACTTCATTTCTTGCTTCTAGGTTCTTGCCTCGAGTTCCTGCTTTGGCTTTCCTTAATGGTGGACTATAATCTGTAAAATGAAATAAATCCTTTCTTCCTCAAGTTGGTTTTGTTTAGTGTTTTATAACATCAACAGGCAGCAAACTAGAAAACAGGGTTGAAGTCCTTCTCATGGGACTATTTATGCTGGGATTAGTGTGTGGCTGCCAGTGCCCATCAGACTCATCCTTGCCTGGAGAAAGCCTCTTTCAGACAGGGAAGCCACATCTAGAGAGACAGCCCAAGAAAGGGCCCTCTCATCTTACTTAAGCCAGTCATGCTTCTGTCATCCTTTCTTTTAAAATATTTTTATTTTATGTGTATGAGTGTAGTGCTGCATGTATCTAAGTGCACCCATGTCATGCATTGCCCACAGAGGTCAGAAGAGGGCATCAGATACTCTGAAACTAGAGGTATGGATGGTTATTAGCTGCTATGTGGGTTCTTGGAATCAAACTCTGGTCCCTTGCAAGAACAGCCAGTGCTTTTAATCACTGAGCCACTCTGTCATCTTTTCTTATAGGATCTAACAAACTTTATTTTCTTTAGATGAGTTTGAATTTAATTTGGTCACTTAAAAACAGAGTCCTAACCAATACAAAACAGATTCCAGATGATCTGTTTGCTTCCAAATATTGAACATGATGTCCAGGGTAGCTGCTTCCTAGGTAGATACAGTCTCATAGCTAATCTACGATTTGTACATAGTGGGTGCTTGCTTTATGCTTCTTAGGTAGTTACTGAGATTCCTCTGCCACCAGCCTCTTGAAGGAGAGTGGAAGGCCAGCTCCTTTATCTGGGCCTGCTTCTCTTGGTGGCGGTGAAGCCTGGCATTTATTCAGACATGTTTGTCTTCTTTCTCTTTGTCTCTGCCTCTGAAAAGTTAAATACAATCTGTCAGTCTCACTTTGCTGGGGCCTTGTCAGCCACACTGATGGAGGGGACTTTATTGATCTCCTTCAGGTCATGGTCTTCCAGATGTAGACAGGAGACCATTCTCCACTGACACAACATTGTTTGCAGCCGTGGAACTGATGATCTTCCTCTGAGATAGGTTGTCCCTATACCCATCTTGAGATGGTGCTGAATTTATTGGGCTTAAACCTCAGGAAGGGTTAGAGGTTCTTGCCCACTGCTTCTTTCCTGGCTGCTGTGCCAGCTGCAAGGCCCTCATGAGGCTGTTAGGTGTCTCTCTGTGGCAGATTCATTGTTCCATATTTTTATTTAATTACTTACTTTTACAGCTCTTAGAATAAATCTAACTATCCATCTGTTACGCTACATTCTGCCACTGCAGTAGATGCAGTTCTTGCTCATTGTCTGGTATTTGTCCCTTGACCTTGCTCTTTGCCAGTGTTCCCGCTGCTTTGTATGGCTCAGTGCCATACACCTCCAAAGTAGATCCCCTGCACCAAACACTCTATCAGGCCCTCAGGCAAAGCTGGCTGATTTTCTCTTAGAACAGTGGTTGATGGAGCATTGAAGGAAGAAGAGAGGGCCAAGGAGCCATCTCTGAGCACATGCGGAGTTGGCAGGGGTCTAGAAAATTGGATGGAATGCCAGAAAAGAAAGCAGAAGTCCTAGCATAGGGTTCCAGTCCTAAGCCAGAGCTATTATCAAGGAGACCACCCAGGTGAAGTCAAGCTGAAGAAAGGCAACAGTGGCCACCTGTGGACATGTCTGTGCACTGTCTTACCATGACTGGTAAGTAGTGCCTAACCATAGGTTTCATACATATCAGAGGCAGATATTATTAGAGATGATTTCAGGTGCCTCATGGTGGTCACCAACGCCCCCCCATCTGTGTGTGTGTGTGTGTGTGTGTGTGTGTGTGTGTATGTGTGTGTATGTGTGTTTGTATGTGTTTCCTGCCTAAAATTTTACTATCAGGAATTAGTTTCTTGGTTTTAAACATTATTTTTGCTTATAGCCAATGAGGATATTACCAGGAGAGGCACCCTAGGGGTCTTTGAACAAAGATAGCCAAGGAATTAGGGGTGATGGGGACACTTGAGGAAGCTGGTCAAAGGAACCAAACAGAAGGGAAGGTGAAAAGAAAGAGAAGATAAAATTCAGAACATTGGTTGGGGTGGTCCTCAGTGAACTCATCAAGTGGTAAGCTGTTCAGGAAGAAAGGGAGATCATGTACCCAACCTATCCCCATAACTGATTACAAGTTAACTCTAGGACCTAATGTCCCAGCAGATAAAGGGACACAGAACTAGCTTTTTTTTTTTTTTTTTTTTTTTTTTAGACAGCGTCTCCCAGTAGCCCCAGCTGTCCTGGAACTCGACCAGGCTGTCCTTAAACTCACAGAGATCCACTTGCCTTTGCCTCCAGAATGCTGAGATTAAAGGCAGACACCACCATGCCCAGCACAGAGTTAGCTTTCTCTCTCTAAGTAGCTCCTGTTACTGCATGCTAGGAATTGGGCTAGACACCTTGAGTGACCTTACATATGAAGAGACAAAAAGGCATGGTCTATATTCGCAAGGAAATTGAGCCCCTGCTAAGCTCCCATCAGAGTGGACTTTGATCAAACTGATGAGAGTATTGAAGGACAATTAACTCCTTAGAAAGGCATAGCAGGGTTCCTGTGAATCACGTGATCCTTGAATGTATCTCTCTGGAATGGTGTTTGAGGTGAGACTTGGAGGCACAGGAACTAACCAGCTGAAGTGGGATCAGGGAAGAGGATGGGAAGGGGCCTCCTAGGTGCAGCTATGGAGAGCTCAGCCATTTGAATTGACAGTCACTGGAGGAAGGAGGCCCTCCCCCTTCACGTTTAGTAACGATGGAGTTATTCAGCAGGTTTCCTGAATGACAGCACTGAGGCTACTTCTGTCCCCACTTGCAAAGCATGTCCCTCAGGAGAGGATGGAATGTGTCAAACAGGCTTTGGTCCCTTGTGGCCCAGTGACCAGGCCCTGTTTTTCCCTTCCTGGTTAAATTTTGGCAGGTATCAAAAACTGCAAGAGCATCCCACAGGCTTACCCTTCGTGACCACTCTCCTGCCCCAGTCACATGAGCTCCTTAGCAGAGCTTTCCTGTCAGAGCCTCTGGTGATTTTTCTCCAAGTTTCTTCTCATTCCAGCAAACAAGATTCAGTGACTAATTGCTGGCATTTTTTCTTTCAAGACTATTTATATAGGCTGTCATGTTGAGGGTAGGGGGAAGGGAATCCAGTCTTAGGGTGCAGTTCTCTGCTACTGCCATCATTAGACTGCAGCCCATGTGGCATTGATGTCCACACTTTTGTCTTTATTCTCATATTTTTTTGTTGTTTCGACATTTGTTTCTTTGAACATCTAACAACCCTTTTATGTCTCTCATCTCTACAGAAGATTGTTGTATTTTGTCCCCTTCTGAGGCTGCATTTTCCTTTTGTCAGATATTTTCACTTTCTTCTTTATTGTATTTTGATCAGTGCGGCCATGTAGGTCTGGATTTTATTGGGAGCTTTTCATCTTCTTGGCAGTAGCCCTCACAGCTTGGACTCCTTGCAAAAGCTGGCTCTGCTTCAGGACCCTGAAGCCAGCCTTTCCTGATCAGGGAGTGGAAGAACGCAGTTGCTGTCTGTCTAGGGATCCTCTTGACTAGTGGTTCTCAGTCTGAGGCTACATCAAAAGCACATGGGAGGCTTGTTAAAATACAGATGGCCACACCTCTTCCCTATAGACTGGCTTGAGGCCTGAGAATTTGCATTTCTACCTAGTTTCCAGATATTGCTGGTGGTGGTCAGATAGCAGACTTTGAAGACCATGCTATAGAGCCATTTGCCTCAGGCCATGTCTCCAGCACCTGGAAAGATGGATTAGCAAGGAATGGGGGGAGGGGGTGATTCCTTCTTTCCATTCTGGGTCAAGCTTCAAAATTAAATGATGGAGGATATTGGCAGTGGCATTATAGTGCTAAACATTATGTGTAGTGATTCCACTTGCCCTGTCTCACTTGACACTCAGCACTCGTTTGGTAAGCCTGGCTTCTGTACAGAAACTGGAAGAAAAATGGAGGTAAGTTAGACTCCTTCTTGGCCTTCTAGCTAGCATTGTACAGGAAATGCACTTGAGTCCTTTGAACTCCCATGATTTGAACTATGATACCGAGGAAAAAATACTTAGTTTTCTGAGACTCCATTTATGGAATAGTAAAATGGGGGCAGTAATATCTGCCTCACTGAGTTTTTATAGAATGATATAAGCTGACATTTAAGAAGCACTTGGGGGCTGGAGAGATGGCCTAGCAGTTAAGAGCACCGACTGCTCTTACAGAGGACCCGGGTTCGATCCCCAGCACCCACATGGCGGCCGAGAACCATCTGAAACTCCAATTCCAGGAGAACTCCAGTTCCAGGGGAATCCGACACCCTCTTCTGACCTCCGCAGCATTGCACGACACGGGTGCACAAACCTGCATGCAGACAGTACATTCATACACATACAGAAATAAATTTTAAAAAATTAATAAAATAAAAAAATAAAAGAAGCACTTGGAGCCAGGCGTGGTGGCGCACGCCTTTAATCCTAGCACTTGGGAGACAGAGGCAGATGGATCTTTGTGAGTTCAAGGCCAGCTTGGTCTACAGAGTGAGTTCCAGGACAGCTGGGCTACAGGGAGACCCTGTCTCAAAACAAAACAAAACAAAACAAAACAAAACAAAAGAAGCAGTTAGCAGCTATTAAATGGAAGCATTCCAGAAGCCATCCTCCTCATGACGGTGAGGATTCCAGAAGCCATCCTCCTCATGACTGTGAGTGCTGCCTTTATATTTCATATTTCGGTCACCAGAGACCCAAGAGGATACAGGGATATACTGTTCCCTACCAGACATTGTTGTCTAGGATCAGCAGAATGGGCTTCACTTACTGGAAGGTCACTTTTATCTGTGGTCTACCCTGAGGAAATGGTGGGGTGATTTGCATTTGCCTCCAGAAAATGAAAATGGCTTAGTAGTAGATTGGCTAGGTCAATGTGTGCAATCTGAGACCAGACAGAGGTACCAGGGTAGCCTGGTCACTTGGGTCACTTGTCAGGGGCTGCTTTGATGGAGTATCTGCTCAACCCTGCAGTGGTGCCTACCTGAGTACTATTATGGTTGGTGATAAGTCGCCCCTTTTGGTGTTTTACTCTTCTGTCTTTTCTCCAACTTCCAGCTCTGAGCATTGGCAGAAGTAGCTGGGGTCTCAGTGTAACCAGTCCTGGTAATACCAATAATAACGTTGACATTATTCAAAATAAGTATCAGGTGTCTTAGTCTCTCATTTAATCTTCATAGGGGCTTCATGATATAAGCCTCATTCGACAGATGTAGAAACTTGGACAAAGATAGGTCTATTAACCTGCCTTAAAGTCATGCAGAAAGGAAGTCCTGAATTCAAATTCAGATCTGTTTGATGATTACCTCTCCAGGGCTCATTGTCCCTTCTATGTAGTCTAGCTTTAGCCTATTCCCAGGAACTCTTGCCTCTCTACCCAGTATCCAGGTTCTGGGACCATTAAAGTACCTTATTCACCTTTGTATCTTCCATATAGCTTAACACAAAGTATTATACAGAGAGTAGCCATATGATCTCTTTATGCCTCTTGTCCCAGTGTGGTAATTAATAACATCATCTTTCACTCGTATTGGCCCCCTGGAGTCAATAAATTATATGATCACCCAACTTACACATGACTGGTCCTCCCAACCAAGGAGGAATAACATTTTAGTGGGACACCTTGAAAGACTGAATTGTCTTTAAGACTCAAAGGAATAAATCCAAGAGGGTAAATTTTTTTTTAATTTTTTTATGTGTATGAGTGTATGACAGTAGTCTGGTGCACCCGTGTCATGCAATGCCACAGAGGTCAGAAGAGGGCATTGGATTCCCCTGGAACTGGAATTAAAGACGGTTCTTAGCCACCATATGGGTGCTGGGAATTGAACCCGGGTCCTCTGCAAGAGCAGTCGGCACTCTTAACCACCGAGCCATCTCTCCAGCCCTGAAGATGGTAAAACTTTAAGCACTTTCATGGACAGTTTTGACAAAGATTTTTGCTCACTGTCCTACAAACCTATCATGAAAGTTCAGACTTGGGGGCTATGTGGGTCAATAGGCCTGTATTTTTTTTTTAATTTTTTTTTATTAATTTTATTTATTTCTGTATGTGTATGAATGTACTGCCTGCATGCAAGTCTGTGCACCCGTGTCGTGCAACGCCGCGGAGGTCAGAAGAGGGTCTCGGATTCCCCTGGAGCTGGAGTTCTCCTGGAATTGGAGTTTCAGACGGCTCTCGGCCGCCATGTGGGTGCTGGGGATCGAACCCGGGTCCTCTGTAAGAGCAGTCGGCGCTCCCAACCGCTAGGCCATCTCTCCAGCCCAATAGGCCTGTATTTTGATTCAGTAGGGTAGGAGTCCCACTGTGGTTCATGGAAGTGTCCGACAAGCAAGGCCAGAAAGGGCAAGTCTCTGCTATCATTTGTCTGTTCCCAACCCCTGACACCCACCTCCTTCTTGTAACAAAGAGCTCCAGGACTAGCCCTACTTACTTTCAACACCTGGGGGGATACTGATCTCAGCTTTCCAGGGTCTTCCTATTTAGAGTTCTGCTCACATCAGTTCCTGCTCCTGTATCTTAGACATAGGCTAGGCATGGGGCCTAGGCCTGGCCATGGCTCGTAAGAGTCACATTCAGGCTATGTCCCTGTTCCATTTGTAGGCAGCTGAAAACTGTCATACATATGTCAGTTCACATGTGAAATGTTTTAATGTTTTTTTTCTTTTAAGTTATAATCTAAAATTCAGTCTGAAATGAACACTAAATCACCAAGCCTTTTGTTTCACTTGCTATTAAGGGCCATAGAGATTTTGTATTTGATTCAGCAACAGTTGTTGAATCTTAAACAAATCATTTACATTTTGACATTAACTATTTTATGAGTTTAACTTTTTCTTTGCCATTAGAATGATCCCAGAAGGAGGCCTTTTAATAATTTATCAGAGACAGAGTTAAACATGTTTGTTTTAACATTTTCTTAGAAAAAAATTCTTACCTGATTTTGGCTGGGCAATATATACAGAATTTTAGGCTTTCTCCTCCAATCTTTGTGTGTGTATGTGGGATTGAGATAGGGGTCTCCCCATAGCCCCAGCCAACCTGAAACTTGCTATGTAGACCAAGATGGCCTCTATCTCATAGAGATTCACCTGCCTCTGCTTCCCAAGTGCTGGGATTAAAGAGATGTGCCACCACACCCAGCTAGCCTCCATTCTTAGTGACTTTGGATTTTCCCATGGCCATTCTTCCTGAACGCTTCCATTCTTCAGGTAACCCTCTTATACGCGGACTTTTCTCTTCCCCCTTTATCTCTCTTCACATCTCTGTTAGCTGTTCTTTTGTCTAATAGGGGTAAGACCTATTTCCATTCTTCAGGTAGTCCTCTTATACACCGACTTTTCTCTTCACCCTTTATCTCTCTTCACATCTCTGTTAACTGTTCATTTTGTCTAATAGGGTAAGACCTATTTCCATTCCTTGCTCTGGTCCTAAAATGCTTGGCTGCATGTTGTATATAATCACCATATGTGGACCAGCTGGCTGGACAAAGAGCCCCAGACAAATAGCATGTTCATTAACCAAACCATCCATCATTCTAGGACTTCCCCAAGTTATTCAGGATTTCCATGGAATCAGAAGTTTTACTTTCCTTCTAGATTCTTATTCTAGCATCTGGCAAGGTCAGGTCTTCCCCTGTATCAGGGTCTCTGGGGCCAGGAGTGTAGCTCAGTGATAGACTACTTGTTTAGCATGCACAAGGCTTTAGGTCTAATCTTCAACACTAAAGAAAACAAAAAGGAAGCTCTTTATCCTTTTTCATGCTTTAAATTATATTTACTTTGATTTATGTATATGTGCACTCCTGATTGATGTTTGTGAACCACGTGCATATAGGTGCCCCTGGAAACTAGAAGAGGTACTGAGTCCCTAGAACTGGGATTATAGCCAGAGCTTTTATGTGGGTACAGGAACCAAACCCAGGTCCTCTGCAAGAGCAGCAAGTACTCTGTCCTAGTTTGTCCTCCATTGCTGTGACAAAACTCTGACCAACACCAACTTGGGGAGGAAAGGGTTTATTCAGCTTACATCTCCTGGGTCACAGTTCATCACTCAGGGAGCCCAAGGCAGGAACTCAGAGCAGGAACCTGGAGGCAGGAGCTGAAGCACAGGCCATGGAGGAATGCTGTTCACTGGCTTGTTCCCCTGGCCCATGCCCAGCCTGACCTCTTATACAGTACACAACAACCTGCCCCGGGTGGCACCACCCATAGTGGGCTGGGCCCTCCCACACTGCTCAACAATCAAGATAATACTCCACAGACGTGGCCACAGGCCAGTCCAATGGAGCCAATTCCCCAATTGAGGCTCCTTCAACCCAGGTGTGTCAAGTTGACACTAAAGCTATCCAGCACATACTCTTAAATACTGAGGCATCTTTTCAGCCCCATTTTATCCTTTCTAACCTGGAGTGAGACCCTAGTAATCTGGAAGCCAGACTGGGGTGTCCACAGCACCATGCCACCCAGTGTCCTCCTCTGTTGCAACATGAAGAAAGCTGTGCAGGAAATCATACTAGTGAAAGCTAGCCAATGAGGCCATGTTGATCCACCCCCATGGAAACCCAGGGACCTGGGCTGCATGTGCCTTTTAGAACCAGAACTAATTGTTTATAAAGATCTTTCCAAATACCAATGATGCAAAATATTTGGATGGTTCACCATATTGTTCACCATATTTAAACTGTCAGAAACTTTAAACATCTCAGCAAAACCTCACCAAACAAAGGATATTTTGAGCCTTGTTATGTATGTTGCAGAGCAGAGAAATTTGTACTCTATACGACTTCCAAATCTTGTAAACGAAGCACTTCAGTGTTGTCGTTTTCAGCTATAGACCATCCCACGATCGTTGCCTTTCTTTTGCTATTAAGAGATGGCTCATTCATAAACATTTCCACAGTTGTGTAGCAAAAGCAAAATAGGCCCTGCTTGATTCAGTTGGCTCCCATTGATGTGATTTTCTGTAGTGAGATATACTGTGTTTATCAAGTTTATTGGAACACAGAAGGGAAGCGGAGACAGGAGAAGGAATGTTTGGTGTCCAGCACTCGTCTCAGAACAGTGGAGAGCAACGTAAGTGGGGATCTCTGTCCTGAGCCACACAGGTTCTAACCATGTTTTGCCTATAGCTTAGAGCAGGGATTGGCTGGGTAGTTTCCCTAGAAGCCCTTCTCCCAGTGCAAGATCCAGCTTACTTGGCTTCCCCAGCTACCTGCACCTGTGGAGACAGACCACTCACTGGTATAAATAACTTGAAATCACACCCTCTCTGGGCTCTCTAATAAACCTGATACATTTCAGTGTGCAAAAAAAAATCTCCCATATGCTTTAGCCTAAATTTTCTTCTACTTAACCTTGTTATTCCTACCTTGCTTCCCTCACATGCCTGAGACAATTATACAGAGACATCTTGGAATAATTGTAGGCCACAGGTAATTCTCTTTAGCCCTCTCTATTCCATGTTCCCTATCCTATGGTCTCCCTTTAGGCCATTCTAATTAGCTTCTTTGATCCTTCCTCCCAGCCTCTCCCTCTAGTTTGTTAATTACATTTCTCCCCCATGAATTCTTTCAGCACTGACTTTGTCTATCCAGCCAAGGAACTGAGTGAGAATGCTTATCTAGGGCCATTCCAAGGGAGCTAGTACTTCTTTGGCACTACCAGAGGTAGACTTTAGAGAATCCTAAAAAACAGCCATTCTCTCTCAGCAGAAAAGTAAAAATAATTTTTTGTTGACTAGTACAATATATTGTGATTGGACAACTATTATTCTGATGTCTGATATTTGTCACGAATTTTATAGAACTTTATTATTACCTTTTATCACCCATAACAGTTCTGAGATAAATGTTATTATTAATCTCCACTTTTCAAATGTGAAAAAGTGAGGTTCAAGGAGATTTAGTCACTTACTTCAGTCACACAACTTAACACTGGAATTAGGATTTAAATACAAGTCTCTTAGTTCCAGAAAAGTATGCTCTTTGTTTGGGTTGCTCATTGAAGTTGGGAGTTGAGGTGAAAAGAACAAGTCTGGATCACTGGTTTTTATTCATCAAAAGACCAGCCAGCCCACCTGCCCTCAGATGGGATCGTCAGCTTCTGCCTTAGCTGCAGAAGAGGCTGCCTGGCTCGAGATGGTAAAACTGATACAGAAGCAAACCAGTGTAGCACGGTGGGTAGCTGAACAGTTAAAAATCTGCTTCTGACCAGGCACAGTGGTGCTTGACTTTAATCTCAGTACTCAGGAGGCAGAGGCAGGTAGATCTTTGTGAGTTCAAGGCCAGCCTTGAACTTGACCCTGTCTCAAGCAAACAACTCCCTCACACCCAAAAGGGGGAGGGAGAATCTGCTTCTGTAGAAATCAAGGTTCTGATAAATTGTTGATTGATAATAATGGTGATGATGATAATGATAATGATGATTTGAGATAAGATTTCATATATCCCAGGCTGGACTTGAAGTCACTGTATGACCAAGGATGACCTTGAATTTATGATCCTCTTTCCTCCATCTCTGGATTATGCTTAGTTTATATGGTTCTAGGGATTGAATTTAAGGTTTCGTCCATGCTAGGCAAGTACTCCATCAACTGAGCTACATTCCTAACTGCTTGCTTGACATTTTAACTCATTTTTCTTCCAGTTTTATCTCCCAGAAGGTTAAGAAACCAATAAAGAAAAAAAATCCCCACCGAAATTGTATTGTGAGGCAATAAGAAGGATTTGTTTGGTGCAGTGAGAGTTTGGAGAACCTTCACAGAAAGTGACCATATTTGGAGAGGCCAAGGGGAATACAGACATCTTTAACTCTGAGTTTTGGGGAAAGCAGATTTTAGACAGTCCCAGAAAAAAAAAGTAGATATGATGTCTGAACTAGATCTTTGAAAGGAAGGATGACT
This sequence comes from Rhizomys pruinosus, assembly GCA_009823505.1. NCBI lineage: Eukaryota > Metazoa > Chordata > Mammalia > Rodentia > Spalacidae > Rhizomys > Rhizomys pruinosus. The sequence goes on along the minus strand of VZQC01011344.1, from coordinate 4,008,594 downwards.
CATAGTCTGAAATTTGAAATGTGCTTAATAAAGTCACGAGTGATTACTGTAGGAACAAAAATGAGACACCTAAAGAGACCCACAGGCCACATGGGGACCAGCTGAGGCTGGGGTTTTGTTTAGGAGGTTTAAAAAAGGAGGAGGGCAAATAGAGAGGGAGAGTACCCAGCTCTGAGAATTTGTCAGGAGTTACCAGGTGGGTGAGACTGGGGGATGCCACGAACAGCAAAAGACCTGAGCAGCTAATGCTCAGAGAGAAAGAATGGCAGAAGGCCACCTGATTCAGTCAGATGACACTGCAGGTGGATGACCTCACTTCTTGTTCTATTTTGTTTCTGCCTTCTCTTTCAATGGGAATGGGCTTCCTGTTTGAAACAGTAAAACAAACATGATTCAGAGGAACTTGAGACCAAGAGTATGATTTTGAATGAATGAGCCACTGGCTTCTTCAAATTAAAGTCTGAAAAGTTGTATTTCAAAGGAAAACTAAAGAACATCTCCTGGAGACCTACATATGCATGAATTTGGGGGTTGAGAAAGGGACAAGGAGACTAAGTTTTGAAGATTATTTTTTTTAATTTTATTTATTTTTGTATGTGTATGAATGTACTGTCTGCATGCAGGTTTGTGCACCCGTGTCGTGCAATGCTGCGGAGGTCAGAAGAGGGTGTCGGATTCCCCTGGAACTGGAGTTCTCCTGGAACTGGAGTTACAGACGGTTCTTAGCTGCCATGTGGGTGCTGGGGGATCAAATCTGGGTCCTCTGCAAAAGCAGTTGGTACTCTTAACCGCTAGGCTATCTCTCCAGCCCTGAAGATTATTTTACTGTCTGAGTCCCTCCATCCCTCTTTTCCTCCCATCCTGCCTCTCTTAAAGAAAAACATATCAATCTCAATTCATACCACTTGATTAATTACTAAAAGTGAATACACCCACGTAACAAATGTACAAATCTAGAAACCTCACATTAGCACCCTACAAGATTCCCTCATGTTCCGTGTTCCCTTCTACTTCTTTTTTTTTTTTTTTTTGGTGTTTTTGAGACAGGGTCTCCCTGTAGCCCCAGCTGGCCTGGAACTTGCTCTGTAGACCAGGCTGGCCCTGAACTCACAAAGATCCGCCTCCCTCTGCCTCCCTAGTGCTAGGATTAAAGGTGTAGGCCACCACACCTGGCTTGTTATTAAAATTTTTAAATAATTTATTGACTATTGACTACATATAGTAATCTATAGTCATTGTTTTAGAGAGAAAAATCTCACCACCAGAAGGTTAATATATGATGTCATACCATTTATTTATAATTTGCCATTTGCATGCATACATTTAACCTTTGTTTGTTAATCGGAATATTTTTAGGGCAGGTGTGGTGGTACATACCTTTAATTCTAGCATTTGCAAGACAGAAGCTGGCAGATCTCTTTGAGTTTGAGGCTAGCCTTGTCTGAATACTGAGTTCCAGGGCAGCTGTGACTACTGGAAGACCCTGTCTAAAACAAATAAGAATAAGAATAAGAATATATTAGATGCCATGTATTTAGGTTCTGAGCCAAATTGGAGAACCCCAGGCTCATCAGGGGATCATATGAATAGACTCCAAGGAATTGACCTGAACCCAAAGTATTTCTTGGGCAGAAAAAGGTTTATTTCATCTTACGCTTTCAAGGCACAGTCCATCTTTGAGGGAAATCAGGAAAGAATTCAAGGAAGGAACATGGAGTAAGGAACTGAGGCCAAGACCTGGAGGAATGCTGCATTAGTCTACATTTTGCTTCCTCTGGCTTGTCAAACTATTTTTCAATATAATAGTATATATATATAATTATATATATATATATTATATATATATAATTTTTAATTTTATGTGTGTGAGTGTTTACTCCATGTACATAAGTATACTCATATCATGCAGGGCTATTGTTAGCCACTATGTGGATCCAGGAAATTGAACCCAGGTCCTTTACTTTACAAGAGCAGTCAGTGCTCTTAACTGCTGAACCATTTCTCTAGCCCTTCAACTACTTTTCTTTTTTTTTTTAATTTTATTTATTTCTTTTTTTTTAACATTTTTAATTGATGCTTTGTGCATTTCATACATCATTTTCCAATTCAGTTCAGGCATATTTCCCTTTCCCTTCCCCCCCACCCCCACCACCCATCCCAGATCATGCATTCCGCCATAACTATCCTGCATCTTCTCTCAGTTTTTTTTTTCATTTTTTAGCTATAAGTCATAATACAAGCATCCTTCATGTAAAACCAATTTGCGGCTGTTGTGCCCAAACCCCCACAGCCCCACCATCCAGCGGGGGTGAGGGGTTGTATGTTCAATCAAGTTGATCAAATGTAGTGTCCAGACCTACATCCTGTAGTTTCACCATTCACCCCAATCACACCCTTACATTCTACCAATCCCCTCTTTCCAGATTGTTCCCTAGGCTTAGAAAATGGGGCACAGGTGGATGAGAAGCAAACAGTCCACTCCTCTGGAGCTGTTGTCTTGGCTCTGGGTCAATTCTGGCTGTTTCCTTTCATGGGCTGACAGTTGTCCAGGAATAACCTTTCGATCATACTAATGAGGCACAAGCAATTAGATATATAGGTACTTTGAACAGCACTAATAGTTATGGTAGGTACTTTGGTATAGACACAATATTTGGATAATATGTTAATCCATGAATTAAAAACATTTTTTCCTATTAATATATACAGGTCTTACTGTGGCTTATAACATTCCTAACCTGTAGAGAGATGTAAGCTTGTGGCACAGCCGTGGGTTATTACCTCCAAAGGAGAGAGCCCATAGCCAATTAGGTTTGGGATATACAGGCATATGGCTGCCCTCTGCTGCACAGTATTTCCAGGCAGGTGAGGTGTACTTCTGTGTTTCTTGCTGACTCAAGGAGAGACCCGTATTTGGCTTTATTGGTTTAGTGGCCTTTTAGTAACACTCCCTGGTATTCCAGAGGCCATCTGTAACACTTGCATGTGTGGTCTCAATACATACTCTTTCCCATGTTAACATCCAGGTCTTTGGCAGCAGGGCCTTATCGCCTCTCTTCTTGCAGGTATCCCAGTTTTGGAGGCAAGGAGCCTTTTACCTTTTGTGGGGCCTTGGATCCCCTGGCCAACATCTCCCTGGTATAATAATCCATTGCTGATGTCAGAGCTCCTGTATTAAATATATTTTGCTTAAGTGCATAGCTAAAGGACTTTAGATTATATATTTGGTTCTGAAACAGAAAATCCTTTCACAGTTCTTATGTCTATTTGTCAATTAAAGAAGGCAGTTTTACTGGTTTTATAAGAGATTACTCTATAATAGTTTGTCTCCAATTTACAGTTGGAGAGCGACCTCCATCATCATCATATTTTTCTCCTTTTTCTATGGGGGGGAAGGCAAGAAAGTCTCTCATATCAAAACCTTTGCGGCACCTAGAAGGTAGTTTCATTAGGACTCATTAGAAATAGTTGTTACAAGTCAGATTCACAGAGGGGTTCGATGTTTATAGCAACTGAGGCTTTTCTCCCTTCCAATGTTCAGACAGGTCAACCTTTCAATTGGCACTTTCTGGTACAATCCTACTCAATGCAAAGCTGTAAATCTTTTCTTCTCAGCTTAAGTTGGTGACATTTTGTCTTGTTGGAACCCACAAATCTTTTCCCATAGTTAGTTTTAAGATTGAATTGCAAGGTTTTTTTTTTTTTTGTTCTCCCCCCCCTTTTTTTTTAACCCATGAGTCTCAAACAAACAGTTGTATTAACATAACTAAGGTGGAATCAAGGCCATATTCATCGCAACACCATGTGTTTGGGTGACTATATAGATTAACTTGAGAAGCAAACTAAATTTTACATTAAATATCTTAAAGAGAATGCTACAAGGTGATACCAACAGAGAAATTATAGAGAACATTGTATGTGCCAATCCCAAAGTTATTGCCCTACACAGTTTTTGTAAAATAAATGTGGACAACAGCGATTTATTATCTCCATTTAACTAGATGCATTACGATTTTTATCAGAGTCTGTAAACCAATGTTGTTATATATATTTTTTTTTTATATACCATAACTTTGTACCATGTATCCTGTAGACAGTGTCTAGGCAAAACTGGTACTTGTTGAACTCACGTCAATTATATATGCATATAATCGAATATACACCCGTGTCCCTTCGCCCACCCCTCCCCCTCCCATTCACCATTTCAGTCCATTTTTGATGCAGTCTTTCTGTTGTTGTTCTTTTACTATGCATCCCCTCTCCACGCGAAATATTTATATCTGGGTTATTGGTATTAGCATCTCACATATGAGGGGACACCATTTGTCGTTTGTTTTGGGACTGTGTTATTCACTTAAACATAATGTCTTCTAGCTCCATCCATTTACCTGCAAAGTTCATGATGTTGTCCCTCTTACCGCTGCATGAAACTCCTTGTGTACATGTCCACATTTTTCTATCCACTCATAGTTGAAGGGCACCTGGGCTGGTTCCAGCTTTTTGCTATTGTGAAAATAGCTGTGCATTATACTTTGCAGTTAAGATGTGTCTTGTGGGTATATACCCAGGAGTGGTATGACTGGGTCAAATGGAAGGCTCATTTTGAGTCTTCTAAGGGTTCTCCACATGCTTTCCATAGTGGCGTGACAAGTTTACATTCCCACCAGCAATGGATGAGTGTTTCCCCTTTCCCCATAACCTCTCCCACACTGTGGTATCATTCGTGTTCCTGATCCTAGCCAGTCTTACTGGAGTAAAGGTGATATCTCAAAGTGATTTTAATTTGCATTTTCCTTAATTATCAGCGATGTTGAACCTTCTTAAGATGTTTCTCGGCCATCTCTATTCCTCCTCTGTAATCTCTATTCAGAATCTTGCTCCCATTCTTTGAAGTGGATTTTCCCCGTTTTTCTCTTTCATCTTTTGTTTTTTGAGTAATTTTATTATTTCTGTATGTTTATGAATGTACTGTTCTCATGCAAGTCTGTGCACCCATGTTGTGCAAACACCGCGGAGGTCAGAAGAGGGTGTAGGATTCCCCTTGAAACTGGTTCTTCCTGGAATTGAGTTTCGATGGTTTTGGCGCCAGTGGGTGCTGGGAGGAAAACCAGGTCCTGCAAAGAGCGGTCAGCACTTCGAACTGCTAGGCCATCTCTCCAGCCCCTCAACTACTTTTCTTATACAGTCTAGGCCCACCCACCCAGGGGTGTTACCACCCACAGTGGACTAGGCTGTCCTTTATCACTTAACAATTAAGAAAATGCCTCACAGATATGCCTGTAGGCCAAGTCTAATGGAGGGAATTCCTCAGTTGAGATTCCCTCTTCCTAGAGAACTCTAGCTTTTGTCACAATTGCCCAGAATAGATATAGCCTCAAGCATAGAGGCAGAGTAATCCTAGGATGGAGGTGGCTGAGCCCACTGGGCTCTGGAAGAGTTGACCAGACTGGAGCCCTGCAAGTAGGTTTGGGTGATGTTTGTAGGGAATTGTCAATGCATGGAGCAGCATCCCATAGAGCATTGTCTGGGAAGTTAAGTTTGCAAGAGTCACAATGAGAAGTACATGATCTCATGATATCAGGCCAGGGAAGTGAGCCTTCTTTTGGCATTTGGTGCTCCCAAGAAGGAGTCCTTCAGGCTGACTTATCATGGTAGAATTAAGCACATTTACTTTGAGAGGGCAGACTTGGGATTGATGATCTAAGGTTTCATGAAGCAAACTGCGATATAATATATATATATATATATATATATATATATATACACACACATTTGTTATTAAAATTTTTAAAATAATTTACTGACACCTATAGTAATCGTAATTCATTATTTTAGAGATAAAATCTCACCACCAAAAGGTTAATATGTGATGTCATAGCATTTATTTATAATTTGACATTGCATGCATACATTTAACCTTTATTCATTAATTGGAGTATTTTAGGGCAGGTGTGGTGGTACATACCTTTAATTCTAGCAAGTCATTATCAGAAGACCATATTATAATAGTTGGAAGCATGTAAAACTGGCATACAGATTCTTGTCTGGTGGTGATCTCTCTCCCATTTTGGTTTACAAGTACTACATAGCAAGTTGTCAGAGATGGACTATTAGATCAAAAGTTAGACATCAGGTCTAGTTATCCCAAATGCTAGTTCTCTGAACATAATCATGCGGGGCACTTATGAAAAAGCAGAATCTGGGGATAATATCTTTTGAAATTGTAATTGAAATGGTCAATGTATATGGAGGGTAGGGTTTAGAATCTGTATTTTCAAAAAGTATTCTAAAAGAAGTGCTCCTTGGAGAAATCATTGATTCCACGTCCAGTGCAGATGAAGTACAGTATCATGAATAAAAACGTCCTGTGCCAGAAAGCGATGTAGTACATATAAAGAATGAGGAAAATGGGTCAGAAAGATGCAGACCAGTGTGAAAGACATTGGTGATGATTCACGGATAATTTGAGTCTCAAAATGATGAAAGTGAGGGCTGGAGAGATGGCCTAACGGTTAAGAGCGCCGACCGCTCTTGCAGAGGACCTGGGTTCGATCCCCAGCACCCACATGGCAGCCTAGAGCCGTCCGAAACTCCAATTCCAGGAGAACTCCAGTTCCAGGGGAATCCGAGACCCTCTTCTGACCTCCGCGGCATTGCACGACACGGGTGCACAGACTTGCATGCGACAGTAACATTCATACACATACAGAAATAAATTAAATAAATAAAAAATTAAAAAAAAAATGATGAAAGTGAGTTCCATCCCATAGATTAAATAAGAATCCATACTGAAATCAATGAAGAAAGACAGATCTGCTACTTCAAGTACAGTGCCAACAAATATAGAAGCAGTGGTGGAGTTTGTATGTCATCATTTGACAACATGGAAATAATTAGGCAGGAATTGTCAGTGAATGCCAAAACTAGTGGGTGACATTTTGATGAGGAACTGGTTGTCTTACTATCTCAGAGTCTCCATACAGTATTTCTTAATTTCTTCTTCTTTTTTTTTTTTTTTTGAGACAGGGTCTCCCTGTAGCCCCAGCTGTCCTAGAACTCACTCTGTAGACCAGGCTGGCCTTGAATTCACAAAGATCCGCTTGCCTCTGCCTCCCAAGTGCTAGGATTAAAGGTGTGCACTGCCACACCTGGCCAGGTATTTCTTAATTTCAAAGGGACAAATACTATTCTTTTTTTTTTTTGGTGTTTTTGAGACAGGGTCTCCCTGCAGCCCCACCTGGCCTGGAACTGTCTATGCAGACCTGGCTGGTCTTAAACTCATAGAGATCCACCTGCCTCTGCCTCACAAGTGCTGGGATTAAAGCCATGTGCCACATGCCCGGTGGATGAAAACTATTCTTATAATGAAGACAGCTACCTCATAACCAAATATTAAAAAAAGTGAACATGACAAGCCAGGTGTGGTGGCGCACGCCTTTAGTCCTAGCACTTGGGAGGCAGAGGCAGGTGGATCTTTTTGAGTTCAAGGCCAGCTTGGTCTACAAAGTGAGTTCCAGGACAGCTGGGGCTACAGGGAGACCCTGTCTCGAAAAGACCAAAAAAAAAAAAAAAAAAAAAAAAAGTGAACATGACTAGTTATAGGGCTGGCTAATTGACATCTTTTGTCCCCTGATACGATGTACTGAGAAATAAACAACATTGTTTTTTCTATATTCTTGCCAAAATGAATAACCTCAATCTAATCTTGAGATAAAGCCAAACTGAAGGATGTAGTACAAGTGGCCTGTACTTTCAAATGCCATTGTCACACAAGATAGTAAGGAGGAGTTCCAGAGTAAAGGAGACTAGAGAGACATCCCACTATATGGGCTTGGACTAGACCTGGGGCCAAAAGTATTTTCTACAAAAGGTATTATTGGGATAGTTGGCAAAAGCTGAACATCCTATAAATCATGCTATAAATCATTCTGAACTGGTATCTGTACTATATATGTTCTCAGGAAGTATATTCTCATCAGTTTAAGAATATAACAGTATCATATCTCAGGTGGTTGAGAAAAGTTCTGTATAAATATTTATACAGCCATGTGTGGTGGTACATGCCTTTAATCCCTGCACTCAAAAGGCCAGCTTGGTCTCCATAGGGACCTCTAGGCCAGCTGTGGCTATGGAGAGACCATGTCTCAAAAAAATTAAAAAAAATGTTTTCTAGTTTCTTTTCTTTTTTAAATTTTTTTATTAATTTTATTTATTTCCGTATGTGTATGAATGTACTGTCTGCATGCAAGTTTGTGCACCCGTGTCGTGCAATGCCGCGGAGGTCAGAAGAGGGTGTTGGATTCCCCTGGAACTGGAGTTCTCCTGGAATTGGAGTTTCAGATGGTTCTCGGCCGCCATGTGGGTGCTGGGAATCAAACCTGGGTCCTCTGTAAGAGCAGTCGGCGTTCTCAACTGCTAGGCCATCTCTCCAGCCCTCTAGTTTCTTTTCAATTGCTGTGACAAAACACTCTGACCAATACCAACATATCTGGGGTCACAGTTCATCACTAAGGGAGCCAAAGGTAGGAACTCAGAGCAGGAACCTGGAGGCAGGAGTTGAAGCACAGGCCATGGAGGAATGCTGCTTACTGGCTTGCTCCCCTGACCCATGCTCAGCCTGCTTTCTTATACAATACAGAACAACCTGCCTGGGCTGGCACCACCCACAGTAGGTTGGGCCTCCCACATCACTCTTCACTCTTCAATCAAGAAAATACCCCACAGACATGGCTACAGACCAGTCCAATGGAAGCAATTCCCCAATTCAGGCTCCCTCAACCCATGTGTGTCAAATTGACACTAAAGCTATGGGGGGGGGGATTGATTGGGTTTGATCACCAGCACTGGAAACAAATGAGAGAAGGAGGGAAGGATGGAGGACACAGGGAAATATAGAAAAGCACATGTAATAACATTAGCAATTGGTGAATTTTTTGTTTTGTTTTGTTTTTGTTTTTTGAGACAGGGTCTCCCTATAGCCACAGCTGGCCTGGAACTTTTTTTTTTTTATGTGATTTCTTTTTTATTATTAAATGTTTAATTTCTTTTTTAATTTTATTTTTTTGTACTATCTGCATGTAAGTCTGTGCACCCATGTCGTGCAATGCCACAGAGGTCAGAAGAGGGTCTCGGGTTCCCCTGGAACTGGAGTTCTCCTGGAATTGGAGTTACAGATGGTTCTCAGCCGCCATGTGGATGCTGGGGATCGAACCTGGGTGCTCTGCAAGAGCAGTCAGTGCTCTTAACTGCTAGGCTATCTCTCCAGCCCTAAATGTTTAATTTCAACAATATAAGTAACAGTAAAGTAGGAAATACTTAACAATACTACTAAAATGCTGCATTATTATGAAGCCCATGCTCACCTTGATCTCACAGAGATCCATCAGCTTCTGCCTTCCAAGTACTGGGATTAAAAGTACTGGCAACAATTGGTAAATCTTGATGGGAGGTTTTCTGTAATTTGTTTTTCTGTATAACTACTTTTTTTAGCTTCTGTTGTTTTTACTACTATTGTTGTTTTGAAATGGGGTCTTGCTCTGTTATCCAGGCTGATCTTGAACTCCTAAGCCCAAATGCTCCTCTTACCTCAAGTTCAAGTCCTGGTATTACAGGTGTACACAAACATGCCTGCCTGCCTTTCTGTAATTTGAAATGACTTAAGAAAAATAAGTGCTCCAAGATGAATATGACACACAGTTTGTTTGGAAACTACCAGATGTCTAAGGTAGATTATTTTCTGGCCATCCTTTAAGACCTCTCTTTTCCCTTCTTGTGTTTGTGGAAGAGCTAGATGTAGTGTTTTTGTTTTGTTTTGTGTGTGTGTGTGTGTGTGTGTGTGTGTGTGTGTGTATACCTATTCCCTTTTTATTCAAGTCAATAATTGTATATTGAGTGATTGATTAGGTACCTACTTGTCCTTAATTGGCCAGCCAGTTTGGATCCCTTTTGCTTACCCCACTTATAGGACTGCATGTGTTATAGGTCTGTGCTTCACAGATGCTCAAGGCACATGTTGGATGTAGGCCAGGTAAGGACACCAGAGAAAGAATCTTACTGTCTGGACAAGAAAATGAGCACACACAGTTTTATTAGGCAGAACTATGCAGGGTCCAGCCTGGCTATAACCACCCTAGAGGTGTGCCTGTAGCCCGATGCACAGCATCTTCTCAGGACTTTCCAGAACACAAGTAAGTAGGGCTTCTGTTCTGGCCCTGTGACCTGGCTCTACACTCAGAAGGATCCAGTGTAGCCTAATCCTATACTTTTACTGTCTTGAAATTTCTAATAATCTTCAAAGGAACCCATACTTTGATGTCATACTAGGGTCTAACAATTATGCAGCCAGTCCTGAGTGGTCTTTGGCTTGGCCTGGCTTCTCCTGAGGTCAGCTCTTTCACTTCACTCATACCCAGATACTTGTTCAGCTTAGGCAGCTATCTTGGAAGACTGACATATTGCTATTACCCTGACCTGAGCTATTTGGTTTCTGTAAATATATTACTGCCAATTCTGTGACCCAGCCCTCTTCCCGCCATCCCCCGCAAGATTACAGAGTAGCAACTGCTGTCACCCCTCTGCACACAAACAGCAGAGTTGTCCGCCAGTTTTGAACATCCCAGTAATCCAAGTGCTAATGGTATTAATTCAGTCCGGGCAGCTTATCCCTGAACAAGGTTTTTTTGTTTTTTGGGTTTTTTTTTTGTTGTTGTTGTTGTTTTTTTAATTAATTTTATTTATTTCTGTATGTGTATGAATGTACTGTCTGCATGCAAGTCTGTGCACCCGTGTCGTGTAACACCAGAGGGTCTCGGATTTCCCTGGAACTGGAGTTCTCCTGGAATTGGAGCTTCAGAAGGTTCTCAGCCACCATGTGGGTGCTGGGGATCGAACCCGGGTCCTCTGCAAGAGCGGTCGGCGCTCTTAACCGCTAGGCCACCTCTCCAGCCCCACAAGGTTTATTTTTATTTATCACGCTGGACTCAAGCTACATCCCTCATATCTTTCTGTTGACTTTGAGTACACCAGTGTTGTTGATGCCACTGAGAGGCAAGGCAGGCTCCTGCCTTTGTAGCACACTCAGATCACCCACCTTCCAGCCACCAGAACTGGCCCTTTTTTTTTTTTTTTTAAATTTTATTTATTTCCGTATGTGTATGAATGTATTGTTTGCATGCAAGTCTGTGCACCCGTGACGTGCAATGCCGCGGAGGTCAGCCCTTTTTAGGTGTGAGTAGAAACCCTGGTCCAAAGCCCATGGGCTGAGGAGGGATGGGACTGGCATATATGTGCTCTAGGCATCTGGGCTAGATACAGCGGTGTGCTCAAGGATTTGGCCAAGCCTCCTTGTAGAGTGAACTTTCTATGATTATAGTCCTACTGTAACACATTAGCCAGAATTTTGACATTCATTGGCCATTCCATCTCTAATAGGAGGTCATCCCAGCTCTGTCTCTCAGGTGAGAAAACCATCAAGGGACTTATGTAGTTCATTAGCCACTGTTCACAGGATTCCCTTTGACAGTTCTTCAGGCCATGACCCCTAAACATCCTTAGAGCTCTGTTTGAACTGTTTTAACAAATCACAGCATACAGCCATGAACATTAAAGACCAAAGGCTGAGCTGCCTGGAGAGAGGGTCTGTTTTCTGGAAGTAGGGTGTCTGTCTAGGGCTAACTGTGTGGAAAGCCCCTCTTCTACTGTCTGTTCCTGCTTGCATAGTGAGGCCATCTGGAATCTCAGGCCTAGCCTTTCCTGCCTCTGTTTCCACACCCCCTCTCCTGGTCAACATTCTAAAGGGGATTTTATGGACCGCCCCGCCCAGAGGTGATGAGAGCCCAGGGGTAGGGCCCAGAGTTAGTATGGACACCTTATCTAATATGAACACAGCAAGATGCCAGGAAGTTTCCAAGGCCACATGTAGTCTATGGTCCTACTATCCACAGACCCTTCAGGACCGTGCTACAGATGAGAGAGTAAATTTACTGCCTATGAAAGTCATTTTGGCAACCCTTGAGAGGTCCTCAGGCTTTCTCTCTCTGGTTTGCATCCCTTACATTGGAAACCCAATCTCCCCCACTCAAAATGGGCATTGCTCCCTGGGAAGGGAACGGAATCTACCTGACAGAAAGTGAACTGTGGCTGGCATAGCTTTAGGTAGCTCCTGGCTTTTAGCAGCCTGCCTGAAAGGAGATTCTCTCTCTCCCTGTTCTGCTTCTTGTGTACAAAATGGAAGGGCTTTGGATGCTTAGCCCTGAGTGAGTTACTAAGGCCATTATGGAAGGTACTGAGGTGAATTTGCTTGCTGTCTTGAGAGGCCCCTGGGAATGGGGCCCTCAGAGGTGCTTCCTGAGGCTGATGTGCTGTCAGGCCTCACAGCCCCCTTCTTTGGGAGGCAGCATTTGATTTTTGTGTGAATTTCACAACATGGTCCTCTTCCCTTCATAGACTCCTCCTGTTGTGGTTGAGTGTTCCTCAGCCACATGATGACAGAAACAGCCCTAATTAACTCACACATTGATGAAGCAGCTGCTGGGCTCAGGTCAGGGAAGCAGGGGTCAGGGGAGAGGTCTGCCCCAGCCTTGTGCACAGCTTCCTGTCTGGAGAGGAGCTGTCGCCCTGCCATCTCCTGGGACTCCTCTCCAGGCTGTTCCTTATGCACAAGAATGGAGCTGCTGGGACTGGCCGGCCACGTCTGCACATCTTTGCAAGGGAGAGGATGCCAGGACCAACGGGGAAAAGAAAAACTGATTGCATGTGCCAGAGCTAGATCTGTTCCCACCTGGATGCTGGTTTCTGGCTGGAGCAGAAGGGCCAGGCCATTTCTGGGGATGACTTGGCCCTTAGCACTCCATTCAGCCAGCTTTGCAGAGCCCCTGTTGTGCACTGGGACTCACTTGAGCGTAGCAACATGATGCACCATCTCTCCTGTTTTCTGCCTTCTCCCTTTTTTAGGGCTTTAGGCTAGGATAGAAACTGAGTCTGCCAATTTGTCCTTCCTTACCTATGCCCTGCCATTCTGTGTGGATGCTGGGAGGCCGTCTGGCTAGAAGGTTAGATTGGAGGAGGCAAATGTTCTGTGGTCTCCAGGGTACTTGTGGCCCCTGTGATAAAGGTAAACCATTCAGAAATTATGGAGACTTTGATATCCTTTTGTTGGCTGTCTGGGTGGGTGTGACTTACTGCTATATGACCCCTTGTCTGCCCCTACTGTTCTGTGGAGCTTTCTTTTTTTTATTATAATTGCTGCATTTAAAAAAATTTTTATTTATTTTTTATGTGTGTGAATGTATTGTCTGCATATAGGTTTGTGCACCCGTGTCATGCAATGCTGCAGAGGTCAGAAGAGGGCGTCGGATTCCCCTGGAACTGGAGTTAAAGACGGTTCTCAGCCACCATGTGGGTGCTGGGGATCAAACCTGGATCCTCTGCAAGAGCAGTCCAAGCTCTTAACTGCTAGGCCATCTCTCCAGCCCTCTGTGGAGCTTTCTGAGTGGCCATCTGAGTTGGGGGAGCCTTGAGCTTGCCTAACAACCTGACCCATCACATAGGCTTCTGTGTTTGCTCCATAATATGGAACATGCTCCATAATTAATCATTTATATAATCTTAGACATCAAAGGACCATGGCACATGTCTATAATTCCAGAAATCAAATGGCTGAGGCAGGAGGATTGCAATGAATTCAAGGCCAGCTGGGCTACATAATAAGACACTCCTCAAAACAAAAATGTAAACAAATAAACAAGCAAAGGTTCTGTGAAAGGTTGTCTTTATCTGGGATGTTCCCTGCCTGGTACCCTCCTTTTATACAGGAGGGCTAGGCTTGAAATAATTTTTTTTTTGGTGTTTTTGAGACAGGGTCTCCCTGTAGCCCCAGCTGGCCTGGAACTCTCTCTGTAGACCAGACTAGCCTTGAACTTACAGAGATCCACCTGCCTCTGCCTCCCCGAGTGCTGGGATTAAAGGCGTGCACCACCATGCCCGGCACTTGAAATATTTATTTGTTCACTTTTAAGACAGGGTCTCCCTATAGCCCCTGCTAGCCTGGAACTCACTCTGTAGACCAGGCTGGCCTTGAACTCACAGAGATCCACCTGCCTCTGCCTCCCAAGTGCTAGGATTAAAGGCATGTGCCACCATGCCCAGCTTATTTATTTTTTTAATTTATTTTGTTTTTGGTCTTTTTCTTCTTTATTTTTTATGTGTATGAATGTACTGTCTGCATGTAGGTTTGTACACCCAGGTCGTGCAATGCTGCAGAGGTCAGAAGAGGGCGTCGGATTCCCCAGAACAGGAGTTAAAGACGGTTCTCAGCCGCCATGTGCATGCTGGGGATCGAACCTGGGTCCTCTGCAAGAGCAGTCGGCACTCTTAACCGCTAGGCCATCTCTCCAGCCCCCGGAAAACAGAGCTTTTAACGCTGGCTTGGGAGATCAAGAGAAGCTTCCCACAGCTGAGACACTGCAGTTGTACCTTTGGATGCCACTGCAGTGTCAGGCTAGCCTTCTGGTGTATAAGTGATTTCCTAGCTCTCAGTGTGCTGGCCTCTGGGGAGCAGCAGGCATGGATGGGGCCCTTAGCCCTGTGTTCTGTGCTTTAAGCCGTTCTACCTAGGTGGGGCCACACTCATTAATCTCTTTCCCCAGCTGAGTTCTAACCTGTCCAGCATGGGAACCATCCCTTGTGCTACTCCCCTCACCCAAGGAAGGCTGGTGTGGGTAGCTAGCTCCCTAGTCCCCTAACCCTGGGACAAGCAGGATAGCCACAGTATCTTATGCTTCTTCCCCCAGCAACCCAAAGGTCCAGGTGGAGGCCATTGAAGGGGGAGCCTTGCAGAAGCTACTGGTCATCCTCGCTACAGAGCAGCCTCTCACTGCTAAAAAGAAGGCAAGTTTCTGCCCTCTCTTCCTGCCCAGTGCTTAGTGCACCTGCAGGCCCTGAGGGAAAGGCTCCTTTTCTATTCCTGGTATCCTTAGGGGCTTGAACACTCTCTACCTGGTGCTGTGGTGGAGTCTAGAGTCTGGATGCAGCTGCAGCTCGGTGGTCTTTTCACCTCCACCCACTCTCACCCTCAGCTTCCTATGCTGGGCTTCTGTTTGCCCACCATTTGTCCACTTAGTTTTGTTGAGGGTATCTGAGGCCCCCTTTAGCTTTCACCATCCTTAGTTCTGAGGTACTGATGGACCCAAGGGTATGAAGAATTCAGGAAGAATGGAGGCTGGGCCGAGACGACCCCAGGTGTCTTCTGTCTTAGAACTGGTGCAGATCTGCGTGCTCTCACTTTCCCGTCTGTGCCTCCCAGGTCCTGTTTGCACTCTGCTCCCTGCTGCGTCACTTTCCCTATGCCCAGCAACAGTTCCTAAAGCTGGGGGGGCTGCAGGTCCTCAGGAGCCTGGTGCAAGAGAAGAACACGAAGGTACTAGCCGTGCGTGTGGTCACCTTGCTGTATGACCTGGTCACTGAGAAGGTGAGTGCTCACACCTGCTCTGAGCTCTCCCTCACTTTGCTTTGTATTTACCTCTGACCAGTTGACCTAAGCCCCCTCTCAAACACTTCTGACCATCTTTCTGTCCTGCTGAGTAGATGGACAGATGAATGGATTAGATGGCTCAGATGAACAGATGGAAAAGACATGTATATGAAAGATGTCCTGTAGGAAATGACGCCTCAGCTGAAACCTGCTGGGCTGGCAAGGAGGGGGAGAGATGTTAGCAATAGTTGGCGCCAAGTGTGACTGAAGACTTAGAGTGTGGTGATGATGAGAAGGGGGTAGGGGTAGAGCCCCAGAGCCTGGGAGCCGTGCAGCAGCAAGGGGGCCAAGGAGCCAGGCTGTGAGGGCCGGCTCTTAGGAGCCTGGAAACTTGGGAGCTTTGGTTCTAGGCAGGGGCTCACGATGCCTGTACTGAGAGCCGTAGCTTCTTACTTGGGGGAGACTTGGTGCCCTGTTACTTTGGCGTTTGCCAGCCTGAGAAGTGTCTTGAGGAGAAAGAAGTAAATTAGGAATCCATGATTCCTAATTTAGCTTCTGCGGAGAACGTTTTCCTTTGTCTCTGTGACGGCACATTCCCCAGAGCAGTTGACTAACGGCTGCCGCAGCAGAGCCAGCCAGTCCTGCAGCTGCTGCCCACCATCGAAGCTACAGGCCTACCACTCCCCCTAGCCTATGCCCTGCTCTGCAGCCCCACCCCATCTTCCCTCCAAGCAGTAGTTTGAACAGTTAGTTGGTCATCACCTTTCTCTGTCGGTTAATCTCTCTCCCTTTATGCCTGTCTCATCTTAGTTTCTTTCTATCTCTGTGTCCATCCAAGCTGCAGGAAATCCAGTTTCTTGGTGTAGCAGGTAGTATTGTGCTGCTTTGAGCCAATTAATAAGGCTTAGGTACATCTGGTGTCATGAGAGTTGGCCACCAGGCCCAGGGGAGAATGCCCATGGGCATGGCCCAAGAGAAACAGGTCTCTTTCCCCCATTGTTTCCTCTGTAAATGGGATGAACGAAGCTACTGTCCCCTAAGGAAACTGGTGACTTTGAGCCAGAGGACCAGGACCTTGGAGTCCCTGTGGTCCCTAAGGAAGAAAGAATTAGGTAGCATGTACAGAGTAGCCCAAGGATGACTGAGCAGCAGTTATCCCCTGCAGGGGTGCCAGCCTTGCTGTAGGGACATAGTAGCAAACCCAGGCTTTCCCTCCTCTGTGCCTCAGCCACGGTGAGCCTCTGCTAGCACCTTGCTGTCTAGGCTCCTGCATAAGGGGGTGAGGTGGTGAGCCCAGGCCTCCTAGTGTGCACAGAGCTGCCCTCACCTCTCATCCCTTCCACAAGAATGCCCTGTATTCCACCAGCCCAATGCTGGGCCACATTCTGGGAAAATAATCTATCCCCAACTTCCCAAGTACTTTCTGAAGCACGTTTATCAGAATATCCCAGAATCTGGGGTTCAATAGTCAGGGGAGGTGGGTACAGAGTGCTGAGTGTGGAGGTGCATGGGAGCTGCACCACAGAGGCCTGTAGTAAGCTAGTGTGGCGGTAAAAGGAGGATGTGAGGGGGACAGCCCCAGCCTAGGTGGGCACAGGGCCTGCAGGTCCAATGGAGAATGCTGTCTTTATCATTAGAAATGCCAAGTTGTGAGGGGTTTGGAGCTGGTATATAGGCTGCCACAGAGAGTCAGAGAAGCGGGAGCAGAAGGTGGGGTTGCAGGCGCCCAGTAAAGCCAGAAGGCACAGCAGCAGGGGAGGACTGGGGTGTGCTGGAGGGTGTGGTCAGCAGGGCTGGGGAGTGAAAAGATTTCCTTCGGGATTCCTCTTGGCCTTTCCTGTCCCTGGCTGTAGAACCTGCCTTTGAGCCCATGGCTTTTGCTGCTGCTTCTGTCCCTGGTATTTCCTGGGCCTCTCCTGGCCTTCCTGCTCCTTGGGTTCAGGGTAAACAACGACCTCCTCCTCCTCCTCCTCCTCCTTCTTCTCTCTCTCTTTCTCTCTCTCTCTCTCTCTCTCTCTCTCTCTCTCTCTCTCTCTCTCTCTCTCTAAATCAGAGGATAACTTTGCCAAGCAGTTCTTGCTGTCCACTTTTACATGCATTCAGGTTTCCAGGCTTGCATGCCTATCACTTTTATCTGATGAGCCATGTCTCTAACCATATTAGGAAATATTATTGCCTTGCTAGACCCTGGGAACAGGGACTGGGTCTCCATCCTGCTTTCTTCAGCATCCAGCACTGTGTGCATGAGTTTTGATGAATGGATGAATGAGTGAGTGAATGGGAAAACAGATGGATGAGTATGTGGGAAGTCAAGAATCCAGCTGGTTGTCTCCTGGTAAGTCTCCGGTGGCCCAAAGCCATGCAGAAGTAGGCAGGCATGGGCTTACCCTCATGTCTTCACTCACCATGGGAGGAGCTGCCCAGTACAAGCTGACTGCTGAATGTATTCTCTCCCATCCGCCCCACCCCATGCCTGGTCGTGCAGATGTTTGCAGAGGAAGAGGCAGAGTTGACCCGGGATTCATCCCCAGAGAAGCTGCAGCAATACCGCCAGGTGCACCTCCTACCAGACTTGCGGGAACAGGGCTGGTGTGAGATCACAGTCCACCTTCTGGCACTGCCTGAGCATGATGCCCGTGAGAAAGTGTTGCAGACACTTGGTGCCCTCCTGACCACCTGTCGAGACCACTACCGTAAAGACCCCCAGCTCGGCCGGACACTGAGCAGCTTGCGAGTGGAGTACCAAGCACTGGCATCCTTGGAACTCCAAGAAGGCGAGGATGAAGGCTACTTCCGGGAACTGCTGGCCTCCATCAACAACTTGCTGAAGGAGCTAAGATAAGGTTGCCACGCTGCCAGCAGGACTGGACTGAGATGTTGCTAGTGACAGCTTGGACGGGCTCTTCAGGGGCTGTCAGTCAGGGAGGACTTCCCTACTGGGGCGAGAGCTTTATCTAGGCAGAGGTGGCTTGGCCATTAAATGGAGACATGAAGGCTGTGGTCTATCTCCTATGTCTGTGCAGATTGGGCTCAGCCCTGTGACTGGGGACCATGCTTAGAAGGCCTAAGGGTAGTTCCAGTCATCCAGTGACAGGCTCCTCAAAGGCCTATTCTTAGGAGTTAGCAACCTCTGGCTATTTATCAGATAGTAACTCTTTCACCTGGAAAGTCATTTAACCTCTCTGATAAAGGAGAGCACTGTTAGTAATCGGAGCATTAGAGCTCTACGCTGGCACTGCACACCCAGTCCTGTCCCCCTGTCCCAGCCGTCAGGATGGCCTCAGGGACCTGCCCCTCTAGCTGGGTTAGGAGGCCTGACATAGCAGCCAGACAGCAGCAGCATGTGCAGCAGGTGCTGCAGGAGCTATTGTCGCTGGAGGCTGCATAGTGGAGACAGGATGGCTTTGATCTGGGAGAAAAGTGACTTTGCTTCAGCTAACAGTGGGTTCTCAACAAGCCAGGGCTTCTTGGCTACTAGCCAGGGCACAGGTGCCCCCTCTATGCCCTTGCTCCTTCCTGTATCCAGCCAAGACATAGGAAGGGGGGGGGCGATATCCCAGCCTAGCAAGTCTGTGCCCCTACTCCAGAGACGCTGAATGCCAGGCTGGGAGCCTGCTGCAAGTTGCCATGGCAACCCCAGTGCTGGGTTTTCCTGATTTGGATTCTCGTGAGTTTGTTTTTCAGCCTTTCCCAATGCACCAAGGGCTGGCTCCTGCTGGCTCAGGCAGCCTCCCAGGCTCAGCAAAGCAAGCTGGGAAGGTCAATCTAGAGCAGCCTGGCTGGCAGAAATCTCAGCTTCAGAGTTGAGGAAAAACAGATGCAGAGAAACAAGGAGTCAGCGGCCGGCAGTCCCTTCTTGGGTCTTCCTTTTAGTCCTCCCCTGCCCACCTCATGCCACAAGTCCTAGGAAATGACTGTGAGGAGCCGTGTCATCAGAGCCCTGCCTAGGAGGGAAGGCAGAAACGAGAGGGTGTTTCCCTGCATGGGAAGTCTCAGACTTAGGTGCTGTGGTGATCAGAATTCCAGTCTGTCACCTACTGAGTACAACTGCCTTTTGGCCTTAAAAACTCACAGCTTTAATAATGCAGTTTTCAGAGCCGGGCGTGGTGGCACACACCTTTAATCCTAGCATTTGGGAGGCAGAGGCAGGTGGATCTTTGTGAGTTCAAGGCCAGCCTGGTCTACAGAGTGAGTTCCAGGACAGCTGGGGCTACAGGGAGACCCTGTCTCAAAAAGACAAAAAAAAAATATCAGTTCCCAGAAGAAGGAACAGTGACTCAGGGAGGCCAAATGCACTGCCTGAGCTGACCTGTGTAGGAAGCCTGCATGCGGCACAAGAGCGCCACGAGAGCTGCTTTGGCCGTATGGACGAGGGCATAGTTCAGAAAGGCTGTGCCGGGGCCTAAACATAGCCATGGTCAAGAGCCATTTAGGCTGGATGTAGTGGTGCTCGCCTTTAATCCCAGCACTTGGGAGGCAGAGGCAGGCAGATCTCTCTGAGTTCAAGGCCAGCTTGGTCTACAGAGTGAGTTCCAGGTCAGCTGGGGCTACAGGGAAACCCTGTCTAAAAAAGACCCCCCCCCAAAATTGTTTTTTTTTGGGGGGGGGGAGCCACTTAGGAGATGATGCCAGTAGACTCTGTGGGCGGATTCTAAGAAAGGAGCAAGATGCAGGGCTGGAACGGGGCAAGCCAGAATGAGGGAAGCTGCAAAAGAGGTCTAGCCAAGGCTCCTGGGTGTTAGCAATACAAGGCTGTGGGGGAGAGCCCCAGGGCCCTTGATTCCGAGGGGTTGGTCTGGCACAATGAAAGGGGTCTCCGTGAACGAAATTCCAGAGGCTTGACTGAGATCCCGGTGTCCCTTCCGCTTTCACGTATGATATGAAAAATAGCCGAGGAAGCTTTGAACCATGATCCCTGGGGACAAGGAAAGAGGCTCTGAGGGCTGCACTGAGGCCCTGACTAGAGCAGGGCTGCTGAGTGACAGGGCAGCTAGAGGACTCCTCCCGCTCTCCCCCTGCCTCACCTCCCTCAAACCATCAGGGAAGATGAGGTTCATTTGTAACCTCTTTGGCCTCGCATGCATGTTTGTGCTGGGCCCTCCAGGGAGCTAGGGGCCCAGGGTTCTGCCTCGGGCTGCTTCAGGTCTACAGAGAACCCCTTCTTTGTCTTCCCTTTCAGTACTGTCCCAGGAACTGTAGGCAAGGGTGCAGCCTGGGCTTGAGTGGTAACAAGTTCCAGCCACCTGAACTGGAGTGATACAACCTTCTCCCACCTCTGTCACATGGTGGGCCACAGGACTCTTGACCTAGTGGCCAGGATTAGACAAGAGTCATAGGTGACTCACACACTAATTATTAGTGCCCTGCTCCCAGGGGTGGTGGGTCAAAGTCCCATCCTAGTCCTCATTCAATTGTTCATTCTTTCTTCAAACTACTGATTGGTTCTGAGAGGAGTCAGTCCCAGCCCTGTGTGAGGGCTGACGCAGGTGGTGGTGCTGGGCACTGTGAGCTGCTCAGGGAAAGCCTGGCAGAGCTGGCCACAGGCAAGCTGAAACTCAACAGAGCAGGTAAGGTGGAGAGGATCTGAGTTCCAAGAAGACACAGGAGGGCCCAAGGGGAGCCGGGTCCATTTGAAGAACCCACCAGCCATAGTGGTGCCTTTGCCCCTGCCACTCTTCATTCATTCCTTCTACGAGTGGTGGCATAGTGCTACAGTCCAGGCCTCTGCTGAGATGGCAGGAGCAGGTAAGTGTACTAAAGGACAGCAAAGCCCTGTCGGAGACAGAGGCCGCGAAGGAAGGGCTCTGAAGCTGCAGGGGAACCCGGGCACACATTCTGTAGATGGAGGCTCAAGCTGGCAGAGGCTGCAGGGCAGGAGCAGTGCCAGTAGAAAGAAGGGTGGGCAGGGCAGAGTGGCCTGCAGGCTTAGTGCTGACGGAGCAGCCGTGGACAGAGACAGTGCTTGCAGGAGCCACAGGGGGCTCCTCCTGGACATGTCCTTGGGGGGGGGGGAGGCCACACAGGGCTGGAGTGTGTGCAGAGGGCGCTGGAAGAGGAGGGACAAAATTGGGGCTTGGTCTGAGGTTTTTGCTGAGGTGTAAGTAGCCTGCTCGATGTGTGAGCAGGCGGCTAAGTCAGAGGGTGTAGCACTGGGAAATACCCACAACGAGGGCCCAGCGGGTCAGACATGGTGAGCTGAGGCAGAAGCCGCATCCGAAACCAAACAACACAAACCCGTGAGTGACTAATAGACTTAAAAAGTCCAAGACGGGGACTCGAGAGACGGCTCAGTGGTTAAGAGCTCCGACTGCTCTTGCAGAGGACCGGGGTTCGATCCCCAGCACCCACATAGCGGCTGACAACCGTCTTTAACTCCAGTTCCAGGGGAATCCAATGCCCTCTTCTGACCTCCCTGGCATTGCACAACACAGGTGCACAGACCTGCATGCAGACAGTACATTCATATACATAAAGAATAAATAAAATAAAAAAATTTTAAAGTCAAAGATAAATTTAAAAATTTATAAAAGCATAAACCTAAAGGAAAGCAGAAGGAAAAGAAACCAATCAAATAGAGAATGAAAAAATAAGAGAAAAATCAATGAAACAACAAGATGGTTCTTTGAAAAGGAAGTCACAAATCACCAGGATTAAGGCTAAAAGTGCTGTCATTGTGGACTGCACATGCATTAAATGATAAGAAGTGGGTAAACCACCAACTCTAAATAAATATTCTGCAAAGTCCACTTGACAAGCCAGTTCCTTGAAAAGCACAGGCTTTACTGCATCCACTCTACTGCTCTGTAACAAATCTCTAAGAACGCAGCCTTAAATGCACACATTCATTTTCCTGCAGTTTGTAGGTTAGAAGTCTGACATGGTTCTCAGAGAACAAAAATCAAGGTGTCATGGTTGTGGGTGGGGCCTGTGCCCAGGCCTTTTTCTGTTAAGGAAGTTCCTTTGTGTAGACACTTTGGTTGCTGCAAAAGCAAATCAAGTCCCTACACTGCATCACTCCGAACCCTCTACCTGCCTGCACCACATCACTCCGAACCCTCTGTCTGCCTGCACAGCATCACTCTAAACCCTCTGTCTGCCTGCACTTTTGTGGTGCTGGGGGATCAAATCTACAGCCTGGGAAAATAACAAGTGTTCAACTCAATTTACCATATTCATCCACAGAAAAGGCCACAAGATCATCTCAATGTATATCGAATACTTGATAAAATCCAGTAGAGCCAGGCGTTGTGGGAGGCAGAGGCAGGTGGATCTCTGTGAGTTCAAGGCCAGCCTGGTTTACAAAGTGACTTCCAGGACAGCTGGGGCTACAGGGAGACCTTGTCTCAAAAAGACAAATAAATAAATAAATCAATGAATAAATAAATAAATCCAGTAGAATCTGTCGATAACAAAAAAACCATCAGTGAATTAGGCATTGAAGGGAACTCCCCTGACCCCATG
Organism: Rhizomys pruinosus; assembly: GCA_009823505.1. Classification (NCBI taxonomy): domain Eukaryota; kingdom Metazoa; phylum Chordata; class Mammalia; order Rodentia; family Spalacidae; genus Rhizomys; species Rhizomys pruinosus. Next base: position 3,985,664 of record VZQC01011344.1, on the reverse strand, counting down.
AGGGAGTCTACATAAACTCTGCACCTAACATAAGACTTAATGGAGAAAGACTGAATTCATCCCTACAAGGTCAAGACCAAAGTCTAACACTTTCATAATTCCTCAGTCTTGTAACCAAAGTTCTGAGTGGGCCTTAAGCAACAAAATGAAATTAGATACATACAACTGGAAAAGAAGAAATGAAACTATATTCACAGGTGACAATCAATGTAGAAATCCCTGTGAACTCTACCAAAAACTAGGAAATCAGTTTACGCAGGCAGATACAAGATCCATGCACCAAATCAGTTGCACTTCTGCATATTAGATCTTAAAATTTAAAAGCAGTACTGTTTACAATTGCATTGGAAACAGGTATATAGGATTTCCATGCTGAAAATGATAAAATACCAATGAAGGAAAGCAAAGATCTAAATATGTAGGAGCTACATAGATACCTGGGCTGGGAGACAGCACCCCTGCAATGTCAGTCTCCATAACACTATTCCCTATTAGTACAATCCCAGCAGGAAGGTTTTGTTTTTTAGATGTCATAGATTTTATTTGAAAATTTAAGTGGAAACACAACAGTATTAAATAGTTAAAATGATTTTGAAATAAAAGAGCAAAGTTAGAGGACTCACCCTAGCCAACTTTAAGTCTACAAAACTGGAGATCGGGGATTTCCCAAGACCACCTGAAGCACAGGTACTGGGGCGCAGGCTAAACAGGAATATCTTCCCACCCCCCAACTGGGATTGCTGAAGGACTGTCCAAGTGGATTCTTTGGAGAACCTTCAGAACAGAGTGAGTTAGACTTCCAATAGAAAGCCTAAAACTAGACAAGTCAACACTCCATAAGCAAGGAGAAAAGGAGAAAAACAAATCAATCAAACAATGAAGGCATCTGAAGGAGGCAAGCAAAGCAAGCCTTCGACACAGAGGCATTTGGGATTCGCATCAGAATATGGGCAAAGAGAAACCCACATGCCAGGGACACGAAGAAGAGACAACATGGGAAAGGTGCAGGATAATCCCACACCAAGCTCTACCAACCCTGTGGAAGATTCCTACAGTGGCATCCCCCTGGGATACCTCAGGACACAGATATTAGAAGTACAATTGTGAACATACTCAAAGAAATCAAACACTATTAAGAACAAGTCAGAGATCTTAGGAAAGAGAATGACAAACTCAAGAAGGACGTAGACAGAATGACAAACTCCAGATGGAAGTGGAAACACTGAAAAGATCCCATGCTGAAAAAGATAAGGAAACCAACCAGCAAAGCAAAGAGCTACAGGAAGGGATTGAGAGCTCCAAAAGGAAGTAGAAATACTAAAGAAATCAGAAGAGGAAATGAAAAAGGAAATCAAACACTCATCCAATCAAGAGGAAAGGAATGGAAAAAGCTTCAGAAGCAGAATGGAGGAAGCAGAACAAAGAATATCAGACCTGGAAGATAACACAGAACAACTAAAAACCTCAAGAAAAGATTATGAAAAATTTAAAAATACACAAAAGTGGAACAACCAGGAACTGTGGGACACTATGAAAAGATCAAACCTCCGCATCATAGGAATAGAGGAAGGAGAAGAATCCCAAGAAAATGGTATTGATTAGATCTTCAACAGAATAATAGATGAAAATTTCCCCAAACTAAAAAAAAAACAAACCCATACAGATATAAGAAGCACATAGAACTCCAAACAGACAAGATCAGGAAAGAAACTCTCCATGCCATATCGTAGTTAAAACTCTAGACACCCAAAACAAAGACAAAATTCTGAAAGCCACAAGAGAAAATAAGTTACATATAAGGGGAAATCATCAGAATTACAACTGACTTCTCAGTGCAAACCATGCAAGCAAGAAGAACATGGAGCAAAGCATTCCCAGTGTTAAAGGACTATGGAGCCAACCCAGGTTACTATTCCCAGCAAAAATGTTGATTATAGTTAAAGGAGAGAGAAAAATCTTCCATGACATAAACAAGATGAAAGAATACATGTCCGAAAAACCAACCCTTCAGAGAATACCCGAAGCAATTCAAAGGACAGAAGAAAGGAGCAACTATCCCCAGGCACCTAGAAAGAGAAATCAATAAAAGTATAACTGCAGAAGTAGAAACCAAGACTAAAAATGCAAATGGATAATAAGGTGAAAGGAACAACACACATCTATCAGTTATAACAACTGAAATGCACTCTGGGGTATATAGCCACACGGAGGCTAAGAATTGGGGGGTTTATATGAAGAGGGAACACTAAAAGGGTTTCCAGAACTTAGGGTAGTATTATTGGACTACCTTGGGATAACAAAGGTGTTTAACTTTCCTTTCTTGGTTGTACGTGTCAAAATCATAATCATACATATAAAATCATACATCAGAAAGAGGACATTTTTAAGTTCCATTACAAATTTTTAAAGCATAACTAACAAAGGACCTCAGAGAATTCCTCCTTCCCTGATCGCTGAGTTCCCGTCTGCTCTGGAGGCCATGCATACCCTCTGTGGTGGCGACTGCACATCTCCCAACTACACATTTACAATGTAAGTCATAGCTTAGGATCTGTGGTGACAGAATTTGCACCAGGGAAGTTGGGACAATTCCAGATGGAAGCTTGACTTACTGTTTTGTTGATGGTCTAGATATAAGAAACTCAGGACATCAGACTTTGTGGCTCATGCATGTAATCATTGACACTTGGAGAATCAGGAAGATTACTGAAAGTCTGAGGCCAGTTTGGACTACAGAGTGCATGCCGGGACAGCTTGAGCTACAGAATGAGACTGTCTCAGCCCCCGCCCCCAAAATAAAGGACTGAAGAAATTAAACTTGTGTGTTTTATATAGCAGTACCATTGTTAGTACACAGAAAACAGGGACGCGCTGTCCAGTATCTGACAGTTGCTGTGTGACCCAGCAGTAAAGTCACTCACTGACCACAGGGTGACGGCTCTGCTGCTTTGCTTTGCTTCCATCTGTTAGGGTGAGCAGAAGCATCAGGCAGCACTCATGGCAGGACTGGACTTCTCAGGGGAAACATAGGCTGGCTACGGGTACAAAAGTACAGTAAAGACAAGTAAGAATCCACTGTAAACACAAGCTAGGTGGAATTTACAGGTGAGGACTGCATGCTTTAATATCTGTAAACTACATTCTGCAATTCCTTTAGAACAATAATAGTAGGATGAAGGCGCAGCAGAGCCTCCTCCTCTCCTGGCCCCGCCCTTGGAAGCTTGTGGCCAAACATCTAGCAGCAGTTAGTGCTTGAGAATCACGGGCCTGGGGCTACTATGGCTGGACAGACAGGGAAAGGGGGGGGGGCAGATCTGAGCCCTGCACCCTGACAAGTAGTGCCACAGGCCATGAAAATGAGCTGAAAATGGAAGAGTAATCTGTGATGCAGGTGAGACCACAAAAAAACTAGAGCTATATGCCAGAGTTGGGGCGCGGGCCGCTGGCACCCTAGACTGCTGAGACTCGTGGGGGCCTAGAAGAGATGCTTAGAATCTGGGAGATGCTGGAGGAACTGGACCTTGAAGGTGGCGTTGGGCCACTTGCTGCCAGGTGGTTTGGGAGAGGGGATTTGCCTGTCTCATCTACTTCCTTAGCCGTAAGGTTGGGGACCGTGAGACACTTGCCAGGTTGCAGACATGATGTGGGTGACATGCAGAGGGTTGGACAGCCACAGCAGCTCCTCCCGCCCTTTCTGGGGAGGTGCCCTGCCCAGGGGGAAGGTCCAGCAGGCTGGGGCTGGAAGCTGTGGGCAGCAAGTGCTGCAGGGTGAGATGGGGATCTGACCATGTTAGCTGGTGGGGTGGTTACAAAGGGTGGAGCCAGTCTGGGGTTAGGCAGACACCCAATAGAAGATGCAAGTGGTTTGGGAGTGTCTGAGGCCAGGCAAGAGCAGCACTGACAGGCAGAGGAGGATCTTGGTTGGCTTTTGTAGTTGGTTCATGCAAGCCTCACCTGGGCATCACTAGGTTGGGCTCCTCAGACTTGACCCAGAACCAGAAGTATCAGGATACAGACGTGAGTTGATTTCTTGAGGGATAGCAAAGGGTCAGGAACCAACATGTCCAGAAGCAGGGAGTTGAGTCACACCTTCCTCTCCTGCTCCCCTGGATACTGATTATACCGGGTTAAGCTCCCCTGGATACTGACTACGCCGGGTTAAGCTCCCCTGGATACTGAGTACGCCGGGTTAAGCTCCCCTGGATACTGACTACACCGGGTTAAGCTCCCCTGGATACTGACGACGCCAGGTTAAGCTCCCCTGGATACTGAGTATGCCGGGTTAAGCTCCCCTGGATACTGACTATGCCGGGTTAAGCTCCCCTGGATACTGACTATGCCGGGTTAAGCTCCCCTGGATACTGACGACGCCAGGTTAAGCTCCCCTGGATACTGAGTACACCAGGTTAAGCTCCCCTGGATACTGACTACACCGGGTTAAGCTCCGCAAGGCACCAAGTGGTCAAGATTCTGGTCATGGCTGCCTTAGTTGCCAGGTGTTTTTGTTTTTGTTTTCTTTTTAAATAAAACCTCCCACATGCTGATAGAGGACCTGGCCAGTGCCATGCTCAGGACAGGAAGTAACAGGTACTTCCTGTCCTGATGGATGGACTTCAGAGGGCAGTGTATTGGTGCAGATGATGGGGCAGGAAGAGACAGGGGGCAAGTGTGCAGCCTGATAAAGGACTGGCTCAGTCAGATGTGTGTGGCCACGGGGCTGATGTAAGGGGAGGCCTTGGCCTCTGGGGGAAGTGGCTGGCTGAGAGCCTGGAGAAGGGCTCAGTAGGGACTGGAGATTTGTTGGCATGCAGGAAGGTGGACCTGTCCCCAGACTGAATTTGGAGCTCAAACCTTAGTAGTAGTATTCCCATGACAAATTGACGGTGACAGAACTACAAGAAAGTCTGGCAGTTGGTGGCAGCAGCGCATCTACCTTTCTAGAGCCTTGTACTTGTGAGAAAAGACCTGGGGTGGAAAATGAGCCAGGTCTTGACCATTCAGCTAAACAAAATGAAGACTGCTCCCATGCGAACAGCAGGCAAAATGGATGAGTCCAATGCAGGGAAGAAGAAGGCTGGTAAGGATTCGTTAGTCTGACAGGAACACAGGGCTGGCTGGGAAGGGCACTCTAGCTAGAACTGCCAGCATCCAGACAGTGCAGGATGTCCTTGGCAGGTTCAAGGAGTGTCAATAAGACCAGGACGGGAGCAGCACATTAAAGAACGGGGAGAAGAGGCCGTGGGCATTACTGAGGACTTTGGTTTTGGTGAATGTGGAAGCCACTTGCAGATCTGTGCTCAGGACAGAACTACAGCTCGCTTGGCTAGGGATGACTGGCTGCTATGGCAGATGGTGAAGGGAGGACGCTGCTGACTGGTAGTCTACCTACTGGAACTCACCCACAGGTCCCTGCCACCAGCACAGTACAGCAGGAGTTGTGGGGATTGGCTTTCCAGGAAGGGTTTAAAAAGAGCACTGGATCACTCCAGGGAGCCAGCTGCCATGCTGTGAGCTCCTCTACGGAGGGCCCATAAAGCAAGAAATGAGGCAGTGGTACCCTGAGCAAGCCTTGGAAGCACACCAGCCCCCACAGCTGACCTCAGCCTCAGCTACTTCATGACCTTCAGACGCTGTGAAGCGGCTGCTGAGTTTGTCAGAAGTCTGCTATAGTTCGGCCAAGATGGCTTAGGCCAGGGATAGTACGCAAAGGCAGTGACTAGTAGGGAGACCTTCTATACATTTAAAGGCAGTTTCAATTTTTTGGTATTTAGCCAGAAAAAGGAGGCGACTAGTAATACGAGCTGGCAAAGCAGAGGGAGAGTAGGAGAGGGGCTTTGGGCATGGGCAGCAGAGAACGGGGGCAGCAAGTCCACTCTGGCCAGGCAGAGCATACAAGAGCACCCAAGGGGAGACAGTCAGGTATGAAAGCAGAATTCCAATGACAAAACAGCACTGGCCATGTAAAGCCAGGTATCCAGGTGAGACCAGAAAAGTGACACAAAGAACAAGGTTCAGGTACGAGAGGAGCAGGTCCAGGAAGGAAGCAGGGAACAGGCACCGTGGAGGGTGTATGTCCACGAGCTGTGTCTCCAGGCCACCCAGGAAGAAGTTGGTAAAATGATGACCAAGACATTCAGTGTGTCTGGCCACGTGGAAGGCAGTCACCTTGATAAGGGGACAGTAGTACAGTAGGTGAGGGAAGAGCTAGCTGAAAGACTAGCAGCAGTGAGGTGACAATGACTACGGCCATCTCTTCAGGGAACCCCAAAATGGGATGTTTGCTGGGAAGGGACAAGAGACAAGGGCAGAGAATGGAAGCTGCTACCTATCTTCATGTCAGCGTTGAAAGATGACAGGAACAACACCCTGTAGCTTTCATCTGAACCTTGAAGAATGTGAACTCTCAAGGTATAGAAGTGGGTTGGGTCATTGAACAGGACTGACCCTGCCTGGTGGCCTAACGCAGGTAGGCACTGCCTTCCTCACTAGGTCACTGCTCTGAGGACAGCGGGGAGGGTCCAGAGCAAGGCAAATGTTACACAGGTCCACGATTCTTCTTGAAGGCAAGAAATGACTTCTGTTTCTTAGACTTGGTTTCACGGTGGACTTTATTGGGGAAAATTAGCATAAAAAACATTCAAATTCATAAAATTTAAATAAGATAGTAAAATTATACCTTGTAGCTACAGTAATTGCTATAGTAATCACAAATAAGGTAAAGTCTACATTATTGCCTAAGCAAACACTATTCTGACAAGCTTTAGTTGCCAGCACAAGGCAGGAAACACTGTGATTAGAAGTGTGCCCAATGACAAATTTGCATTTGAAGCTGGAAGAAAAGAAGAAAAGCATGTTCTGATTAAGCATCACAACATTCTAGCCTGAAAGAAGCAACTTTATTAATGTCCTGCAGCAGAGTACATTAGTAATTGTAGCCATGCATTATAATGCATTATAATTCCCATTTCATTTCATGAAGAGAGTAATCAGTTTTCTTCATGATACATTATGTTTTATTGTTTCATATGGTTTATTCCTCAGAATAGCTTTCTGGTACCTTCCTCTTCCAGAGACTGTAAGGTGCCCAGGCAGCTTATCCTGGGTCATCCTTGGCTGTTTAATACCACATTGCCCAATTCCAGGGCTGAAGGCAGCCACTCTCCTCAAACCCTTACCCCTATCTAGTGAATAGGCATCCCAAATTGGCCACGAGTGTGACTAAGAAGTTAATATGGGATTCTGTTTGTTTGGTTATGGAACTTTTATTTTCGCTTAAGCTTATAAAATATAGCTAGAAATATACTTCTGAATTCTAAAAACATTTCTTTTAAAGCCAACATTAACACAAACATGTCCTTTCAAAAGTTACCTCCTGGTTGGGTTCAGCATCTGCCTACTTCCCTACAGAGCAGCGGCAATGCTGTCTACTTAGAAAATACATTGAGTGAGGAGCCGCAAGGCTGGGAGCAGGCTTAAATGCTGTCCATGGCTTTGAACTCACTGAGCGCCTGCACGGGGTTCACATGCTTCTTCTGAGATGCTCGCTTAATCTTGGTCTGTGTCTCATCCTGCTTCTCTCTCTTCACCAAGGGCTTCTTCTCAGGTGCCTTCATCCTCCATGAAACAGCAGGAAGGTTGAGGGAAGCCATACCCTGAGACTTCTGGTATTTGGTAGAGGCCACATAGGATGCCTTCACTGTCTGCACTACAGCGTTCATCAAGTTCTTGGCTGCCTGGATCAGGGACATGGCGCTGTCCACCTACAAGGGACAGATGGGGTGGTGAAGAGTTGGGCCATGCCAGCCAGGGCATCTACCACCTCAAAAGGGTCACAAGAGGGCCACTGTGGCACCAAGCAGCATAGTAGCCCTGCCACTAGCTAGCTCTCCTAATGGCTGTTCTTGACCACAGCCTGCAAACAATTGCTTTTGAGAAGAAAAGGGGGTGACAGCATACATCATATGGTGTAATCACCCTGCCATCCTCTACCGCTTAAGTTTTCACTCAAATACTAGAGGTGGGCTGGTATCTTTCTTGATGGCTCTGTTGAAGAACTCAGAGGTGGAGAAGTGGCCTCATTAATAGCCACAGAGAAGACATGAAGCCAGGCTATTCCTGCTCAACAGAGAACCCCCACTCTGCTGCTTTCAGGTTTGAGTTCTTATCTCTTCACCTAGAGACTGCAGAGAATTGTTCTCCACAGGCCTGGTGGAGCAACTAGGGAAATCTCTTTCTTTTCTTCCCATGTGACCTGATTAATAGATACAGCTCAGGCAGAGACTTTGAGACAAGGGTCTGTACAAGTGTACTTTGTAAACCAGGCCTGGTAATAGTTCCAGCTGTCACTAACCATGCCGTGCTAAAAAGCTGCAATTCAGCAGACAGAGAAAATGTATGGCCTGTGGGCTCTAGCAACCTTGCAGTTTCTGCTCCACACACTTTCCCCATTTGGGGTAGATGGGGATAAAAGCCTATTTTCTTTTTTTTTTTTTTTTTTTTTTTTTTTATTTATTTTTTTGTATGTGTATGAATGTATTGTCTGCATGCAGGTCTGTGCACCCGTGTCGTGCAATGCCGCGGAGGTCAGAAGAGGGTCTCGGATTCCCCTGGAACTGGAGTTCTCCTGGAATTGGAGTTACAGACGGTTCTTAGCCGCCATGTGGGTGCTGGGGATCGAACCCGGGTCCTCTGCAAGAGCGTCGGTGCTCTTAACCGCTAGGCTATCTCTCCAGCCCCCAAAAGCCTATTTTCATTACAGACACAGATCAACCAATTCCCACTGCTAACACTTACTCCAGAGACAACAAGTTCTCCACCAAGGTTCTGTACTTCAGCCTTGACTTTGCTGCAGATGTTGAGCTGGTGGCAGTACAGGGCAATGCGCTGCAGGTAGGCTAGTAGGTCCTGTTTGCAGGCTGAGTCTGGGCACTGATGGGACAGACAAGATTAGCACCAATAACTCCAGGTCTAGCTCAGACAACCAACTCCTTGTTCCCAAGGCTATTTCCCAAAGGCTCCCTAGGGCACTAACACTCTTGGTCTCCTCTTCTTCTTTTTTTATTTTTTGCAATGTAGTTCCTTTTTTTTTTTTTTCTTTCAAATTTATTATTGTTATACTATTTCCATACATCAAAAGGAAAGTATAACCAGAAATAATCAGTAAGGCCTGGTCTCTTCTTAAAGGAGCAAAGAAACAAGAGGGACAAAGCGTCCCATTTCCTGAGGGCTATGACATCCTGGCAGGCACTCGGAAGCCTGGTCTGTGCTGCACAGCCTGCTGGGAGGAATACTTTCTGAGCTTCTCACTAATTCCATGGGAGGAGAGACCACTACTGCCAAGGATTCTACCTCAGACCTTTCAAAGGGAGAAGCCTTTGCCCTTACAAGGTTGAGAGAAAGCCTCAGCAACAAGGGTCTGATTATGAGGTAAAGTCAGAAAGCTCTGAGCTGTGTAAATTAACCATCCAACAAAGGCTCTTCTGCAATGCCTAAGATAAAACACCTGAGATATTCACTTTAGGCAAAGATGGAAAATGCACGATAAAACCTAAGACCCGCCCTGCCCAGTGCCCATCTAGCTGCTGAAGTCTCTGGCTTGCAAGTGTTCACAACATTTTATTTCAGTGTGGTGGGGGCCAACAAGCAGTAGTGTGGTAGAAAATGGAGTCTAGGCCGGGCGTGGTTGTGCACGCCTTTAATCCTAGCACTTGGGAGGCAGAGGCAGGCGGATCTCTGTGAGTTCCAGGACAGCTGGGGCTACAGGGAGACCCTGTCTCAAAAAAACAAAAAAAAAAAAAAAAAAAATGGAGTCTAGGGGTTGGAGAGATGGCTCATGGTTAAGAGCGCCAACTGCTCTTGCAGAGGACCCGGGTTCAATTCCTAGCACCCACATGGCGGTTAAGAACCATTTTTAACTCCAGTTCCAGGGGAATCCAACACCATCTTCTGACCTCTGCAGCACTGCATGACACAGGTGCACCAACCTACATGCAGACAGTACATTCATACACATAAAAAATAAATTCAAAAAAAGAAAATGGAGCCTAAAGTCCATGCTGGAGGCTTTGAATTTTCTTCCAAGAAGCCATTAAAGTAGGGTGGACTCAAGTTTGATCTGCATTTTATGATGACTGTTGATTATGATAACTGTATGTAGAACGGAGAAAAAAAAGTATAAAACAGGAGATCCCACAGTGGTGCGGACAGGTGAGACCTCGATCAGCTACTGATTTCAGCAGACAGGCAAAACCAGATGGTGTCCATTTCGCAAGGCTTTTTACTGAGTGAGTATGGACGGGGTAGTCAAGAATGACTATAGCATTTTGCTAAAGTAATGAGGGACCACTGTCACCCTGCAGCCTAGATGAGACTGAGAGCTTGGGTAACTCAGGAAAAACATTTCTGATATTAAGCCTTGGAGGGTCACAGGAATGGGCTGTGAAGCTTTCTTGAGGTATGAAGCAAAGTGGCTGGGAGCAGATGGTGCTGAGCACAGCAGAGTGTGTCCTAACTAGGCACACTGGCCTCGCCGAGTCTTGTGGAAACCTTTCTAGAGGCTCTGATACATCTAGTTCCAGTCCTAGGTTGCCAGAAGCAGTCTGCCCAGAGCTGAAATTCAGGAGAGAGACAGCTGAGCGTAACTCGACAGCAGAGGCTGGTTTCAGTGATCAAGTGCTGAAGGTGTCAGAACAGACACACCTGGCTCCTGAAAGCGCGAAGTCAGAAATTCTTAGAAATTTATGCTAGGTTTAATCAAGAAGGTGAGAGCAATTTTCAGAGATAAGCTGTGGCCCAGGCAGGGCTGCCACTTACGTGATCTGCGATGGTTCGGCTGAGCTTATCCATCCGGGACCCCGCCTCTGCAATTTTCTTGGCAGCACTGATCATATCTGACGTATTTTTGAGTGGTCCTTTGCCTCTGAAGAGAGAGAACAGGATCTTTGTCTATGAAGCCAGACCTGGCTGGAGGCAAGTAGAGAAGAGGAGATGTCTCCAAAGAAGCAAGGTCCCCAGGGAAGGACTGGTCTCTGCGCTTGCCTGCCAGGGTGGGTTTCTGCTTACCGGGTGAAGTCAGTCATCTCCATCATAATCATGCACATCTGCTTGGCCAGGACGATGATGTCGTTGCCGCTGTCATCCCATTTGGACACAGCTTGCTCTTTTCTTCCTGGAAACTGGCCACCTGTTCTGCAATCTTTGCTTTTTGCTCCTGAGGAAGCTGAGCCATGATCGCCTACAATGAGAAGCCAGAATATGAAGTTCCCATAGTGCATTAGCCAAGAATATCTCCAACAGGCAATGTGACCTGGGGAAGATAATGCTTTAATAGGCTTCATTTTGCCTGAGGGCTATTTTCCTTCACTTTTCACAGCAGTTTATGCAGCCTGAATTCCCCACCCCATTTATTCAATGTATGAAAAAAACTGAGGCAGAGAAGGCTAACTTGGAGGTTTCCCAGTCACATCTGTACAGGTCTGACTGGCTAATGCTTTTCAAAGTTTCAACCTTGCTGCTGTTGGTGGTGACAGGATAGGAAAGCACAGTTAGGGGTAGAACCTTTGCTCTCTGGGCAGTGAATGGGAAGTTTGGGAATTTAAATTTTGAAGAAGACAAAGAATTTGCTGAGGAACATACATTTTAGCTACTTGCCAGGGCAGTTCAACCATAAGCACTCTAGAGGCCAACTGCCCAGTTCAAGCCCACAGGCCTCAGGCTGGGGTGCCATCCTCTCAGCAACCCAAGGACTCACGAGCCAGTTAAGGCCTAAAGCAGAGACATGTTCTCTGTTTGATAGATTTCTAAGGAGTGAGAAAATAAACTCCTTAGGATGTATCTTGGCACCCTTCCCAAAACATAAATGCTATTGACTGAAGATTTAATGACTCAAATGAATGCAATGGCTGACTGGTTTTCTTGAATATATCACTGTTATTTTTTTTAATCCATGAATAATTCAATAGCACATACCCATGGTTATCAATTGGATAGGCATAAGCAGTAATGTTTTCCAAATTCATAGCACCTTCTCGACCCTCAGCCTTTCCCAACTCTGGCTTATATCATCAACGAGTGCTCTGGTGGACAGCTGAGATCCCTGGCTTCCTGCTCTGCTCCTAGCTGAAGAGGTATCATGAAGGAAGCTACAACTAGCCAACAGGTGTCATAACTTGAGACTTCAGTGTTACTGACACAGAAAAATGCAATAAAAATGGTACTCTGAACATAGAAGAGGAGAGGGCCAGGCCAGACAGGGCCAGGAACAGCTACAGAACAAGGCAGGGTCCCAAGGAGTGCTTCCTTACCCGGGCACTTTGGCCAGCTATCAGCTGATCATCCTCTGTCTGGACACTTGTTCTACTTCTGACATCAAAATCTTCTGTCTCAAAGTCAGAGTCATCCAACTCCTCGGGAGTCTGCAGCCAAAACAGAGACCATGAGTCATACGTACCCCAGGCCGGGAGCCTCCTTTAATCTCTTGACCAGAGGCACAGAGCCCCAGAAGGCTGAGAGTTAACGGGCAGGGCTCTCATTGATAGAGGGCTTTAAAAATTACCGGTCATTCATTCCATGTGGCTCCCACACCATCACTACTTTTACAGGGTGCAGGGCTCAGTCAGGCCTGATCAAGACTTTCAGTAACATAGAGATTTCCTTTTTTAATGTAATTTTCACATCTGTACTTGAACAAAAGTGAGAACCATCCTTGGTCAAAAAAGTCTTCAAAACAGGGATGTTATATATAACATTAAGCAGTCTTGAAACATTACTACTTTATGACAAAAAGAAAATGACAAATTAACAGGCTTTCTCTTTGACTATCAAAGGTTACTTTGAGAAGTAAAACCAGGCAACATATTATTCCTAAAATAATAATAATTTAAAAAACTAATTAAAAGAAAGAAGAATACAGCAGATGAGGTTTAGTAAATAGCAAAGAGACTGATGACTGTTTCTGGTTTGGGCTGTGATTATGCAGTACACTTGTTCTGCACAAACCCCAGCCACTCATGACCAGCTACTGACTTGAAGTGCAGTGTTGTCTTCTAGCAGTTCTCAGGAAGGGGGCAGCAGGCAGAGCAGCTGGGGCTGGCACTTGGCCCAGCCAGACTGTGACAGGAGGGCAATGAAGCGAGGCCTTCATCTGCACCAGGCCCTAAGCCCAGCCAGCCCAGGGGCTAGTCGTGAGGTTCAAATGACAGGACATGTGAGAAGCATCACAGACCATCTTGGGTTCTAACATTCGCAACGGCTGACCTTGTCCCAGAGGTGAGAGCCGTAGTGACTCTGGAGTCTGATGACGTGATGGGACAAGAACACAAAGGAGCTAAGGCCACAAACCGCTTTAGTGTTAGTGCAGAGTCTAAAGAGCTTTCCAAAGAAGCTGCTCCTAATGACACCTCCTTGCCTGCCCACAGGGCATCTAGGCCCTCAGAAGCTCAGCAGGAAATGAAAGAGGCAACAGGATTTGTAAGTTACAGGTGCCGGGTCCAGAGGTGGGAGTGGCTATGACAGGACACCAAGGCTCTTCACAGTGTCCAAGTTTCAGGGTGGCTGTATTCATCTGCTTTTTGCTCAGTAGGAAAATAAGAGATACTAGGACTGCATTCTGAAGTCAAGTATAAGAAGCAATGGGGGCTGGAGAGATGGCCTAGCGGTTAAGAGCACTGACTACTCTTGCAGAGGACCCGAGTTCGATCCCCAGCACCCACATGGCAGCTGAGAACCGTCTGTAACTCCAATTTCAGGAGAACTCCAGTTCCAGGGGAATCTGACACCCTCTTCTGACCTCCGCGGCATTGCACGACACGGGTGCACAAACCTACATGCAGACAGTACATTCATACACATACAAAAAAAAAAAAAAATAAAAAAAAAAAAAAAAAAAAAAAAAAAAAAAAAAAAAAAAAAAGCAATGGACTCAAAGCTACAGATATAAGACATGGGCTGGCAAGATGGCTAGGTGGGTAAAGGCACTTGCCACCAAGTGTGATGGCCTGTATTCAATGCCCAAAACACATTCGGTGTCATCTCACCTCTACACCTGTGTTCTGTGACACGTGCCCATGCATGCCCACAATCCCAGCACTTGGGAGGCAGAAGACAGTGCTGGGTAGATCTGAGTTCCAGCCAGCAAGAAGTAAGTTACATAGTACGATACTATCATAGTACGTTACATACTATCTCAGAAGAAGGAGGGGAGGGGAGGGAAGGGAAAGGAAAAAGAGAAAAGCCAAGACCTGAAGGACTGATGAAGATATTGGTGGACTAAAGGACCAGTGAGAATCAGACTACAGGAGGGAGTACACAGGACAATTGAAACAGGCAAGGCCACAAGACATCATGCCCAGGGTTAGGTGTGAGTGTTGCTGGGGATGGAATCCAGGCCCAGATAGCGCACACATGCTTCACCACTGAGCCTCATTCCTAGCCAGGACAGTGCTGAATTAAGGCAGTGGTAGGGTCAGCGAGCAGGACAGCAAGCAAGGACCATGGAGTTCCTGAGGATTGAACTCGGGACCTTTGATGAACCACCTCTCTGGCCACTTGGCTCTTCTTTAGCACAGCACCAATTAAGAGTGAAAGCCTCTACCACTGTACTGCCACGCCCCGGATACACTCCCCTACCACTGTGCTGCCATGTCCTGGATACACTCCCCTACCACTGTGCTGCCATGCCCCGGATACACTCCCCTACCACTGTGCTGCCACACCTCCTCTTCCAGGTGTGCTCAAGGTCTGAGAGGCCGCTGGCAGCTAACACCAGTCTTGAGCAGTTCTTTCCCATTTACTCAGAAGAACAGCATTCTTGCTGGGGTGTTTCCAATACAGTACACAAAATGGACCCAACACCCCTTCAAAATGTTTCCAGCTGATATCCTGGCTAGCTTGTATAGGCCAGGCTGTGACAGTAAGAAAGGAGGGCAGAATGCCTGCCTACCTTGGAGGCAGGGCTAGAAAACAAAAATAACTGAAACTCAACTGACACGTACACAACAGCATGGCAAAGCAGGTTACTCCAAATGCTAATCTTCAGGGCCTGGGACGAACCAGGGGGTGTCCAGGTGGCCCAGGAAGGATATTCCTGGGCTCCACTCCAGAGCTCAGAGAAACAAGCAAGAGAACCACCACTGAGGAAAAGGTAGCTTGCTCGGGAGACCCAGGCCCGGGACAGGTATTATGGAGGTGTTGGCTACTTTCAGAAATGTCTGTTCATGACAACAGAGAGGAGGTCAAGGGCTTTACTGCAGGCAGCGAGGATGCAGGCAGCGAGAACTACTGCTTTCTTGGAGAACACAGGTCAGTTAAGGTCCAGAGGTAGAGCTTCCACTCTGCTCTGGAGACGAACTCTGAAATGTAGCTGTTCCCCTCTTTCCCTTGTGACTCAAACTGAAGACTTCTGCCACTGACTGTCAGCCTCCCTCAACTCGCTAGCCCATGCTACATCTCTTTTTTTGGTCAATGTTTGGGCTTTAACTTGGGACGAACAGTCATTTTAGATTTTAACAGCTTTTAGATCCATATATTGCCACTGCATCCGCTGAGTTCCAGAACGACACACTGCTCAAGTTCAGCAAGTGATAGAAAGAAGTTGTGAAAATGCATGGAACACCGTTACTCACCCTGATCATCAGCACTGCTTTCCTGATGTCCCGGATGCCATCATATACCAGGCGGGAGGCATCAATAAACTCATTCTCATCCATGGGCTGGGCGGGGTCTGAGCTGAGGGCTTCCACAGCTGCTTCCACTTGCTCAGTGAAACGTGGCATGACTAGGAAAGAAGAGGCAGGGCAGGTCACACCAGGCAGGAAGCACAGCACGAGTCCTTCCCGAGTCCTTGGACACACAGCAGAGTAAGGCTCCTGAGTTTCTGGTTAGTACTCACCAGCAGAGTAAACTAGTGTTCATAGGTGGATTAGGGGCAATATTTTATAAAGACTCAATTCATCTTGTTCTCACCAGATTCTGTGATACAGGGTTGGGCGGGTGAGAACTTGAGGCTTTGCTTAAGAACGAGACCTCCAATGGGTGGGGACAGCAGTGTGATGGAAGAGTGCTTGCTACCATTCAAGAGCCCCTGGGTCTGATTCCCAACCCTACATGGGAGAGGGGGAAAGGGGGAGAAACAAGACCTACCATGTAATTAGTATTTATTCAGTAACAGGATGCTTGGAAATGTGTTTGTGAGGACTACCGAACTTGTCACTAGCGTGATGTACCACCTGCAACTTGTAACACTAGAGCTGAACTCTTTCTGTGTCCTGTCCATAGGGCTTGGGCTAACAGGATGGTCTGCCAGACCCAGGCCATGGTGGCAATTAAGGGGAAGACTAAGAAGGGGACTAGCTCTCACACCTGTGTTGGAGAGCAGCTTGGTAGCTTCTAGAACCTTTTCTGTGTAGACTCCTGGCTCATAATTGTCCATCTCTGAGGTGACTACATGAATGACTCGAGCTGCCCGGCCTCGGATTGCGCCAGCTGTGCGGTCCAGCCCATCCACATCCTTCTCTTGAAGAGCAATTACACATTTGTTCACATCTTCCAAAATGTGGTTCTCTGAGGAAGAATCAGAAAGCAGAATGAGGAAGGGAGGACTTCCACTAGCAGAAAGCAGAATGGGGGGGGGGGGGGGGGGAGGGGGGAGGACTTCCACTAGCAGAAAGCAGAATGAGGGGGGAGGACTTCCACTAGCAGAAAGCAGAATGGGGGGGGGGCTTCCACTAGCAGAAAGTGGAATAAGGGGGGAGGACTTCCACTAGCAGAAAGCGGAATGGGGGGAGGGCTTCCACTAGCAGAAAGTGGAATAAGGGGGGAGGACTTCCACTAGCAGAAAGCGGAATGGGGGGAGGACTTCCACTAGCAGAAAGTGGAATAAGGGGGGAGGACTTCCACTATCAGGCAACCCCGTAACTTGGCATATGTTGTGGGAATGAAACTTTGTGTGTGGCTTGAAGAAGAACTTGTAAGACCTGTCCTGGAAGATCTCCAGTTATCTGATATCTCTGTGGGCATTCAGATTGCCTCTGAGTTATCTGTAGCAGGAAGATTCGGGATATTACAATGATTCTTGCTTCACCCTAACTCTGCAAAGTTCCAGAACTGGATGGCCCCTTCCCTTGAAGCACTGAGCAAAATGTCACACCTCTATTTATCTGTTGCACAAACCGGAGCTCTGCAGCCCCTCCCCCCATTAGAACCAAGGTGGCTCACCCCTCCTTTCCACCTTCCCCCCACTTCCTTGCCCAGAGCACAGTAACTGACTCTATTCTCCCGGACCTCATCCTCTGAGTCCATCTTTTATTTCTTTGTCTTTCTATTACATCTGGTAACTCTCCGGAAGGTCTCCTCCCCCCTCCTTGCCTGCAGGCAGGAAGAGAAATGCAAGAAGGGAAGGACACCACACGGATGTCCCACACATGACTAAAGGACTATTCAGACGATAATTAAACTCCGACAATATGTCATTTACTGAGTATGCACTTGGGGCCAGATAATGGCAAAAGATTTACATGCATGAGCTAGGAATGGTGGCATACATTTGCAATCCTAGTACCCATGAGGCTAAGGCAAGAAGATCTGGAGTTTGAGGCTATGCAGCCTCAAGGCCCTATTTTTAAAAAGAAAAATCAGGTTTATAAGAATCATTTCATTGGAGACACTAGGAATCCTACCTGTGACTATTCCTAAGAATAACTTTTTTTTTTTTTTGGGTCTCCCTGTAGCTCTGGCTGTCCTAGAACTCACAGAGATCTGCCTGCCTCTGCCTCCCAAGTGCTGGGATTAAAGGCGTGCAACATGACACCTGGCAAGACTAACAATTTTCATTCCAGGCTTAAAAAAGTAAGCCAGGGCCAGGCGTGGTGGCACACACCTTTAATCCTAGCACTTGGGAGGCAGAGGCAGGGGGTTCTCTGTGAGTTCAAGGCCAACCTGGTCTACAGAGTGAGTTCCAGGACAGCTGGGGCTACAAGGAGACCCTGTCTCGAAAAGACAGAAAAAAAAAAAAGTAAGCCAGGCGTGGTGACGCACACCTGCAATCCCAGCACTAGGGAGGGAGGCAGGGGTCAGAAGTTCAAGATTATCCTCAGTTACATAACAAGTTTGAGCCAAGCCTGAGCTACAAGAGACCTGCTCTCAAAAACAAGCAAATAGAACCAGTGAGATACTTCAGCAGGTTGAGGCACTTGCCACCACATCGAGTGACCTAAAGTCCAATACCCAGGGTCCACATGGTGGAAAGAAAAATCAGTTCCTACAAGCTGTCCTCTGACCCTACACAAGAACCCTGGCACAAGTCCCCACCTACAAAATAAATAAATATGATAAAACATGGCACCTTACAGAACTCCTTTTCCCCTTTAGTACTTTCATTGACCAGATGTCAGAAACAAAGTTAAATCAGAAGAATAAGAGTTCAACATCAAGTGCTAAACTATCTCCTTCCAGGAGACGCCAAAGCTTGCAGCCAGCCTGACTCCAAGACTGGAGAAGGTGCTGGCAAGCAGGTTTAGGCATCCTCTGAAGGCACTGAAAGAGCACATCAGACATAAAAATATTTGAACCTGTGATGTTTGTAGGTCTCAAGAGGAGGAGACCTGTGAAGCCATGTAAGCTGACAAGGAGCCCTACTAGTGACATAGCTTGACCCACCAAAACCATGTCCCTTCAAAGCAACAAGCCTGACACTAAGGGCTTCGGAAACCCTTAGTTCCTCTTCTCTAGAGGTGGGCCAGAACAAGTGGCACTTAGCAAACTCAGAAGACAACAGTGCCACTGCAATGCCACGCTGTAGGCCATAACAAGCCGCCTATCTTTCCCACGATGTGGCAAGCAGACCTAGAGAGGAGTCTACTGACTCCACTAATACGATGGAAAAAGGGGAACGATCCCAATGAGAAAGCAACAGCTAACTGGCTTGTGACATACGCTTGTAATTCCAGCAGTCGTGAGTTGGAGGCAGGAGGATTGCAAGTTCCACCCAATCTGGACTCACAGTATGAGCCTGTCCCTGTCCACCCCCAAATCAAAGACCATGATGTGGCGAGTTGCAACAGAAGCCTTGCCTAGCCCAGTGTATATATCCCGGAAAATAACAAAATGAAAAAAGAAATTAATAATTAGTGATGTGGAAAAATTGTATTGCAAAGGAAAGAAAAATGTCAAAAGGGAAAGGAAAGACACTGCTAAGAAAACCACGAGCCAGGATCCTTTCCTCTCCTTGTCCTTAGCACTCATCCCTCTTCTAGGACAGTTAAGACTTGGGCAGGGGTAGAGGGAACTAACAACTTAGAATCAGTGATGTATGGTATTTTTTTGTTTAAACACAGTAATTCAAACCATCTAGATTTGTTTGCTGCCCCAACTGGAGAGAGGCATGTCATTCTTTAGCAACAAAGGAAGTCGATTTTAAGAAGCTGGCTGCTGGTGATGGTTAATCTCAGTCAATCTGATGGGATCTACAATCACCCAGGAGACGCGCCTTTGGGCGTCCTGTGAGGGACTACTTTGGTTAGGCCAAGTGAGGTGGGAAGTCCGAAGCACCATTCTCTGGGCTGGGATCCTGGACTTAGCAATGGAGAAAGTAACCGGCACTGCACTCACTCTGCTTCCTGCCCACACCGCAGCACGCCCAGGGGCTGGGAGAGCCTGCAGAACTTTCTGTCATAAAGGGCTGTATCCTTCAACTGTGAACCACATAAACGTTCTCCCTGAAGTTGCTGTGGTCAGGGTATTTTATCGAAGCTAAGGAAATGGTAAGACACTAATATTCTTTCCAGCCACTGAGCAGCTATCTCTAGGAAAGCCCCCAGCCTAGTTCAGACTGCCACATACCCAGAACACAGCAACAGGACTACCTTCTCCACTTGAATCCCAAGGGGAAGTAGGAGTCCAGTCCTGACGAGCAAGTGTGAGAGTGGGAATCGAGGCCCACTGAAACCTGAGAACACTTACGGGATTTACAAGGACATCCAAACAGGGCCACACAGGGCAGAGGCAGGCCGATCTCTGTGAGATCAAGGCCAGCCTGGTCTACATAGTGAGTTCTTGATGGGACTACATGAAGACCTTGTCCAATACCTCTACCCCTCAAAAAAAAAAAAAAAAAAAAAAATCAAACCAGACAGTGTTATGGTTAATACTGTGAACTTGACAGGACCTAGAACCACCAGACAGATGTGCTTCCATGCACACCTGAAAGGGACTACCTAGATTAGATTAGGTATACTAAAGTAGGAAGCCCCACCCTACTTCTAGGTAGAACCATTCCATGAAGGGATCTTGGACTGAATGAAAGGAGAAATGAGCCAAACGAGGCAGAGGCAGAGAGGCAGAGGAAGGCACATCTCTGTGGGATCAAGATCAGTGTGGTCTATAAAGTGAGTTCCATGCAAGCTGGGGCTACAAAATGAGAACCTGCCTCAAAAAATAAAAAGGATAAATGGTACTGCAAACCTGGTAAACAAACCAACCCATGGCTGGGGAGGTCTAGGCAACTCACTATTGTTTAGTTGTTAAACTGATATGGCAGCAAACTACTTTCTGTTTCTACCCATAGACACATGCTATCTAATCCTTAGCCTTTACTTAATCAGAGGGTTTTTTGTTTTTGTTTTTGTTTTTCCCAAGGAACAGTGGTGAATGCAGAGTCATGGCTGCTCAAAGTACTGAGAATTAGGAATGGTTGAGCACTCGGCCCTGAACAAGACGTTTATATAAACCCCTCTAAGGCTTGGGGAACTTAATAGAAGGGCCTGAAAGAATGTAAGAACCAGAAGACAGGGAAAAGGTGTGTGAAATGCCATCTTCTGGCATGACTCAGCTGTCAGAATCATAAACTTGCAGCAGGTGCCAGAAGCTGTAAGCAGCAGTCATGGACTGGGGAGCGGCTCACGGGGCCTTATCCCTCCCTGCTGAACTACTGGCCCCTGATGGACTGTGGGAGAAGGGGAGCCATTGTGTTTGGTTGTATACCCACTGATGAGCCCTGCAGGGTCCACTGGCCAGTTACAAATGCATGGTCCCACAGATGGCCCTAGTTAACTCACTGGGGCACAGAACAAAAAGATATGAACATGAATGAGGAAGAGATCTATAGAGAAGAGAGGAGGCTGACAGCGGAGGGAGAAAGAGTTAAAGGGTGAGGGGTGAGAATGCTCAGAATGCATCATATGTATGTATGATTTGTCAAACAACAGACTGGTAAAAATAAAAAGCAAGATGAGCATTAACAATCATCGTGTGATGCTTGCTGACTTTACCCTGGAATATGAGACAAAAGAAACCCTTTTCCATTAATCTGGTTTTGTTACAGTATTTTATTTCTGCAGGAAAAAAGTAAGACAGATACTTAAAAGGAAGATATAAATTACTAATCTTTTCTCCCCAATTTTTTGTTTTGGAAACAGGGTCTCTCTGTAGCCCCAGCTGGCCCGATCTCACAGAGATCCACCTTATTCTGCCTTAAAGCAAGCTCAGAAGATCCAAGACACATTATTATGTAATATTCATGTATTATGCTATGTAGCCCAGGCTAGCCTCAAACTTCTGATCTTTCTGATTCAGCATCCCAGGTGCTGAGAGTATAGATATATACTGCCACAATGCCCAAGTTTCCCCCCAAGTATTATTTGTGTCTAGGAGTACTTGGAAAGAACCCAACCTAAAACCACTCTAGGCAACTACTTGCATCATCATCATCATCATCATCATGCCAAATCTCAACATGTAAGCAGTGTAAACAAACTACATTTCTGTGAATGGTGTTTACAAAATCAGTCAAACTAGGCATGGTAGCATATGCCTTTAATCCCAACACTCAGGAGACAGAGGCAGGCAGATTTCTGAGTTCCAGGCCAGCCCAGTCTACATACCAAGTTCCAGGCCAGCTAGGGCTACAGGGAGACCCTGTCTCAAAAAAAGAAAAAAATAAAGGAAAAAAAAAATCAGTCAATATAAATCACACCAACAGGGACCCAGCTATTTTTTGCTCTGCAGCCTCATAAAAAAGTCAGTGTTGGGGTAGAGAGATGGCTCAGTGGTTAAGAGCGCCCACTGCTCTCTTACAGAGGACCCGAGTTCAATTCCCAGCACTGGGGAGGCAGAGGCAGAGGCAGAGGCAGAGGCAGAGGCAGTCGGATCTCTGTGAGTTAAGGCCAGCCTGGTCTACAGAGTGAGTTCCAGGACAACTGGGGCTATAGGGAGACTCTGTCTCAAAAAAAAAAAAAAGTCAGTGTTGAGGTTTTGGTTCTGTGATATACACAAGATGGCTATTACCCTTTAAGCCTCAAACTACAACATGTGGGAAGTATACAGGAATTTGTAAAAGAACTTCCCCTTGGACAGGAGAGCAGTGAACTAATATGTAGGATCCTTGGATTTAAGAGGTAATCTATCTGAGCCGGGTGTGGTGGCACACACCTTTAATCCCAGCACACAGGAGGCAGAGGCAGACAGATCTCTGAGCTCCAGGCCAGCTGGGACTAAAAGGAGACCCTGTTTCAAAACGACCAAAAAAAAAAAAAAAAAGAAGGGGGAATAATTTGATGATGACAAATCATCATTAATGGTGGGGCAAGGGTAGAGTTCCATTGCACACACTGGTCCATGCCCTCCCTAGGTTTGATCGCAGTGCTGCATAAAGCAGGCATTGTGGGAGGTACATGCTCATAATCCAGGCATTTGGGATTATAAGAAGATACAAAGTTCTAGTTCATCCTTGGTTATATTGCAGATTTAAAACCAGCCTGGACTGTAATAGAGACTGCCTCAAAAACAGACAAACCTCTCAAACTACCTAAGAGCCTCAAAGCTCTAGAAGACAAGAGAAAATAACTATGCTTAGAAGTCAAGCACATCCTAGCCGGGCGTGGTGGCGCACGCCTAGCACTTGGGAGGCAGAGGCAGGCGGATCTTTGTGAGTTCAAGGCCAGCCTGGTCTACAGAGTAAGTTCCAGGATAGCTGGGACTACAGGGAGACCCTGTCTTGAAAAGACCAAAAAAAAAAAAAAAAAAAAAAAAGAAGTCAAGCACATCCTTATTCTTAGCCAAACTTGAGTCCATGAACTTACTGCTCAGAAGCAAGCCTATCTCACCAGAAGATCGCCGCAGCACTAGTAAGCCCCAGAGAAGGGGAACTAGTACATGGCCGAGGTCAAGTGAAGCCAAGACAGCTTCCTGCCTCCCGTTCACCACCCCACAAATGACAACCACATAGGCACTGTGTCAGGTTGGACAAGACATCTTCAGTCCCTTCCACATAAGAATGTTAACAGTGCTATGGAGGAGGTGGGTGCTTGTGGGTATCAAGGTATCTGAGTGCTAGAATGAACAGCTTAGTCCACTGGAACACTGCTCAGGCATACGCATACCTCTAAAATGACACAGAAATTGTGAATTAAAGCCTCACAGTACTAATTACTTGACATTCCTTGGGAAGTCTGTGACTAAACATTAGGAAACATACAGGAAGGTATCTAAAATACATTTGCTCTAAAAACATCACTTCCTTAAGAGAACAATTCCCTATTTTCATTTGCTAAACAGAAATTGCCTCAATTTCCTTTCATTAAGTCAATTCCAGAACTCACATAATTTGTATAAAAGTTGAACATACACACCAGATACAAGTGCATCTGCTAACAAATTTGCTTTCTCTTGTTTTATGTCGTATAATTTGAAGATCCTGGCTGGATCCCACTAAACACTGCTGAGGAATCCCTTTCCTTGTCTGATTTGAAGAAGGTTACATGAAGGACGTTAGATTGTTATATTTTACTTAACTGTAAGAAGGACTGAAAATACCTTGAGACCAAGCCCAACATATACCCAACCTAATCTCAAAAAACACTAGGAATGTAGTATTTATCCAGAGGGGGCTTTGCATTTAGATTACAGAATTTCTTGTTTGCTTAAAAATTGCAATGAAGGTGGAATGTTTTTCTCTAAACCCATGAAAATGAATAATTCCATACTTCATTGGGAAAAACAACAGAAGGCCAAGATTTCCCAAAAAAGCCATTGCTGCATTTTTGGCAGCTGCAATGATGTGCTTGCAAATGAATTTTTGTTTTAAAGTCCCAGCACCTGCAATCTGACAGTCCTGTTACCCTGTCTGCAGTTAACAGACCTCCTGCACCCTGCTTTCTCAAGTAAAGCCAAAGCTCCCAAACTCATGGAGTTCATGCAAAACCAGGGAGACATTGGTATGCAGAACACAGTGTCCCCCTATGTAGGTCACTGCTGGAGGAGTGTGCTCTGCACACACTTAAGTCCTGCTTCTCTTTCAAGCCCCATTGCTACTTGAATCTTCTACATTCTAGCCTGCGGTTTCCTGGGGTGACAGGTAGTTTTAACTCTATAAGAGCCCAGCCACTAATCTGCCCACAGCACTACCCACAGGAAACCTGGCACTTCCAAAGAGAAGCCACACAGCTGAGGGCAACAGAGGCCTGGTTAAATGGAGAATGCATTTAATGTTACTCAGTTCTGAGATAGGATTAAAATTTATTTCTGTGTGATAAACACTGAATTGCATTTGACAGACATTTTCTATATGCAATTTACTATGTCATTACCAGTTTATGTTTATATAATGAAATCAACTGTTTTTGTGAGGTGAATTACCCAGATTTATTTTTTGCAAGTTCATAATTAAATGGCACTTAAATATTTCCTCTCTGTTTTCTATCTGTGTATCATGCAGACAGAGTCTTCGGGGAAGTAGTCAGTTGAAACTATGATCACTTCTGAGAGACATTCTAAGAAGGGAAATTCTCTTTTTTACAATGAAACTAACAGGAAATGTTGCTGAGAAGCTCTTCTAGGTTTCATAGGCACCACAGGATCCCAGGACAGAAGTAGCAAGAGGGACAGACAGTTATATGCTATACAGGTCACAGCTAGAGGGTCCTAGTCCCCAAAAGTAGAGAAATCCTTTTTTTTTTTTAATTTATTTTATTATTTTCTATGTGTATGAATGTACTGCCTGCATGCAAGTTTGTGCACCCATGTCGTGCAATGCCGCGGAGGTCAGAAGAGGGTCTCGGATTCCCCTGGAACTGGAGTTCTCCTGGAATTGGAGTTACGGACAGTTCTCAGCCACCATGTGGGTGCTGGGGATGGAACCTGGGTCCTCTGCAAGAGCAGTCGACACTCTTAACTGCTAGGCCATCTCTCCAGCCGGAGAAACCCTTTTTTGACCTGCTAACTAACTCAGGCTTCCAGGACAGGCACCAGCACCACCATGAGGGAACTAGCTCCAACCCCACCCCTCCTGCTCAGAAGACAAGGATATAGCACTTTAAAAAAAAAAGGGAGGGCTGGAGAGATGGCCTAGCGGTTAAGAGCGCCGACCGCTCTTACAGAGGACCCGGATTCGATCCCCAGCACCCACATGGCGGCCGAGAACCGTCTGAAGCTCCAATTCCAGGAGAACTCCAGTTCCAGGGGAATCCGAGACCCTCTTCTGAACTCCGCGGCGTTGCACGACACGGGTGCACAGACTTGCATGCAGACAGTACATTCATACACATACAGAAATAAATAAAAAATTAAAAAAAAAAAAAGTTCTCTATTGTAAAAAAAAAAAAAAAAGGGAAACCAGCATGTCACTAGTGGGATAATTTACTTGTCAACACTAGAGGCACCTGTCCATTATTATGACTTAGATGATAATAATTATACACATCCTCACATGCTACTTTAGGGAACCAGTTCATTACCTGAGACAGCCAAGAAGTCATCAATGGAAGTAATGTCATCGACAGCATCTGTGAGAACACGGACTTGCTTTTCCCACTGTTCTTTGAACAGATCCATGTTCTCCTGGGCCAGTTTACTCTGTGGTTTTGCTGCTAAAGCCAACGCAGCGTTGATAACCTGCAGGACACATTAACACACAGTTTACTTTTTTTCAGAGCCAGGCACATAAAAAAGATACATCAACATTTAAAACATTGATCAACAAAGTGGCAATGGCTCCATCTTACATAATTACTACAGAACATGATCACCATATGCTCCACCATAACTATTATAGAGATGAAGTAGTGAAATATTAAACAATAGCTCTTAGATGTCAATATCAAAGCAGGTTTTATCTGGAAACCACAGGCAATTATAAAACAAATGAAATTTTTCTTCTACTTTCTCTAATTCATGAAGGAAATTTTATGATTTTTGACATTAAATTCCAGACTTTCAACTCCTATCATACAAATATAACATTAAAATGACATAATTAAAATTATATGCTACACATAAATAACTATCCTGGTTCCTTCTTTTAAATACTCCTCCATACCATGAAGTGTATGCTGAAATACTATTCTTATTCCACCTTACAGGCATCTCATGTTATTCTCCTACTTTATGGTTTCTAGGCTTATTCCAATTACCCCCCCATTACATGAAGTTCAATAACGCCTAATTAATGTAATAATAATATGTCCAGAGCCTGAAGTGCCAAGTTATCAAAGTTCATTCAAGAAAAAAGATACTATAGTCCAAGGACTATTTTCTTTCATCATTTTAAGAGGCATATCTGACAATATAAAACTGCATAAAGATATGTAATCAGGTATATTTAATTAAAAATTTAGGGCTGAGGATATAGCTCACTGGTAGAATGTTTGCCCACTATGTGCAGGCCGCTACACAAAAGCTCAGTACAGCAAGAACACACAATGAAATGTTCTATTAAAATTCATAAACCACACAATTCACCCAAAGTATAAAATTCAATGATGTTTACTACAGTCACAGTGACACCACCTTCACTTTTGTCATTTTCACCATTCCAAAAATGAAGCTCCAAATCTATTAGAAAGCACTTACAATTTTCCTCCGCCCTCCTTATTTGTCTTCTAGCAACTACTAAGTTTCTTCCTATCTATATGGGTTTGCCTAGTCTGAGCATTTCACACAAAGATGGACTCATATAACATGTGGAATTTAACATAATGTTTTAAATAAAATTCATGCCTTCTTACATCCAACCATGCTGTGAATGCATTCCATTTTTATTGTTTTTTAAATTTACTTGTTTTTACTTTATGTATATGAGTGTATTGCCTGCATGCATGTAAGTGCACCTGTGTCATGCAATGCATGCAGAGGCCTGAAGAGGGTGTCAAACCCCCGGAACTAAAGTTACAGATGGGTGCTAGGAATCAAACCCAGATCCTCTGCAAGAGTGACCAGTGCTCTTAACCCTTGAGCTGTTTCTTTAAACCCCCCCCCCTTTTTTTTTTGGTCTTTTTGAGACAGGGTCTCCTTATAGCCCCAGCTGGCCTGGAACTCGTTCTGTAGACCAGGCTGGCCTTGAACTCACAGAGATCTGCCTGCCTCTGCCTCCCAAGTGCTGCAATTAAAGGCACGCGCCACCTCGCCAGGCCCTACCAACACTTTTTATCAACATTTTTTGAAACACACAAGATAGGTCTGATTCAGCTTATCAAAGAGACTAATTTATCTCCCCTCAAATATTTGCAAAAATTTCAATTTGTTACCAGTTATTTAAAATAGCCCTGACAGAAAAATCCGAATTGATGCCATATCTTTCAGAATCATGAAAGGATCTGGCAAGAGTTGCAGTAGAGCTATAGCTTCCTCACTAAACAATAAATGGCCCATGTTGTCCAGCTTGCATTTGCCAACAGTGAAGCTGCTCTGCTCCACACGCATTACGTTCGTGAACAAAGGCACGAATGAGCTCAGAAGGAATATGAAGAATGATCACACTGAAAAAAAGCCCTTTTGCCGGGCATGGTGGTGCACGCCTTTAATCCTAGCACTTGGGAGGCAGAGGCAGGCGGATCTCTGTGAGTTCAAGGCCAGCCTGGTCTACAAAGTGAATTCCAGGACAGCTGGGGCTACAGGGAGACCCTGTCTCAAAAAAAAAAAAAAAAGACCAAAAAAAGCCCTTTTTACTTTCGGCACACAGCTAATGTCAAGGTTTGGGTACTGTCTGCCTAAAGCTCAGGCCTCTTGAGTTCTGTTGTACGTGAAACTGCAAAGGTGAGAAATCCGGCTTCCTATGGACAAACACAGCACCACGCAGGGTCGTCCTGCCAGCACTTCCATTACGATCCACTATACTCTGTGGGATTTTTTTCCCCCAGACTTTAAGATCATTTATATAAATACTCTTGGTAGATGAGATCAGCGTATGTTACCATCTGTTTCTACAGATATGTGGAAGCATTGTTGCTTTTCAAGCATTTTAAAACCAAATGGAGAACCAAAGATATTAAAAACAAAATACTGATAGGGTAAAGTGGCAAACTGGAGGGGAACAGCCAAGCTTTAGGAATCTATTCTAAGTTTATTTTGTATAATTTGGTTAACCATGAACATTCTCATTCTGGAAGGAAGACATTAAATCTATTGCATTTATCATCTGCATAGCAAGCAGACACACAAAAAATTATGACTGGATTAAAGCTGGAGGAGTGTTGATTAGATAATGGGGATTCACAATTGGGGGCCAGGCTAATACTAGGACCAAAACCTTGAGTGCCAGGGCACATTTACATGAAAGAGCCAAAGTAATGGTGTTGCAGATGTCCACAGGAGAGTCACTGCTGACCACTGCTCCACTCCTCCAGCTCCACTGCTTGTTGTTCTTCATCTATGGTTATTGTCATGAGACAGGTTAATGTGAACCCTAGAGTGGGTTATAAGCATTCTCTACCTGGAGAAGCAGAAAGATAACCTCTTCACCAAATACTACTTAGACTGCTTAGAAATCTGAGTGGCACTTGAGAGGCAGAGGCAGGCGGATCTCTGTGAGTTCAAGGCCAGACTGGTCTACGGAGTGAGTTCCAGGACAGCAGGGGCTACAGGGAGACCCTGTCTCGAAAAGACAAAAAAAATCAATCAATCAATAAATAAATAAATAAATAATAATAAAAAGAAATCTGAGTGGCAGGGAACACTCCCTTCCCGGAGGCATGCAACACACTGGGCACTCAAAAAAGCATTAACTGGGGTCAGAGAGATAAGCTCAGTAGGTAACAGTGCTTGCTGCCAAGCCTGATGACCCGAGGTCCTAGGACCCATGAAGTGGAAGAAGAATCTGGACTTACACAAGTTGATCCTTTCATGGTATGGTACGGTGTGTCATGCACAAGTTAATAAAAGAAGTTCTAATTGTTCTATATACCTCAGTTTCTGGTGCTCATATGCTTAAACCCAGCCCAATTATTGGTCCTTCCAAGTATCAGTTATAAATGGAGAAAAGTTCTTGAGCTTTTATTTCAGCAGCTGGCTTGATGAGGTTACTATTATCTGTACCAGAAGGTTTCTGTAAGACAGTACAGCTAAGCAGACTAGGTATGTATTTGTTTGTGACAGGGTATCACAATGTAGTCCAGGCTGCCCTGAAACTTGTGATCCTTCTGCTTCAACTTCCCCATTGCTAGGATTACAGGCACGTCTGACCTTTCAAGACACTAGCTCTTCTTGCATGTGGCTTCCTCAATCAAAAATCCAGATGCTAGTTGTCCAGAAGGAATGCAGGCGGGCAGCTATTAAGCGCTTAAGGATGTTAAGGAATGACTATAGTTAGACTGCTGGATGTTGCATAGACTCCTCCCTAGGGAAGGTGAACCACTCAGTTTCTAGCAATGGAGGTATGTAGTTTACTTTTTTTTGTTTTTTGGTCTTTTTGAGACAGGGTCTACCTTTAGTCCCAGCTGGCCTGGGGCTCACTTTGTAGACCAGGCTGGCCTTGAACTCAGAGATCCACCTGCCTCTGCCTCTGAGTGCTGGGATTAAAGGCGTGCGCCACCACACACCCAGCGTATTTTACTTTTTAAAGATTTATTTACTTTGTGTATACATGCACAAGTGCCACAGTACATACATGAAGAACAGAGGACAACCTGTGGAGTCTGTTCTCTCCTTCCACCAATGTAGGACCCAGGGGCGGAACTAGAGTCACCAAGCCTGGCATACCGCTGGAGCTTCCTGCTAGCCCCACCCCTATGCATTTTTAAATGAAAGACAGGGAGGTAGCAGCATGTGACAAAAACATCATTTAAACTTTTCAAGAAAATGACATTTAAACTTTTCCAAACTTTGTGGATTAATTATATCAGTGTTTTACTCTCAAGATTTATTTTAAATAGTTCTCTGTTTAGAATCCTCAGAGAAAAACAAAGCAAACTAACAAATCAAAATTTGCATCCACACCACTAAAATTTAATTTGGTGATACTTGCTGGCTATACTTTACCTGGGGACAGAGGGCTTCTAACTGGCTTGCAGACATTCGGACAAGCTTTACACCTTCTTCATTATTTGAGATAGAACAGGCCAAGTTGGCTACCTATAAGAAGGAAGAGCATAAAAATACCTATGAGAATTTTTCCTTTTGACTGCTAACATAATCAGGCTAACAACTACCTTTATTACCCTCGACCTTTGCAGAACAGATTAACAAAAGCACCAGGGAACTCTATGTCTCAGACTGACGATCTGCTTATAAG
This sequence comes from Rhizomys pruinosus, assembly GCA_009823505.1. NCBI lineage: Eukaryota > Metazoa > Chordata > Mammalia > Rodentia > Spalacidae > Rhizomys > Rhizomys pruinosus. The sequence continues at coordinate 3,955,174 of VZQC01011344.1, read as the reverse complement.
GATACATTTTTAAATGCAAGGACTTGACAACGCATGGCACACTGTAGGTTGATCACCAAATGGGTACTTCACACCTGCTTTGAAGGGGCTCTAATATGCCTTGATAGTAACTTTAGAATATGGCTCTCTGGTGTAGGCAACAGCTTAAGCTGAGGAACCAAGAGAGAAACTGTCAACAGCCACAAATAATGAATTTTGCAGCTGTACTTGAAGGAAGGAAATCAAAAATTTTAAATTGTAATTCTCATTTGACAGGTTTATAAATGCTTAGTGTAAACCAAATGGAGTCTTACTTAAACAGGTCAATTTTCCAGATTTAAAAAAAAAAAAAACAGAAAAGGAACATTAAGATGGAGCCTATGCCACTGTCACCAAAAGATGTTTGAACAGGGCTATTCCACAGATGAGAACAAACTGTCCTTCAACTGAGTTCTCAAAACTCTGCTAAAGCTCTAAGTGTATTGAGAATGTTCCTGGGCAGTTACTGCTGAGGCAGTGATAACTTACTTCTGTTTCTAATAAACAGGCTTGTCAATTTCATTATCAATGCAAGGGCCCAACTACATACACAATGCTGAGACACAACTATACCTTAGGTGCAAATTAAGTTATGAATGATAAAGGCGTAGGCAGAGGAATAGCAGAGGCACTTTGCAGAATCTAAATTCCAGAGCAAACAAGGGCAATTGCAACAACCTTTGATTTTCACTCTTCTATTCAATTTGAGCACATACATGTTCAGGAAAAATTACACATTATTATGGCTATTGTTTGCAATGTTATATTAAAGACTGTAAACTTTCTGTAAGACTGAACTACCAAAATCCTGCAATGCCTAATAACAAGGAAAAACAAAAGAAGTAACATGCAATTTAAACACAAAAATTAATGTTCCTGAGCCATTAAAAAAAAAATTTCACACTGAGGCTGGAGAGATGGCTCAAGGGATAAGAGCTCTTGTTCTTTCAGAGGATGGGGATCTACCCCTAGCACACACACAGACACTATGGCTCTGTATCCTTTTCTGGCCCTTGTGGGCAACACACACACACACACACACACACACACACACACACACACACAAATACACACAAACACACCAGAGAGTGGGCTGTGAAGAATTATTCTTCACAGTTGGCTGTGAAGAATTATTCTTCACAGTTGGCTGTGAAGAATTATTCTTCACAGTTGGCTGTGAAGAACCTGACCATGTGGATGTTTGGAGAAAAGTGGAAGACTTTCGAACTTTGAGTTAGAAAGGCTGTTGACTACTGTAAGCAGAATTTAAAGGGCCATTCTAGTGGAGGCCTGGAAGAAAGCATGGCTGCAAAAGATGTGGTTCCAGGGGAAAATAAAGACTTAGGCAGCAACCGGGATATTTTGATAAAGAGTCTGGCAGCAGTTTGCCCACAGCCCAGATGCTTGCCTGATGCTAAGTTGAAAAG
>VZQC01011344.1:3920300-3941498 GCA_009823505.1 Rhizomys pruinosus | reverse complement strand
GAGCCTCTGGGCTCAGTCCTCAGTACAGCAGAAAGAGAAGGGTAGTTGCATAGGGGTGGGAGGTAATTCCCAAGAAAATATGAACTCTGAATAAAGAAATACACAGAGAACTTAACTTCTAAAGAGAATTGGTAGAACCATGACTTTTTTTTTTTTTTAATGTGTATGAGTGTACTATCTGCATGTAGGTTTGTGCACCCGTGTTGTGCAATGCTGTGGAGGTCAGAAGAGAGTGTCAGATTCCCCTGGAACTGGAGTTAAAGACGGTTCTCAGCCACCATGTGGGTGCTGGGAATCCAACCCCAACCCTCTGCAAGTCAGTGCTCTTAACCACTAAGCCATCTCTCCAGCCTCGAGCCAAGACTTTCTAAGGCAACAGGCAGTCTCTCTAGATTTGCTCCGAAAATTTATTATATCTACCACCAGTTACTCATATATTAGCAACTTTTTAAATGGTCTGATTCCTGCTAAAGCAGTCTGGCTACAACTGATCCTACAACCCTGTTTGTTGATTTCTACCTTTTCTTTTACACTTTTTTTTTTTCTATGTGTACGAATGTACTGTCTGCATGCAGGTTTGTGCACCCGTGTCGTGCAATGCCGCGGAGGTCAGAAGAGGGTCTCGGATTCCCCTGGAACTGGAGTTCTCCTGGAATTGGAGTTACGGGAGGTTCTCAGCCACCATGTGGGTGCTGGGGATCGAACCCGGGTCCTCTGCAAGAGCAGTTGGCACTCTTAACCGCTAGGCTATCTCTTCAGCCCTTTTTATCTATACTGACCTTTTAAAGAGAAAGTTTCAGATACTCATGATAAAATACAATTAATCTTTTTTCCTGGCTTAAGAAATAGCCCAATACCACTTTAAATTGTTGAGGAAAAGACTGTAAAGTCAGGCTGCATCAGATTACCAAATGTAAAAATCTGTAAAACACCAGCACACAAGTTTTGGGCCAATTTGAAACTTTCTATATATTCATTCCACAATAGATTATTTTTATTTAAATAAAATATATTTTGTAAAGTTTTGTGTGGAAAAAATATCTCTACATAATTATTTTCTTTTTTTAAATTTTATTTATTTCTGTATGTGTATCAATGTACTGTCTGCATGCAGGTTTGTGCACCCGTGTCGTGCAATGCCTCGGAGGTCAGAAGAGGGTGTCGGATTCCCCTGGAACTGGAGCTCTCCTGGAACTGGAGTTTCATAATTATTTTCTCTATCAGGTCTCAGAGGGCTTATGATATGTTTGAGTCAAAGACAATTCTCAGTAACTGTTTCTAGCTTTGCACTTGGCTGTTACCAATCTCTTCCAAGTCTTCTCAGAACTGCCTCCCCTGCTGTAGTGGTGAGCGCTGGGAGGAGCACGAGGAACTGGAGCTGGAGACACAGCCTGGCGACTTTTCACTTGGTCTGAATTCCTAAAAGTCAAAACTAATAGAGAAATCAGTAACATAACTTTCTTAAATTTGTCATACTTAAAGAAGACACAAGGGCTGGAGAGATGGCCTAGCGGTTAAGAGCGCCGACCGCTCTTGTAGAGGACCCGGGTTCGATCCCCAGCACCCACATGGCGGCCGAGAGCTGTCTGAAACTCCAATTCCAGGAGAACTCCAGTTCCAGGGGAATCCGACACCCTCTTCTGACCTCCGCGGCATTGCACGACATGGGTGCACACACCTGCATGCAGACAGTTCATTCATACACATACCGAAATAAATAAAAAATTAAAAAAAAAAAAAAGAAGACACAAACAGCAGGTCACATCAATTTCAGACTAAATCTAAAAGTTCATAAAAACTATCACCAAAGTCACAAGGAAAAGCTGAATAAAGAGGTTAGCTTCCATTTTTCTAGTTTCTAAGACCTGTTAGAAATCTTATTAGGAGGAACAAGGTCACTCACTACAAGCTGAAGCATGTGCAGATGGTGCAGAAGTTCTAAAGCTGGTGCCCAACACAGTGGCGAATAGCCATAATCCCAGTATGCGGAGGCAAGCAGATTACGGGAAGCTCTTATGTTTAAGGTCATTGTTGGCTACATAGCAAGTTCAAGGCCAAGCCTACATGAGACCCTGTCTCTGAAAATAACAAAATGTAGCCAGGCGTGGTGGCGCACGCCTTTAATCCTAGCACTTGGGAGGCAGAGGCAGGCGGATCTTTGTGAGTTCAAGGCCAGCCTGGTCTACAGAGTGAGTTCCAGAACAGCTGGGGCTACAGGGAGACCCTGTCTCAAAAAAAACAAAAAAAAACAAAAAAAAAAAGAAAATAACAAAATGTTCTAAACCTAATTATGGTAATAGACAGTTCTGTAAAATAACTCAGTTGAGTACTTTTGAATTGATGAATTTATAAGCTATTTCAATAATTCTGGGTTTTTGAACTACTCTGTTAAGCAGGTGAGAAATTAAGGGTATAGAAATTACACTGTGTATGTATAATGCACATATGTAGTGCACACACGCACACACACACACACACACAGAAGTTTAATGTGCAAAAAAATGGAAGCCAACGAAAGGGGAATAACAGAGAACACCAATAATATGATTCTCCAGTTGCTTCAGAAGAAAAGATACTGACTCAGTTCAACATGCATGTTAAAACACTCAGTTTCTGGGATGGAGATGGCCTAGTGATTAAGAGCACCGACTGCTCTTGCAGAGGAACAGGGTTTGATCCCCAGCACCCACATGGCGGCTGAGAACTGTTTTTAACTCCAGTTCCAGGGGAATCTGACACCCTCTTCTGACCTCCACAGCATTGCACCACATGGGTGTACAGACCTACATGCAGACAGTACATTCATAAAAATAATAAATAAATAAATAAATAAATAAATAAATAAATAAATAAATAAATAAACAAATAAATAATAAAATTCAGTTTCTACTAATAAAAACAGCAATTGTGTGATATCCAAGCAAGAAAAAAGTTAGAACGCAGTCAAAAAGAGACAAAGAGAAATAGAGCACGAGGGATGGATGCACAAGGTTTAAAAAAGAGAAAGGAAAACTGTAATAGTAAAAATGAATGTTCTCTGTCACAGAGAGGTTGACAGCCACATACTGGATTAGTTCCTCACCAGAATATAGCTGGCTTGGCAGCAAACGACCCTGCCTTTATAGATGGCTCTATAAGTAAAATAACTGACCTGTATTTATTATTAGTGTTGAGTATCCTATCTACTCCATCATTCAATGTATCACACAGAAGTCTCATGAAAGGATTCTTTCTGAATTTATTCTTAGGATAGTCTTATTTCCTAGGAAAAAATGGTCATGTATTGTTCATCCTACACAACTGTTTAATACTCCCCACCCCCCGCCCCCAATCCCAGTAGTTTCTTATGAAATCCAAACACAGACCATGGCAATTAAACTCACAATTATCTACTATTCTTTTCCTGGTCCTAGATTTCCATATATACCTTATTTTATCATATGTATTTTTGTTCAAAATAAACCATGCCAATCTAATTTTAGGAAGAAGAAGGGTGGAAATAAGGATCACTAGTAACAGATACAAAACAAGATTTAAAACAGCAAATTTAGGCCAGGAGTGGTGGTGTATGTCTTTAATCCCAGCACTTGGGAGGCATCCTGGTCTATATAGAGTTCCAATCCAGCTGGAGCTATAGGGGACCCTGCCTCAAAAACAAAACAAAACAAAAAACAAAACTCAGTAAATTTGCTGAAATGTGACAATTTTTATTTTTTTGTGATAAATTATTTTTATTTTTTTTTAATGTACTGTCTGTATGCAGGTTTGTGCACCCGTGTCGTGCAATGCTGCAGAGGTCAGAAGAGGGCATCGGATTCCTCTGGAACTGGAGCTAAAGACGGTTCTCACCCATCAAGTGGGTGCTGGGGATTGAACCCGGGTCCTCTGCAAAAGCAGTTGGCACTCTTAACCATCTCTCCAGCCCCATGATAAATTATTTTTAAAGTTTTCTATTTTTAGTCTACCTAACTAATTGCCTATAATCATTAGGAAATGGCACCTCTCTAAACATGAGACATAATTAGTCCTATTTTCTAAACAGAAAACAGAAGAGCCCACATTCTTTGGAGACAAGGTTGGGCAGAGTACTTCCTCAATTATTTCTACCAGGCTCCAAGACTTTTTGTTGAGATAGGGTAAGAATAGGGTTTCTGGGCTGGCAAGATGGCTGGGTGGGTGGGTGGGGGGGTTGTCTCTACTGCCAGGCCAGATGACCTGAATCNTGACTACTAGAGTTATCCTACGGAGATTAAAAAGTCGAGAATGAGCAAGGTGAAAATGAAAATCAGTATTATGCATGCTAATTTAAGTCCTTATTGAATATGTAATATGAACTTCATAAAGTTAAATGACAGTTTTGAGTTAGGAGAAATAAAATTCTACCAGTGTAATGGAGTAAAATGTAAAAACCTTACAAATTTTCTGTCTTAAGTCTCTTAAAAATGTATTTTTCTATTTCATGACTGTGGGTTGCCTCACGATACTCTATGATATTTAGAATTAAAATAAAAATAACTACTAGGGACTATCCATGGGACCCAAAGGAAACATGGTCAGAGTATGCCATGGGGAACATGAAGAGCAAGAGAATAAACAAGGCCGAATTGTGGCGAGTCAATTAAAGAGGTAAAATGGCAACATAATTAATATTTTTGGAGGCTCACAAGATGCAGAAATAAAGTCACTGAATAATACCATTAACTCATTTAGACCTTGCTGAATCCAGCCCCTGACTTCACATAGAGCTCTAATAATGATGTGCCAGAGTTTAAGAAAGATTCAGAAAATATACGAAAGATTTTGAACTCCAGAGATTATGTTTATTTACTTAGTTAATAAATTATTAGAATTAACTCATCTAGAAATTTAGTCCTATTACCAAAAATGTGAACAATGTGTTGCATCCTGTTGGTTGCATTAAAGGATTTTTATGAAGATCTTTTCACCAGATCGAATCTTCTTTCTCTCTCTCTCTCTCTCTCTCTCTCTCTCTCTCTATATATATATATATATATATATATATATATGAGAGATATTTCATAAATGGCATTTTCCTTATTTTACTTTCTTAAATCAAAATTTGAAAGAAGATACAGGAGGGGCTGGAGAGATGGCTCAGTGGTTAAGAGCACCAACTGCTCTTGCGGAGGTCCAGGGTTTGATTCCCAGCACCCACATGGTGGCTAAGAACCACCTTTAAAAATAAAAATAAAAATAAAAAAAAGAACCACCTTTAAGCCAGGCGTGCTAGTGCTAGCGCCCTCAGGAGGCAGAGACACATGGGTCTTTGTGAGTTCAAGGCCAGCCTGGTCTACACAGTGAGTTCCAGGCCAGCTGGGGCCATAGGGAGACCCTGTCTCAAAAAGACAAAAAACAAACAAAAACAAACAAAAAACCCGAAAAAACAGGAGAGAGCAAAATTAAGGAGGAACTGACTGTTCTTCAGCTGGTCAGAAATAATTACAAAGGACATGCAGGAGCTGCATTATTAACAAAAAGGTTAGTATTTCCGACAGCAAATAAATTTCCACCTCAGTATACTTAAAATTCAAGATTAACTTCAATTTAATTGAAAGTATGAACTTGCTGTGGTAGAAAAGTCAAGAATAAAAAGTGCCATTTCTTTTTTTTTAATTTTTTAATTTATTTTTTATGTGTGTATGAATATACTGTCTGCATGTAGGTGCCATTTCTTAGAAGCACAATCTCCCTACTTTACCAGTAGATGAGAGAAAAGCCCTTAGTGCCACACTCCAAACAGAAGCCACCCAGTTCAGCAATACTAGACCTCAGCTCCTGCTACCTCCAATCAATGACCTTGGGGACACATAACATTTATGCAGATTTCATACAAAAACTGGCCCAACTACCCTGCAGGGAACTAACAAATTCTACTAATGATTTCTACAAACTGAGGTAGTAAGCACATAGCCAGACCCTCAGAAACAGCACTCACGCACCTCAAGGCAAATATTCTGTTGTTTGTTCTCAAATAAAGTTAGAAAAGTCCTTTCGTAAAGGATTGGACAGGCACCCAGGACCACATAGTCATTGATAATGTGTGTATACAGAGGAATTGGAGAAATCAAAATCTGTTGATAAAACCTAAATAGTAAGTTTTTACTCTTGAAATTAATCTGTACTGTAACATACATGCTGCCTCCTGCAGGCACTCAAGGAGGTTCCATTTTCGAGTGGGTGGAGCCCTAACATCAGGAGCCATGAATGACATTCAGTCAACTGAACAGAGCATTCCTCTAGAACATTAAGTTTTCATCCTATTTCACTTGATCTAAAAAGAAATAATTTATATTAAGAAATATGTAAGACTTCTAAAAACCAAGCTAGCAAGAGCCGATACATGTGCTTCAAATTTATTTTGGTCACATATTAAAACTAATAGTTGTTTTTTTTTTTTTTAATTCAGCTTCTGCTTTAAATGCTGGTAAATGGATAAATTTTAAAATCAGTACACTTCATAGTACATTATACAAAATAAACACACTATATAAAATGCCTACTTATTTCTAACTTTTTCCCTCCCTCCCTAGAAGATAATATCATTAAGTGTAAAGATTTTTTTGTTTGACTCAATATTACATCCCTAGAATTAAGAATAGTAACCCAGATACACTGAAAAGTTCATAAATATTTGCTCACAGAATAGTTTTACCAGTTTTTCTTTTCTAAACTATAGATAGTTTGCTTAGGCTTTTGAAACTTTCATTCTAGCTAAGTAAAAATAATAAAGCAAAGTAAAATACCACTCAAATCTGTCATTTAACCTTAAAAAAAAATAAAGTCTCCAAATTGTTCTCATCTTCACATGCAAAAGACCTTGTAACTCAAGGTGGAGAACATGCTTGCTGTGCAATCATGAGGACCAGAGTTTTTTAGATCCAAGCATCTATGTAACAAGCCAAACAGCCTGAAAACCTGTAACTCTAGCTCAAGGGATCCGGTACCCTCTTGCTGCCTCTGCATATGCATAGGTGTACACACACACACACACACACACACACCTTAATAAAAGATCTCAATTCATCCCCTCATGTATAGAACATGAAGGATGGAGTCTGATACCATTCTGTATAGAAGATCACTTTACTTCAGAACTAGACAAAACTCTTACATTGGTGTTTGATCATAATGCAAAGCTCTGTGTTTTCCATGTAGTCAGTCTTCAAACCACGGAATCACAATCTTTAGGATAGTCATTGAGAAAACTGAACAGTAAGGATCTGGACAATTGTGTTTTTTAACTTTGATACCAGGAAGTTCACTCAACTCAGCTGCTGAGGACCTATTATATACCAGACATTATTCTAGGCCCATTTCTGAAAGAATTCACATTCGCAGTGGATAAGAAGACTAAACAAATACATTAATTTCAGAGAGCAAAGAGCTGTGAAGGATATAAAAAAACACAGTAGGATGAAAACCAGAACGACTACTGGAAGATGGTACGGAGGGACGAGGGGATCGAGAACAACTGTGCAGAGAGCACAGGTGGTCGAGATATTTAGGCCTGGAAAAGGAGAAAGCGCGGAAGGGGCCAGGCAGCAAGGAGAGACAAAGGACTAAACCCAGCCACAGTTAAGACAGTACTGTATCACATCTGCCCCTGGAAGCCTGGGGAGCAGTCCCAAAGCAAAGGAATGACATGATGTGATCCAAGAGCTCATGCCAGCTTCCTTTTCAGAAAGATGCTAGACAGGAGTGACTTGTATTTTTTCTAGCAAAGGAAGATGGGGAAGAAAACATAGGAGTACTGCCACAGACAATTGTAGACTCAGCACTCCTGGACCTAACACAGCAACCACACAGTTTTCTTTTTGTTTCTTTCATCTCTATCCATCCATCTCCATCCATCCATCCATCCATCGATCCATCCATCCATCCATCCATCCTTTCATATCCATCCATCCATCCATCCATCCATCCATCCATCCATCCATCCATCCAACCAGATGTCAGAGAAAAACTTTCAGGAGCCGGTTCTCCCCTTCCAGTGTGGGATCTGGAATCGATCTCAGGTCATCAAGGTGTGTACAGTGGCTGGCAAGCGCTTTTACTTACCAAGACACCTCACCAGCCTGGGGTATTTCTTAGCAACTCAAGAAATCAGGCCACACACTTCAAGAATTAGGTGTGAGATGCCCTCATATAACCCCAGGGTAGCTAGCTATAGTGATAGCATCCATATTCATAAGGAAGCCAAAGCAAAGCAAAGCAAAAGTTGTTTTTTTTTTTTTTTAAGTAAAGAAAAAGAATCACGGCAAGGGAGTCGACACTGATAAGTAAATTTTCAACTAGCTGCTTAGTCACTCTGTAGAGCAGTTGCTATCAATACAAGTTTGCTTTCCTAGTTTCTAGATTGGCTTTTAATGATATGAAAATTTCTGGATAGCACAGTACGAGAACTTGCTCTGGGAAGAATCTAGGTACCATATATCCACAAAGAAGCTGCTGTTGCAGAGTATGCTTTCATGAGGGGCATAGTGTAGATGCGTTCTATCTAGATGATCTAGCAGTTAAGAACGCCGACTGCTCTTGTAGAGGACCCGGGTTCGATCCCCAGCACCCACATGGTGGCTGAAAACCATCTTTAACTCCAGTTCCAGGGGAATCTGACACCTTCTTCTGACTTCCGCAGCATTGCATGACACGGGTGCACAAACCTACATGCAGACAGTACATTCATACAAATAAAAAAATTTAAAAAAAAAAACGTTTCTTAGACATTAGATCCAGCCTTTCAACTTGCTACTGGAAATCATTCTCCTGATTGAATAGTTCTATGTAATTGGCCTTTCATCCAGTTAAGAATCCTCTCATTTAAAAAAAATTTTTTTAATATTTTATTTGTTCTTTATGGGTATGAATGTACTGTCTGCATGCAAGTCTGTGCAACCATGTTGTGCAGTGCTGCGGAGGTCAGAGAGGGTGTCAGATTCCCCTGGAACTGGAGTTAAAGACGGTTCTCAGCTGCCATATGGGTGCTGGGGATCGAACCCAGGTCCTCTGCAAGAGCAGTCGGTGCTCTTAACCGCTAGGCCATCTCTCTAGCCCCCTAAGAAACATTTTTAAAACATCAAAGTAAATAGAAAAGATACGTTTATTTTTTAATTTTTATGTGCATGAATGTACTGTCTGCATGTAGGTTTGTGCACCCGTGTCGTGCAGTGCCGCAGAGGTCAGAGGAGGGTGTCGGATTCCCCTGGAACTGGAGTTATGGAAGGTTCTCAGCCGCCATGTGGGTGCTGGGGATCGAACCCGGGTCCTCTGCAAGAGCAGTTGGTGCTCTTAACCGCTAGGCCATCTCTCCAGCCCCAATACATTTATTTTTTAAAAAAGAAGCAAAGAAATGACATATGCTTAGACAGGGCGGTCAGTAATATAAAGAGCAATCTGATAAGCAATTAGACTGGATCTAAGTTTATACTGGGTATCAATACCACATATCCAAATGCTCATCTGCACCCACACTGACAGAAATGGACCTGACAGCACCAGCAGCAGCTTGGCTGTAAGGAAAATCTAGGGGCTCTATTTGACTGTGAGCTTAGTGTGAATCACAAAGCGCAGTCACTGCCCCGAAATTCAAAGGCATCCTGTGGTACAGTGGTAAGTCACTCTGCAGAACAATGAGCCCTGGGCCACTGTCCTACCATGTCTGCTGCCTCTGGACAATGTTCGCTGAGGGCTGGCACTCAAGTGGAGGGCACTAAGAAAAGAGCTGTGATAAAGATAGCTACTGAAAAGCCCATGGAAGTCATCTAGACCAGCACTGTCCAAAAGAAATATAACATGAATTATACAGACTGTGAAATTTTTAGTAGCCAAATTAAAAGGCTAGGTGAAATAATATTTAATCTCGAGCTATTATTACTTGAACATATAATCAAAATAAAAATTAAATGCTAGTAGTGACACATAGCCTGAATCCCAGCACTTAGGAGGCAGAAACAGGCGCAAAGATTTTAAGAGCCAGGGTTGGTCCATGAACATAGGGAAACAGAGGCTTTCAGGTCACACGTGAGCTTCCAGCAGTGGTGGGGGAATGTACAAGGCCCATGTAAGGGTCTAGTGTGGAGTGAGAGGAATGGGTGGTGGGCCTCAGTCCTAGCCTGGAAACTGTTGGTAACTGATAACTGCTGGGTGAGAGAAAATAGATCTTACTTAAGATTACTAGATAGGCTGCACCCAAGGGTATCTGGGTACAAATGTTGGACCTCAGAGAACTTAACATAGATGACAGAATGCATGAGGTCTGGTGGGAAGGGGACTAAGAGCGTATGGATGGGGAAGGGGAGTCTAAATTTGATTAAGAACTTGTATATATAGGGGCTGGAGAGATGGCTCAATGGTTAAGAGCATTGGCTGCTCTTGTGTAAGACCAGGATTTGATTCCTAGCACCCACATGGCAGCTAACAACCATTCTTAACTCCAGTTCCAGGAGAATCCAAGCACTGTACAACACAGGCACACCTGCATGCATGTAGGCAGTACACTCATGTACTTAAAATAATAAAATATTTTTCTTTTAAAAAAGAACTATTACAGGGGGCTGGAGAGATGGCCTAGTGGTTAAGAGTGCCGACCGCTCTTGCAGAGGACCCGGGTTTGATCCCCAGCACCCACATGGCGCTGAGAACTGTCTTTAACTCCAGTTCCAAGGGAATCCAACACCCAACACCCTCTTCTGACCTCCTCGGCATTGCATGACACCGGTGCACAGACCTACATGCAGACACTACACTCATACACATAAAAAATAATTTAAAAATTAAATTAAATTGGGCTGGAGAGATGGCCTAGTGGCAAAGAGACCGACCGCTCTTGCAGAGGACCCGGGTTCGATCCCCAGCACCCACATGGCGGCTGAGAACCATCTGTAACTCCAATTCCAGGAGAACTCCAGTTCCAGGGGAATCTGACACCCTCTTCTGACCTCCGTGGCATTGCACGGCACGGGTGCACAAACCTACATGCAGACAGTACATTCATACACATAAAAAATAAAAATTAAAATTAAATTTAAAAAAGTAAGTAGTCACTAGGTTATTAAAAAATATGAAACACTCTATTATTAGCAGACAGCACATTCATACACATACAAAAAAAAAGAACTACTACATGAAATATATAAAAACTCAAAAATATTTTTTAAGATGCTATACAGAGGGCTGGAGAGATGGCTCAGTGGTTAAGAGCACCAACTGCTCTACCAGAGGACCGGGGTTCGATTCCCAGCACCTACATGGTGGCTAAGAACCATCTTTAAGCCAGGTGTGGTGGTGCACCCCTTTAATCCTAGCACTCAGGAGGCAGAAGCAGGTGGATCTCTGTGAGTTCAAGGCCAGCCTGGTCTACAGAGTGAGTTCCAGGCCAGTTGGGACTACATGGAGACCCTGACTCAAAAATTAATTAATTAATTTAAAAAAGCTACAGGGAAAGGGATTTTCACATCGGAGTGAGAATCTATGGCTCCATAACAAGAGGGAATCAAGGGAGTGTTCATTCTTGTGCGAAGAAATGAACCTGAAGCCTTGGACAGAACAGAAAACCTGAATAAGAAAGGACAGAAAGCCCAAAGAAAAGAAAAGCTCAGAACCAACAAGAAGTGATATGTAGGTATGAGAAGTGACAAATGACTGAGTGACTGGCGGTCATACAAAAGGACCTACGCACAGGCTCGGGAACAAACCTGGCAGCCTTAGCTCCTCTATGAGGTATTTACATGCACAGGCTAGGATGGCTATGCCCAAGGTAGCTAAAATCGTGCATCTGACATGCATTCGGAGTATACTGAAGCATACAGTATGAAGATTACACAATTTGTCTGGTTTTTGTCTTGGATTCCTCAGCAGTAATAAGAAATCTCTGTTATGCCAGGCGTGGTGGCGCACGCCTTTAATCCTAGCACTTGGGAGGCAGAGGCAGGTGGATCTTTGTGAGTTCAAGGCCAGCCTGGTCTACAGAGTGAGTTCCAGGACAGCTGGGCTACAGGGAGACCCTGTCTCGAAAGGACAAAAAAGAAAGAAAAGAAAAGAAAAGAAAAGAAAAGAAAAGAAAAGAAAAGAAAAGAAAAGAAAAGAAAAGAAAAGAAAAGAAAAGAAAAGAAAAGAAAAGAAAAGAAAAGAAAAGAAAAGAAATCTCTGTTATTAGTGGCCAGCACCGATAATGCAAGTTCAAGTGACATGGGTTAGGGAGTCGATCACTGGAACTCTGAGGTCAGCTTGACCTGGAGGAGAGTGGAACTCCAGAACAAGCTCCACTACATCATTAAATTGATCAACTGGGCCTATGTAATGAAACTTAACAAAAACTGCACACTGGAGCTCACTGGCAGTAGCCGACTGGTGTATATACCAATTTGACAGGAGGGTGAAATGCCACAATTCCATCTAGACAGGGTACAGAAGTTTTGCACAAACTCTATTCTGTGTTTCTTGATTTGGTTGTCTTGACTAAAGCTCTTGCCCTAAAAATAAAATGTTGTATATGTTCTAGTTACTGAATTATCAAGCCTGAGGTAGGTTATGAGAATGCCTTGAATTTGTACCAAGTTGCTCAAAGTGGCAACGTCTCAGAGCCCCAAGCTGGTATTTGGAGGGATCCATGACCTTAACCTATGGGTCTACACTGGTTCCTAACAGTGTCAGAACTCTGTTGCATTATTCCAGGATGGTCAGTCTTTCCTAACACATCTGGAAGAATTCTAAATGGTTACAGCATCTGAACATCTTCTTCCCAGCTGTGTCCATACACCACCAGCCTGTATCGACTGTATACACCGTCCCTAACTTCTGATGAACCGCCAAGTGAAAATGGGCCTCACACTAAGGTTGGCCTGTAGACATTTACTTCAGCTAGGAGGGAACTAGTGGGAAAACAAAAACCAAACAAACCCAAGAGAGTAACAAAGCACTCAAAGTGAAGCATTTAATATGTGCTAAAACAAGACTCTGATTAGTTCAAGGTATTTCATTAGGGGAGTTCTGTCATGGAAGAATACAGCTTGAGTCAGAAAATTGAGGCTTCTAAAATACTTTAGAAATTAATTTCCTGAAAAACAAATGACGAATGGTATCCCTCATCTGTGGATGATAGCACCAATTACCTAACTGTATGGCAAACTGAGCAACCTCAATGTTATCTGAAAACAACTGTGCTCTTATATTGTGAATCCCTTAAAATATAATAAAAAGATAAATAAAAAAATAGGGGCTGGAGAGATGGCCTAGCGGTTAAGAGCGCCGACTGCGGCGTTCAATCCCCAGCACCCACATGGCAGCTGAGAACCGTCTTTAACTCCAATTCCAGGAGAACTCCAGTTCCAGGGGAATCCGATGCCCTCTTCTGACCTCCACAGCATTGTGTGACACGGGTGCACAAACCTACATGCAGACAGTACATTCATACACATACAGAAATAAATAAAAAAAATTAATTAAAAAAAAATTAATTTCCAAAGGACCTGTCCCCAGGATGGCTCAGAGAGAAAAGGACCCTCCTCCAGGATGGATCAGAGAGCAAAGGACCCGCCTCCAGGATGGATACTTGTTTTTTATTTAAAAAAGGAAAAAAAATGAATTTCCTGCTGGGCATGGTGGCGCATGCCTTTAATCCCAGGACTCAGGAGACAGAGACAGGCAGATCTCTGTGAGTTTGAGGCCAGCCTGGTATACACAGTGAGTTCTAGGACAGCTGGGGCTACAGGGAGACCCTCTCTCAAAAAGACAAAGTAACAATAATAATAATTTCCCTTTTATGGACATTCGTAATTATATATCTTACTGTATTAACTGTCTGCAGAATGGCATCACAAAGTCTGGTTATGCCTCAAGCAATGGAAATGCATATGTCACTGAATATAGACAGAAGATGTGGGGGAGGTGATGGGTGCACAGGGCACACAAAAGGGAGAGAGGTGAGACCAGGGTCAGAACTGAGCTGTGACTAGGAACACTCTACTCTTCAATCTTAGAATGAAATGAAGCGTGGTCTAGAACAAGCTCCTGGAACAAAGTTTCCAATGACACCGTCCATCCCATCAGTAGGTGTTACCCACTGAGCCAATAAGCTCAATGAGCTTCACTGTTGGAGATGTCCAAGTAGAAGTGTGTGAGGTGGGAGGTAAACAAGTACTTAACCTCTTTAAGCCTTAGATTCCACCTGAAAAAGATCTTGGAAGTATACAGTGTCTGTATACAGTGGGTGCTCAGCAAGTATCAAGCGGCCTTGAGAGGCTGGAGATGACACAACTGGCCTTACTAAAGGGCCCTCCAACTTGAGTATAAGAAAAGCTGCCGCCGGGCGTGGTGGCGCACGCCTTTAATCCTAGCACTTGGGAGGCAGAGGCAGGCGGATCTTTGTGAGTTCAAGGCCAGCCTGGTCTCTAGAGCGAGTTCCAGGACAGCTGGGGCTACAAGGAGACCCTGTCTCGATAAGACTAAAAAAAAAAAGAAAAGAAAAGCTGCCACACTGAGTTCTTACTCTCTGGTACTCAAGACCTAGGGCTGGCAATGTCTTTGCTTCCTGCCACTCAAAACCTATTTTCTTTTTTCGAAAATATTTTATTATTTTTACTTTATGTGTACAAACGTATTGCTTGCATGTAGGTAGATGCACCTGTGTCATGCAATGCCCAGGGAGGTCAGAAGAGGGCATCGGATCCCCTAGAACTGGAGTTATAGACAGTTGTTAGCCACCATGTGGGTGCTGGGAATTAAGCCTGGGTCCTCTGAAAGAGCATTCAAGCTCTTAATTGCTGAGCCATGTCTTCAGCTCCAACAAATTTTCTAATAAATCAGGCTACCTACAAGAGACCTGGCTTCTTGAACATAATCTTTGTCCACTCGGAAATATCTCATGTGACCTTCATGAATAAGATTATACTTAATGGAGATACAAATTAAACTCTAATTTTAGTTTCAAATATCAGAATCATTAACTCAAATAGCAGACTGGCCTATGCCTGTACCTAGTTAATTCTGATCACAGTAACACTTCAATCAATATTCAAAGAAAACTTGATGTAAAATTAGTAAGGTGTTTAATGTGATTACTGATATTTTCCTTGGAGTATTTTTATAATGTTTGGACTATGTCACTACATATCTAAATGTACTAGACAGTTATTTTACATGAAGCTTCAGTTCCTGCTTTTACAGAATGATCAATTTACCAGTGATCTATGGAATCTTTACCAAACACTAGGTTTCAACACTAAGGACTTAAAAGCAAGGGGGTTCAATGGATATCACATTTCTAAAAAACAGTAATAAGTGAACCCCATTAGTTCATTCAATAAATTAAGAACAGCTGGGCTTAGCGGTGGATTCCTTTCATCTCAGCACTTGGGAGTCAGAGGTAAGTGGATCTCTATGAGTTCCAGGCCAGCTAGGGCTATATAGTGAGAGCCTGCCTAAAACAAACAAAAAAAGCTATCATGTCTGCAAGTGGCAGTTCACTTTTCTTAATTATTATACTACAAACCAACCATTTCCATACAGACTTCTACGATACAAACATATCTAATTAGATGTCGGGGCTTATTTACTTTTAAAACAAGACTGGTCTGCGTCTGCCTTGGGTTAAGCTTACACTTAACATATACATTACCTCTTTTGGGTTCCGAAAGTAACCCCCACATTGATAACTAGTACCCTCATTTTACAGACAAGACATATGAACTACGAAGAGCTAGGTACTTTCCAGAAGGCAAGCCCTACCTAGTAGGGCAGGTGCCCTCAGCTGCCACTCTCTACCCTGTCTGCTGTCTTGCTCTAGCTTTATTCTGCATTACTACCAAGTTACCACTTGACAGTTAAAAGTTTCTAGGCCAAAAAAATCCACATAATTAAACTAACAGAAAGTTTTGGATAGACACCCAGTGATAATGAAAGACTGTTTACATTTTATTATTAGGTGAACTCTTATAAAGGTTTAGCTGATTAAATCATGTGATTAAAATTTACCTCACTTTACCAAGTTATCTACAGTTAATTAAGTTACTAACATACTTACCTCAATCAATTTGTTGGCATGTTCACGGAAAACTTGGGCGTACTCCTTAACTTCCTTTTCATTTCCATTCTTTGCAGCTTCAATCAACACTAAAAGTGGAACATTGGTTTCCAGGAAAGAATCCGAAACATGGTCCATGACAGCTTTGCGAAGCTAATAATTAAATTGCATAAATTTGATTTGATTTCTACTAAGAAATTAGACTGCTCTTTTAAAATTCTTATACTTTTACAGCTATTAGAAGCCTATGAAAGATTGGCTGCACTTATGAGAATCTCTCATATAAGCAATACAATGAAATACCCTGCTGCACAGGAAAGAGGATTGTGGAGACACTGCACTCACAGCGTTCAGCAGCAGAATTTCAGCTTTCAAGACAATGTCTCCCCCTGAACCCTCCTTCCTTGTGAATTATAAAACTAAAGCAGGATAGAAAACAATTCTGGATTGAACATAGCCTCTGAAGATATGTAATTAACCTAATTAGCTAAATGAAATGAAAAGAAGAAAAAGAGTGCTTTCTGATTTATCTGAAAGGGTTAGCACACTATGCAACTTACACATTCTTTATAACCGTGTCTCACACTTGATCTTATTAAAGGAACTGAGGGGCTGAGTGATGGTTCAGTGGTTAAGAGCATGAGCTCTTCTTGCAGAGGACCACGGTTCGATTCCCAGCACTCACATGGTGGTTAAACTATTTGTAACTACAGTTCCAGGGGAATGGAATGCCTTCTGACTCTGTGGGCATTGCACGGCACTAGTGCACTTACACATATGCAGGCAATACATTCATACCATAAAAAAAAAAAAAAGGAACTGAGCCAGGCATGGTGTTGCATAACTCTAATCCCAGGCAGAGGTAGGCGGACCTCTGTGAGTTCAAGGCTAGCTTGGACATAGTGAGTTCCAGGACAGCTAGGGCTACAGGGAGACCTAGTCTCAAAAAAGACCAAAAAAAAAAAAAAGGAACTGAACAAAGCTATACCTATCTTTAATTTAATTTTGCTTTATATCAGACATGAGCAATAAATGCCACCCTAGTAACTACTAAAAACTGTCTATCACTATAACTTGCTTTAATACATTATATATTGTGCTCTATGTTTATGAAGTTAACTCTTGTTTCTTTAAAAAACTTAAAACACAATTTAATTCCAAACTGCTAATGGGATTATGGGTTTGAGAGTTTTACACATTTACTAGCATGGAAAATTCAGCATCTCAAACATTTCTATACTACCATACTTTAGCAGAAAGCACACTGCCACCAATGATCTAAGCAGGAACTCTAATTGCAAACATAGACTCTAGAATGGGCCAAGTAAAATAAATAAATGGATCATTCTGTCTAATATATGTAAACCATTAAAACAGGGTCCTTTAAGGTTATTTTCACAGGTCCCCAAGTCATTTTAAGTGGATAATCCTAGCTACACATCATTTTCATGGTGGAGCTAATTTATTCCATCCTCCCCCATGGGACCATATTAATATATGTCCTTCTGAGATTTTTAGACATTAATAAGGTTATTAGCAAAACCCCAGATTTACTTCTTTGTGAAAATCTACCCTGTCCCCTAATTATAACTCTAATACTTATTACGATTTTAATAAAAACTATAGAACAGAGAATGTAAGGAAAACAATTTACACTTTTTTTTCTAGCTTACCTGTCTACGCAAGTCCCTGGTCTTCTTGGTCATTTTATCTATTGCAGAATTCAGTGCATCACTTCTTTCTTTACGTCCAGCCTGAATAAAAAGATGTATATTTTAGCAATTTACAAGAAAATGTAATGATAGTCTATAACTAGTGTTAAAAGCAACACTGAGAAAGCGGTACAAAGGTTTTTTAGACTAATGTTGAATGGGGATGAGAGTGTGCCCATGTGACATCATCAAAAAAATAGAGCCTTGGGGCTGGAGAAAGGGCTCAGTTCTTCCCCAGAGGACCTGGGTTTGATTCCCAGCATTCACATGGCAGCTAACAACCATCCATAACTCCAGTTCCAGGGGATCTGATGCCCTCTTCTGACCTCCTTGGGTAGTACATGACATAGGTGTACTTAAGATACATGCAAGCAATACACTCATACACATAAAATAAAAACAAGCTGTGCTAGCTTCGGCAGCACATATACTAAAATTGGAACAATACAGAGAAGATTAGCATGGCCCCTGCGCAAGGATGACACGCAAATTCGTGAAGCGTTCCATATTTTAAAAAAAATAAATATAAATAAATAAATAAAAACAAGCTGGCTGTGGTGTTGCACTCCTTTAATCCCAGCACTTGGGAAGTGGAGGCAGGCAGATCTATGAGTTCAAAGCCAGCCTGGTCTACACAGCAAGCTCCAGGCCAGCTGGGACTAAAGGGAGACCCTTTCTCAAAGACGAAAAAATAAATAAATAAAATAAACAAAATAAAAACAAAGAGAAAGGATGACAGAAGCATGATTAGCTTAGGTGAGATGAGAGGGCCCTTTCTCAGGCTGCCTCTCTAGATGTGACTTCCCTCCCTGAAGGGAAGGATGAGTCTGATGGGCACTGGCAGCCACATACCAATGCCAGCATAAATAGTTCCATGGGCTTCAACCTTGTCTGTTTTATTTATTTTATGTATATAAGTTTTGGCCTGTAAGCATGTATTTGAATCACATGGGTGCCTAGTATCTGCAGAGGCCAGAGGAGGGCATTGTAACCCCTAGAACTGGAGTTACAGACCATTGTGAGTCACCATGTGGGTGCTGGAAATGAACCTGAGTCCTCTGTAAGAAGAGCAAGCGCTCTTAGAAACCACCCAGCCATCTCCCTGGCCTCCGATCTTGATTTTGAGATGGACTCTGCTACTGACCCTGGAGCTCATCACGCCTTTGGCTATGTTGGCACAGGATCCTCCTGGCTCCGTCTTCCTAGTGCTGAGATTACAAGAGCATACCACCACATCTGGCTTCCATGCCTGCCAGGACCAAAGTGAGGCCCTCGTGCTTGCACAGAAACCCCTTTCTGAGCCATCTCCCTAGACCCAAAACAACGAATTAAAAAAAAAAAAGTATTATGATTGGGGTTAATAATGCTTATTTTGCAGCTCAAAATAACATACAAAATCAACATATGAAAATCAATAAATATCATCAAGCATATAAATGGACTGAAAGACAAAAACCACACCATCATCTCAATTGATGCAGAAAAAGCCTTTGACAAAATCCAGCATCCCTTCATGCTTAAAGTCCTAGAGGGAATTGGATTGGAGGGATCATTCCTCAATGTAATCAAAGCCATACACAGGAAACCCACAACCAATATCATCCTAAATGGGGAAATGACAGAAACATTCCCTTTAAAGGTAGGAACTCAGCACGGCTGCCCTGTCACCACTCCTCTTCAATATAGTGCTTGAAACACTTGCCAGGACAATAAGGCAAGAAAAGGAAATTAAAGGAGTCCTAATTGGAAAAGAGGAAGTCAAGCTATCCCTATTTGCTGATGATATGATTGTTTATTTAAGGGATGCTAAAACTCCACCAGAAAACTCCTAGAAACGATTAACAGCTTCAGCAAAGTGGCAGGATACAAAATTAACCTGGAAAAATCAGTAGCCTTTCTTTACACCAACAACAAGCAACTGGAGAAGGAATTTGTTCTAGTCTGTCTTCCATTGCTGTGACAAAACACTCTGACCAACACCAACTTGGGGAGGAAAGGGTTTATTCAGCTTACATCTCCTGGGTCACAGTTGATCACTCAGGGAGCCCAAGGTAAGAACTCAGGGCAGGAACCTGGAGGCAGGAGCTGAAGCACAGGCCATGGAGGAATGCTGTCCACTGGCTTGCTCCTGGCTTGCTCGCTGGCTCATGCCCAGCCTGCCTTCTTATACTGTCACTGCTCAACAATCAAGACAATACACCACAGATGTGGCCACAGGCCAATCCAATGGAGCAAATTCCCCAATTGAGGCTCCCTCAACCCAGGTGTGTCAAGTTGACACTAAAGCTATCCAGCACAGTTGACCCCTTGTCAACTTGACACACAAAACACATCACTATTAAACCACCACCTTTCCAGTTCTTATCCCCAAAATATGATGTTAACATGAATCACAACCTAAGACAGTACAACCTCAAAAGCCTCACAGTCCTTAAAATGTCCAAACACTTAAAAGTCCAGTCTATTAAAAGTCTCCTAACTGTGGGCTGCTGCAAAATCCAAAACAAGTACTGTCTTATTTCAAAGGGAAGAATCAGGCACTCTCAAACAAAACCTAAGTCCAGCAAGTAGCTCAAGGCTGGACACCTGGGATCCACTCACGATCTTCTGGGCTCCAAAGGGTCTCGGCAGCTCCCTCTCTCCGACTCTGCCGTCCGTGGCACACTCATCTCGCAGGCCCAGGCCAACTCCATTCTACACCTACCGCTGCTCTTGGTGGTCGTCCCAGGGTACCGGCATCTCCAAAAAGCTGGGGTCGCTACTGAAACTGAGGCAGCACCTTCACCAATGGTCTCTTCTGACCTCTCCTGGTGCAAAGCCTCAGCTTCTCTCCATGACCCCTGCAATCCTGGGGTCTTCACAGCAACCGAGGTGCACTTCCACCAATGGTCTTTCCTGACCTCTCACAGTGCCAAGCCTCGGCTGCTCTCTGTGACCCCCTCAAATTTCAACACCGGAACCATATAGGAGACTCTTACACGTTACCAAGTCCGGCTTCTGGCTCGAGATGGAGGCTCAGGCCCTTTCTGGGTCACAGCTTCTGTGTGCTGACCTTGAAGATATTCTCCCCAGAAGATTTCACCTCAGTGATGCTGGTCTCTTGTTACTTACAGCTGATTTTTCAGCCCCAGCTAACCAGCATCAATTGCCCCAGTACCACAAAAGTTTCACTTCAGGTTCTGGTCTCTTGTTACTTACAGCTGATTCTCCACAGCCCCAGCTGACCAGAACCCACAGATTACACAGTCCTGATGATCTCTGCTCTCCTTTGAAACTAGAAACTTCACAAGCCAGGCCTCCATCTTCTACAACTCCTTCAGCAAAACTGCTCCAAGCTCCACAGCAACAATCTTTAGGCATTCAATGATCTTCCCAGCCCAAAGTTCCAAACGCCTCCACAATCCTTCCCCAAAACACCAAGGTCAGGTCTGTCACAGCAATACCCCACTC
>VZQC01011344.1:3840834-3918982 GCA_009823505.1 Rhizomys pruinosus | reverse complement strand
CTCAATAGATGGAGCAAAGAACTGAACAGAGACTTCACAAGTGAGGAATTAGAGATGTCTGAGAAACACCTCAAGAACTGTTCAACATCACTAATCATTAAGGAAATGCAAATGAAAACCACTTTAAGATATCATCTTACTCCAATAAGACTGGCTAGGATCAAGAAAACAAATGATACCAAGTGCTGGAGAGGTTGTGGGGAAAGGGGAACACTCATCCACTGCTGGTGGGAATGTAAACTCGTACAGCCACTATGGAAAGCAGTGTGGAGAACCCTTGGAAGACTTGGAATGAACTTGCCACCTGACCCAGCCATACCACTCCTGGGCATGTACCCACAAGACTCATCCTACCGCAGAGATACATGCACAGCCATGTTTATTTCAACTCTTTTCACAATAGCAAGGAGCTGGAACCAACCCAGATGCCCCTCAACTGACGAATGGATAGAGAAAATGTGGTACATCTACACAATGGAGTTCTGTGCAAGAGTTCTATGCATCATGAGCTTTGCGGGTAAATGGCTGGAGCTAGAAGATATCATGCTGAATGAAGTAACGCAGTCCCAGAAAAACAAACGACGAATGGTATCCCTCATCTGTGGATGCTAGTGCCAATTACCTAGTTGTATTTCTTGTGCATGGCCCCTTGAGCTTTTGTCCAAGTAGTTGGGAGTGATGCATACTGGAAACAACAACAACAACAACAACAACAACAACAGAAAGGACTGCATCAAAGAACTGACTGAGATGGTGAACTTCTGCTATGCATGAGCTCTGGTGGGGTAGGGTGGGGGACACGAGTCTAGATTTGATTAGTAACATAATCTTGTACAAAAAAATATATAAAACATATATAATAAAAAATAATGCTTATTTTGCAGCTCAAACGAGAATGGTTTGTAAAATAATTTATTTTCAGAATTTCTAGTCTAAATTTAATGTAATTGTATTGCATAGGAAAGAGGGTATTTGCCTCTCTTTGAGATATATTAAATCAGCATTGCTCCAGAAGTCAGAGGGGTTGAGATTTGCCTTCCTAATACAAAGCAGAAACAAAATAAATGGCAACTGAAAGAAAAGGGATAAAGATTAGAGGTTATTATCCTAGGCATGGCTAGCTGTGTTCCTAGAAATACCTAGTAGACATTGCTATGTTAAATTCATAGGAAATATATTAAACATTTATTTTCACAAAACAAATCTGCATTCTATAAAACATACTAGTAATCACTGGAGAGATACAAATGGATAAAAGAATTTAACCTGATGTTCTCCTTTTGGGTGCTCTGGAGACATTCTTATAAGGATGTAACGTCAGCATATAAAAGAGAAAGCAGATGAATGTGTAGTTGAGATGGAAGCCCATGTAAAGCTCAACAGTAGCCTGTCCCATGTACTGTACTTCTAAATTCCTTCTAAAAAGCCTTTTTTTTTTTTTTTTTTTTTTTGAGACAGGGTCTCCCTGTAGCCCCACGGCTGAACTCACATCGTAGATCAGGCTGGCCTTGGACTCCCAGAGATCTGCTCCTCGCCCTCCCAATGCTGGATTAAAGGAATGTGCATTCATACACATAAAAAATTAAGATAAAATTTAAAATTCCATTGGCAGTGTGGCAATTAATTTTTTTTGTTTGTGTTTGTTTTTTCGAGACAGGTCATCCTTGTAGCCCCAGATGTCCTGGAACTCGCTCAGTATACCAGGCTGCCTTTAACTCATAAGATACCTGCCTCTGCTCCCTGTGGCTGAGATTAAAGTCGTGCGCCACCACGCCAGCGAGGGCAATATCAATTTTTAAATATACAAACCTATAACTCAGAAAACCTGATGCCAAAACCTTAATAAGCTTGCCCAATTTTCAAAGACATTAAAAGGATTATTTTATAGTGTCTGAAAAAGCCAAAAGCTGCAAAATAAAAAACATTAGTGTACATCTACAAAAGGGAAACTCACAGAGACATTAGAGTCAATGGGCAGACATGCAAACACAAGGCAGAAACTGCAGAGGCAGAGACATAGGAAGCAAGCATCAGGGAAGAACCAGCTCCCATGGAGGCAAGCCTAATCTCATTGCTCCCGGAAGCCTTAGCAACACCTTTCCTATTGATGTACAAAACAAGGACCAACATCTCAAGAACAATAGGAGGGGCTGGAGAGATGTCTCAGCAGGAAAGAGCACTGGCTGCTCTTGCAGAATCCCAACACCTACTTGGCAACTAACTGTCCATACATAACTCCAGGTCCGGGGGATCCAATGCCCTCTTTTGTCCTCGTGGGGCATTGCAGACACAATCCAGCATTAACACACATGCAGGCTCGAATACTCATACACATAATAAATCAAAAAAAAAAAAAAAAAAAAAAAAAAAAAAGAACAGATATGATGTTGACAATGCCATAAGCCTTTAACAATTAAAAAAAATTTTTAATGGGGCTGGAGAGATGGCCTAGCGGTTAAGAGCGCCAACTGCACTTGCAGAGGACCCGGGTTCGATCCCCAGCACCCACATGGTGGCTGAGAACCATCTTGAACTCCAGTTCTAGGGGAATCCGACACCCTCTTTGACCTCCACAGCATTGCACGACACGGGTGCACAAACCTGCATGCAGACAGTACATTCATACACACATACGAAAATAATAAAAATTTAAAAATTAAAAAAAAAATTTTTTTAAGGCTGGCGAGAATGCTCAGTGTCAGCAGGTAAGGACGCCTGCCATGCAAGCCTGGAACTCACCGTGACAGGAGAGAACTGAGCCCGGAAAGTCATCCTCTGACCTCCTCCCTAGCCCGCGGCACATGTACATGTGCAGGCACGCACACACTAAATAAAAAATGTAAATTAAAAGAAAATCTTGAACTTTGAGCTGAATTTTTGTTCTGATTTTCTTTGCGGTGATACTACCACAAACACTGTTTTGCAGGACACACATCACTGCCCTTTCATCCCAGAATCTATTAAGGCTCTTATGACTGGGAATGTAGCTCAATGGCAGAGCACTTGCTTCGTGTGTGCAAGGCACACACACAAAAAAATTAAATTAAAAATAAAACAACCAACTTTTTTTTAAAAGGGAAGGTCTCACAAAGAATGGCGTTCCAAATTCCTGGAACTAAGCATGCTAATATCTAGCCAATATATGAAAATTGACCCCTTTAAATTTAGCCAATTGGGTCAGAGCCCACTAAAATTAAGAGAATCTTCACATGAGTATGAATAGGTATCTAACCCTTTAGTTCTATTCTGTGCAAATGGCTCTACATAGCCCAAGGTAGAAAGAAACAGAAGAAACATGTCTAAATGAAAAGCTATTCATAAATGTAAAGCAGGAAAAAGGTAAACCCACAGTTGGTTATGTATTTTAGAATATGAAACAAAGCCTGCCATACAAAAAAGGGGGAAAATGTGAACACAGGCCATTTTGCAAAACAGATTTTTTTGGGGGGGTGTCTTTTTTCAACAAAGTCTCCTTTTATCCCTAGTTGGCCTGGTACTCACTGTGTAGACTAGGCTGGCCTTGAATTCACAGAGACCTATCTGCCTCTGCCTCCCTAGTGCTGGGATTAAAGGCACATAGCAACACAAATCAACAGAAGGCAGGGATAGAGTCAAGAATCTAGGCTAAAAACCAAAATAAAAACAGGGAAGTTACTAAATTACCTAAAGTGACATGTTGTCATCTTAAAAACAACCCCCCCCAACTCCTTGTTCTGTCTTGATATAGCATAAGCCCAAAGATGTAGTTGTCAAGTAAAACCTAGAAGGCTTCAGAAGAAATATACAAATCTACACAACTAGTATCTCAACTCTAAAAGTTGCTACTGCTTTTTGACATATGTGAAAAAAAAAAATTTCCAACAGTGATCGAGACTTTCAGCAACAAAGTATACCTCAACATGATGTCCAGGGTATCTCTGTGCAACGTTCTGGTGTCAAGGCATTAATTTTTAGAATTGAGCACAATCACAGGTATAAGCCGACTTTTTGGTATAAACAAATACAAAGCTCATTATCTACCATAAAAGAAAATTTTCATCTATGTATCTGTATGACTGATACTCAAAGTAGAGAAGTACCTGTCTTTTTTTTTTTTTTGGGGGGGGGTCTTTTTGAGACAGTGTCTCCCCTGTAGCCCCAGCTGGCCTGGAACTTGCTACGAAGTACAAGGCTGGCCTTGATCTCAGAGACTCAGAGATCGGCCTACTTCTGCCTCCCCAAGAAAAGTAACCCTCTTTTTAAAAAAAATTTTATTTATTTTTGTATGTGTATGAATATACCGTCTGCATGTAGGTTTGTGCACCCGTGTTGTGCAACAGAGGTCAGAAGAGGGTCTCAGATTCCCCTGGAACTGGAGTTCTCCTGGAATTGGACGGTTCTCAGCCGCCCTGTGGGTGCTGGGGATCGAACCCGGGTCCTCTGCAAGAGCAGTCGGCGCACTTAACTGCTAGGCTATCTCTCCAGCCCCGGAAAGTAACCCTCTTTAACCATACATTATTTATTAAAAGCAAGTTCTCAGGGCTGGAGAGATGGCTCAGCGGTTCAGAGCACTGGCTGTTGCTACAGAAGACCTGGATTCAAATCCCAGCACTCACATGCAGGTATAATACTCATACACACAAAAGACAGTAACTTTCCTTAAAACCATTTTACATAGGACAAGTGGGTCACATTTTTACTTCTCTTTAGCCTTAATAATAAATATCTAAAGAAGTTAGGGCTGAGCAGAAGATTAACACTTGAAGCCAAAAGCATTTATATGCAGAATAAATCCGCTCTGAAATGACAGAATTTAGTTCAGAAAGAATGAGAGTTAAAAAAAAAAAACAGGTGGATCTCTGTGAGTTCAAGGCCAGCCTGGTCTACAGAGTGAGTTCCAGGACAGCTGGGGCTATAGGGAGACCGTGTCTCGAAAAAAATCAATAATAATAATAATAATAATAATAATAATAATGAACTGCAGGGTATGGTAGCAGGCATGTCTAATTCTAGCTATTTGAGAGGTTGCAAGAGAAGAACCTGGGCTATATAGCAAAACTGTTTTTGTTTTCTTTGTATTTTTGAGACAGGGTCTCTCCCTGTAGCTCCAGCTGTTCTGGAACTCACTATGTAGACCAGGCTGGCCTTGAACTCACAGAGATCTGCCTGCCTCTAGTGCCTCTGTCTCTTATTTAAAATAATAGTAGTAGTAGTAATAATAATAATAAATTAGTTTCTATTGCATCTTTGAGCAATTTTTCCTCACACATTTGATTTAACAATACAAAGATGACATAATTTGAATATTTTCAATTCATTAGTACATAATAGGAAAAGCAAGCAGACAGAAAGGAACTAAATACCGAGTATGTAGATGGAACCTGGTATAGCTGTGCACACCTTTGATCCCAGCACTTGGGAAACAGAGATGGGCAGGTTTGTGTAAATTCAAGGCCAGCCTGGTCTACATAGTGTGTTCCAGTCCAGCCAATGCTATATAGTGAGACCCTGACTCAGAAAGAATTAAGGAGGTACTTTTCCTTCTAAATCTTCTCATACAGTTCATCAACTTGTTCCTAACCATGGTTGTTCTAATCCAACTGACTCAAATATTTTTTCTACCCAAGGAACTGAAGTGGTTACTTAAGAATTTAGTCCATCTGGGGCTGGAGAGATGGCTCAGCAGTTAAGAAAACCAATTATTCTTGCAGAGGACCCAGGTTCGATTCCCAGAACCCACATGGTGGCTAAGAACCTTCTTTAGACTTGGTGGTGCACACCTTTAATCCTAGCACTCAGGAGGCAGAGGCAGGCGGATCTCTGAGAGTTCAAGGTTAGCCTGGTCTACAGAGTGAGTTCCAAGCCAGCTGGGGCTAAAGGGAGACCCTGTCTCAAAATAATAATAATAATAATAATAATAATAATAATAATAATAATAATTTAGCCCAGCTTCTACATTACAAAGGTTATTTTCATCAGAGGACAGCTGACTTGTAGACATTCACGGCATCCTAAGGGTTTCCTTTCAATTAATGATAGTAATAAAAATAACAGTAATAGAGTAATAGACTGCCCATTTGAGACTCCCTGCCAGGAATTTTTCAGGGTAAGCTCCTAGAGAACAATGTCTCTGAAACCTAGGGTCACAGACTCAATAGGAATCTGATTAAAATTTATCCACAGAAAAATTAACAACAACATTTCATAACCCCATCTACAGAGCCAGGTTAAGAACAGCAGAGAAAAGAAGGGATTAGAGGAAGATCAAGGTCAATGGGAGAGCAGCACATTAGAGTCAGCATCCTGGTAGAGCAAGTGCCAATGCAAGCTCATTCCTGAGGACACGGAAACTTCAGCTCAGCCAGAGAAACTGTGTAAAAACTGCACCGTAGTCCAGGTGTCTTGTAGAGCCGCCCTTCTCTCCCTGCACGGCTATCGGGTGTGCCATGTGGCTCATCACAGTGTTCCCCATGCCACTCCTTTCATATTTTTCTAGGTATTACCTTCAATAAAATTCTTGACTTCCTAATCAATCTGGGGTAATTTTAGAAAAATTTAAAAATATTACTTGATTACAGGAGTCAACACAAAACTTAGAGGGCCCTAAGGATGGGACCCTTAGAGTCTAGTCATTACTAGAGTAGTCCCAATTTTTCTTTTGGGGCGGGGGTCTTTTGAGACAGGGTCTCCCTGTAGTCCCAGCTGTTCTGGAACTCACTATGTAGACCAGACTTGGCCTTGAACTCACAGAGATCTACGTGCGCCTGCCTCTGTCTCCCAAGTGCTGGGATTAAAGTTAAAGGCGGGTGCCACCACACCTGGCATCCTATACAAAAATTTTATCTATTCAGATAATGACTTCACAGAGTTCACCCGGGTGAATGAAGTCCTCAAAAGACAAGCCAGAAGCGCTCTTGTTTCACAGACATTATCAGTGGTTTTGAGGTTTCTGCTTCCAAGTCTGAAACAAGAGTCACTAAGAAATAAGTACATCCAGCCAAATCAATAAGGCAAAGATGTATAAACAGGTTCACTTAGTTAGGCCTGAGAACATGACACTGAATCATGTTAGAAACATCTTATGCATTCATATAATACCAACCACAAATATTCATATCTGAAGTCTAAAAAGTTATACAACAGGGAGAAGCTAGAGTTAAGACAAGCAAGACCAACCAAAACCAAAAATCCTTTTCCAATCACAATGACCTTTTTTTATTCCTAAGAGGAATTCCGACAAGAGCTGGTGGAAGACTCAACGTCAGTTCTTAAGTGTGCCAGCAGGAGCTGGTGTGCAAACATTCCATTATTTCAACACTACAGCCTTCCAATGTCAGCAGCAACTGTAGCTCTCAGTTAAGGAACAGTGAGATGCTGGAGTGTAAATGCTGGAGACCATGTCAAAGCTCAGCCACACTGCATTACTTGTTCAAAATCAGCTCTGTTCCACTGTCAACATTTGGGTCATGAACATTGAAAATGACTGTGTAACAACCTTCCCTTTCCCTAGCAGGGCATGCAAAGATCAGCTCGGCACCGTTTTTCGATCAGCATGGTGCAAAACACTGTTATATAATAAGGGAAGTAAAGATCTTCTAAGAGTTCTTTTGAAATTCTCAACGGGAGTGAGGGGCAGCATGGTTTCTGAAAGCTACCCCCTCTATTCTGGCTTTGATGTTAAATTCTTTTTGACGTTAAATTCTTAATGACAAGGAAACCAAGCCCATTTAGTTTAGCAGCGTTCATACTTTGCTTTTTTACTAAGCATGACAAGGCGATTGAATAGCTTTCCAAACTACCAGAGCACAGGCACTACCTTGCAGAGGCTGGCATTAAACCAGCATTTCATAAATCAATTGTGCAGGCTTCTGCCTATTTAGAGAATCTCTATACAGAATCGGCAGTCTAACACTAGCTCTCATACACATTAAAAATCACTCTGCAGTTCCAACTCACTGTTCAGATGGGTCGTCTTGAATGCAGCCTTTATTACAACCTCATTGTTGCTTCCTACACTGAAGGAATACCATGTTTTTAAGTTGGGAGTTCTTTCTCGATTTATTTTAATAAGGGGTCTTTCAATGACCCCAAGACTATTACAAAGCATGGTGCTTTTTAACAGTAAGCTTCTGGAAAACCCAAACAAAAGACACGTCACTGGATGACGTCAGCCTATATACAGTTCTCTGTGGTCGCAGCACATAAGCAAATCCATTCTTGTGCCGTTTCTCGGAAAAGCTTTTCAGTAAATGCACTCACGCTGCTCCAGAAGCTCTTCTCTGCAACAAGCCGCCCATCTGCCATCAACAAGTTAAGGCCGAGAGAACTAGCAGCTGCGGGAAGAGACTGACGCTTTGATGATCAGCAGTAATCAGAGGAGGAGGAAATTAATAACTTATAATCAAAGCTGATTTAAGGGATCAGAGCACCACAGAAAATGAAACCAATGCTATCCAGAGGGATATCCTAAGGAAAAACCAGCACACCCTGGCAGATTTCAATTTTACTTGAAAATCCTGGGACACAGAAAACAGGAAACTGGTCAAAGGCTCCTGCTTGTTAGAGCCTTTTACAGACTCACTGCGTTGAGTCTGACAACTGAGACTGAATGCAGCCTCCAATGTGCTCAGAAGAATGGGTAAGTACATGCATTTCTATGTCTTGTACACTCAACAAGGAATCACGCTTTTAAAATAAGCCAGTGAATTCATGTTTCATGAAGCAAATCACTGTCAGCTTTGGATTTTAAGATTTATGTAAAGGCATATATCACTGAGAAAAGGGGCATGTTTTAATTTAAAATTCTTTATAAATGCTTTAAGTTATGTTCCAGTCATACAAACAAGGTTAATTTTTCTGCAGTGAAAAATAAGTTATACGCAATGAAATATTCCATCATAATGTTACGTTGTTGTTGTTTTTAACAGCCCATATGTTCTGCTGAAACATATCCTATCTTCTTATTTTCTTTAAATTATGTTCTGCAGGCTTACATTTCAAGTGGCCATTAGGGGCCCCTATGCTGGCAGCAATATATGCAATGAGTGTGGTTCTGAAAATGCTGCCTGCCCTGGGTATGGCGTGTCCACCCAAATGCCGCTGCGAGAAGCTGCTATTCTACTGCGACTCTCAGGGCTTCCACTCAGTGCCAAACGCCACAGACAAGGGTTCTCTGGGCCTGTCCCTGAGGCACAATCACATTACAGAGCTTGAAAGAGATCAATTTGCCAGCTTCAGTCAACTTACCTGGCTGCATTTAGATCACAATCAAATTGCAACAATAAAAGAAGATGCGTTCCAAGGACTATATAAACTTAAGGAATTAATCTTAAGCTCCAACAAAATATTTTATTTGCCAAACACAACTTTTACCCAACTGATTAACCTGCAAAATTTGGACCTGTCTTTTAATCAGCTGTCATCTCTGCATCCTGAGCTGTTCTATGGCCTTCGGAAGCTGCAGACCTTGCATCTACGTTCCAACTCCCTGCGGACTATCCCAGTACGCCTGTTCTGGGACTGTCGTAGTCTAGAGTTTCTGGATTTGAGCACAAACCGTTTGCGAAGTTTGGCTCGCAATGGATTTGCAGGATTAATCAAACTGAGAGAGCTTCACCTCGAGCACAACCAGCTGACGAAGATTAATTTTGCTCATTTCCTCCGGCTAAGCAGTCTGCACACACTCTTCTTACAATGGAACAAAATTAGCAACTTGACATGTGGAATGGAGTGGACCTGGAGCACTTTAGAAAAGCTAGACCTGACTGGAAACGAAATCAAAGCCATCGACTTGACAGTGTTTGAAACGATGCCTCATCTTAAAATACTTCTCATGGATAACAACAAGTTAAACAGTCTTGATTCCAAAATCTTAAACTCCCTGAGGTCCCTCACAACCGTCGGCCTCTCTGGCAATCTCTGGGAATGCAGCCCTCGAATATGTGCTCTTGCCTCCTGGCTGGGCAGTTTCCAAGGTCGGTGGGAACACTCCATCCTATGCCACAGCCCTGACCACACCCAAGGAGAGGATATTTTAGATGCAGTACATGGGTTTCAGCTCTGCTGGAATTTATCAACCACTGTCACTGCCATGGCTACAACTTATAGAGATCCAACCACTGAATATACAAAAAGAATAAGCTCATCAAGTTACCATGTAGGAGACAAAGAAATCCCAACTACTGCAGGCATAGCAGTTACTACAGAGGAACACTTTCCCGAACCAGACAATGCCATCTTTACTCAGCGAGTAATTACAGGAACAATGGCTTTATTGTTTTCTTTCTTTTTTATTATTTTTATAGTGTTCATTTCAAGGAAGTGCTGCCCTCCCACTTTAAGAAGAATTAGGCAGTGCTCAATGATTCAGAACCACAGGCAGCTCCGATCCCAAACACGACTCCATATGTCAAACATGTCAGATCAAGGACCGTATAATGAGTATGAACCCACCCATGAAGGACCTTTCATCATCATTAATGGTTACGGACAGTGCAAGTGTCAGCAGCTGCCATACAAAGAATGTGAAGTATAATACCTACCTATCATCAAAAATCACATCAGATAAGTAACCTATTTTACATAGTAGGGGCTAAATATCTAATTTTTACCAATGGTGACATTAAGCCTAATTTTCCAAACCAAGTTGAGACTTGAGTTTTTGAAGTGTTGAAGTATTTTTAATTTTTTAAATGAAAACATATTTTAAGTGTTAAATGAAGTAATGCTCACATTAATTTGCACTCTTGTTGGAAAGTCTAAATGCTTACTTCGAAATAAGACATTTCATGTATGTAATTATATACTATTGTATGTAAACATTTACACTAAGGTTTCCATGTTTGTTTGTTTGTTTTTCCTACTGAAAACAGTTCAGAAAAAAGCTATTAGGGAGAAAAAGACAGGGATGAGAACCTGTTTGAGCAGTGTTCTCTAGCCTATGTTCTACACCTGGCTTCCTGTTTAAAAGAAGACATCAAAGTTCTTGTGTGATAATTTGGTATTTACTCAAACTATAATCTATTGCCAGTATGAGAAGTAGATGTACATGTATGCTGAAGACTGGCAAATATTAAACACTCTTATTTCAGAATTTTTGCCTGGTTAATAGACATTATCAAAGTCCACATCATGAAATCAGCACCCTTTACGTAACTCTAATAAAGCTGGGTGACACTTCAATATATTTCAACAATGACTCCAAGTGATTATTAAAAGGTCTCATTATAATAAATCAATACTTAATAATTACATTGACTTCTTATGATACAACTTTAGTTTGGCTTGTGATGAACATTTTTGTGGCATTTAGACTATTATTTTAAACCAGTACTAAATTACCATTTACTAATTAACTTACTAAATCTTGTATTTATGTGAAAAATTAGCATTTGGGAGAGAAGAGAGATACTGTGTCAACTTAACAATCTTGACATATTCCCTCCAGTTTGGAATCCATCCCCCTCACGATTAAAGATGCCCTGAGAAAAGGTTTAAGCCTCTTCCTTCTGCCTTTTTCTGATCTTTAAATCTTTAAACTTCAGAGAGCCAAATTAAAAGTAATTGGCTAGCAAGCAGGCACAACACTGATTCTTGCTATGTTACATAAAAAAAGGGAAAAATTACCTTCGAAATGATGTTAAATTTTGCCTTTTAAATAAAGATACACATTGACATTATTGGTTTCTTCTGTGCTAGGACCAGCATATTACTGAGGTGAATTTTATGAGAGAACACTCGACATGTCTTTGCAGTCACACACCAGTAAGTGGGAGGCAGCATGAAGGTGTGGGGACAGAGAGCAAAGAAATTTTAAACCTGACTCTCAGGTTAGTACAAGTTACTAAGCACCAAAAAAGTGTAAAACTAAGCACCAAAAGTGATCGTATACAATTTGAACCAAATAAGCAAGGCTCTGGGACATACACTGAAAAAGGAAGAAAGCAGGCTCTTCAGTGTAAATAGAAACACTGTATAACTGTAATAACCAATGCAATGATGCCATGTTTTTCATTAAGAGAAGAACTACAAGGATTCAATTTCTTCAATTATGGCTTCTGTGGGGAAACTATAACATATTTGGGATTTAGATGCAAGTAACAGATTCCCACAGAATTTTTCCATAAAGAAGGCTCCATATGTAAAAGAAAATTAAAATAAGGATCATTCATTTGATTTTAAAAAATGAGCATTTTTATATGGAAAAATATATAAATCCTTACAGGAAGTCACTACCATTAAAAAAAAGAAGAAAGCATCTTTTTCTTAACACATATGTTATGTTTAACATTAAATCCTTCATTCAAGGCTTATTTTCTTCCCAGGACTGAATTGAAAATGTTACTAGAGTTTAGCTCTAAAGATATAGTCATAATTTTCCTCCTTTTGTACTGAAAAAGATACCAACATTTTAAAGAAATGATTCCTAAATAAAAAGCAGACAAGATCAAAAGTGGAGTAAAAATATGTTCTCTGTGTTTTTTTAACATGGGTAGATTAGTTTGCCAAACCCTCAGAACAGTTCACTTTAGTAGTGATCTTGAGTAGCAAGAATTTCGTCCTGATAAACCAGACTCTGGGCTTGCCTGAGCTCAGACAGATGCTGATTTTCTGGCACAGAGCACAGAGCAGTGCCTCCCCACAGAGGGGCTGGATCAGAAGCCCCTATTACAAATGAGCTCCATGAGCTAAAATTTACCAACTCATTTATCGAGGTGACCACTGCCATTTGTCAGCTGACTGACAGCTTGTTCATAGTACAGCACTGAGTACACAAACTGGCCCTTAAGGATAAGAATGTTTTGCATAATTTCAAATCACAACCAAAATTAATTCAGGCTATGAGTAGAAAAGTAAGAAATAACAAATAGGAACTTCTATATTAATCCTAAAGGATATAGTTAGTAAAGTGGGCCATAAAGACTTCCTTAATGTATATCACAAAGCCAGCCACTTAGTAGCAGGGAAAGAACACAGCCGAGGCCATCGAAGCACGCTGTTCAAATGGAGGAAGGTCTACTTCCCATTTGTTTGTTCCCACAGTTTCGGTCACATTTACCAAGATACTGGAAATGCCAACCAAGTACTTTCCTTTCTCACTTGAAGCACCAGTATCTGGTCTTCTCTGCCTCCCCCTCCCCCTCCCCCCCCCCAACAAAAGCCAAATTTTTACTGAAGCTCTGTGCAGTATCTGTTCTTTATCAACTGACCAGGATGGAATTACACATCACAGCAACTCTGTATGTAGTTCCAGGTCATAAATGTTCAGGGCTTGCTTTTTGTGACAGAATTTTATACTTCTTACCTTTTATCTTCCTACCGCCTAACTTTCCTTCTTCACCATTTTCAAGGTTAGAGGAAAATGACCATCAAGAATTAGAAAAAAATAACCTCTCTAGAAAAAGGAAAGCTGAAGAAAGGCTATGTATGACATCATATCTACCTGGAACTAAGAAATAGTTTGCACCTATTTCCAGTTGTTTCTGTATCTTGCAGAGATGTCAATCTTACCTTTCTGAAAAGAAGAGTAGGCTGGTGAATCCGTAAGTCCACACGGAACTCATTAGACTTACTGGCAATATCAAAAAGCAAAGACCCTAGTTTTTAGGCCCCAAGTTGGTATTATTGCATATAATTTCTTAATGTGTCTAATTTCTGCACCAATTCAATTAATGCAATTGATGAAACTTCCTAATTCCACTAATTATTAAAATCCATCTGTTTATTTTAAATGCTAGTCACCAAAAGCTAGAGTCCATCTCCCCCCACCTCCAAAAATCAAACTAGCAGTAGTCTGAATTCTAAAATACAAAACAGGTTTATTATTTTCTTAAGTCATCCTTTCTACATATACTATCAAGGGAGAAATGCTATAAACTCCTTGTTGTCTCTTTCCTTCCCTTTCCCATGCTCTCTCTGTTGATATGTGGTTATCTAAATATAAAAATTAAGAATTATTTTTATCAGCTGGTTTACAGGATAATCCTCCTAATACAGTAATACAGTGACAGAACTATTTCAAAAGTTGTTACAGGACACACTTTTCATACCTTCTCAATTGAAGTGCTTGAACCAGAAAAGGCCCTGCCCCAAAAGAAAAAGACAGTAAGGCTATCTATATGATAATTAAATGTTTCTCTCTCTAACCTGAGGCAGACTCATAGTGCTTGACTAAGCCAAAAAAGAGAAAGAGCATTTAAGTTTTTCATTCTGCTATTTCAAACATGTGGAAACTTTACAACTCTTTCAACTAACTTTTCTTCCTTGAATTTAAAAAAAAAAGTCTGATACATGGAATGTTTGGTGAATCTATCAACATTGAAACTAGCAGCTCAAAGAACAGTCCAAACACATTGTATTCAATCACCTCTAAGAGCCATGGGGGGTGGAGGGTGGGGGGAAGAAAATACTATTATACAAGGAATTGGGGGAATATAATACAGTGTACAGGAAAGTTTTGTTATTAAAATTGTGTATACTGTAAAAAAAAACAAATGTCTCTTTTCTTTTCTAATTTTCCCTGAAACATTCTAATGCTGGTGTGAGAAATCTCAAAAAACATTTGACAGATGAGTTAAATCAACAGGTGTTTTTGTACCATGTTGTTCCTCAACGCCAAACGTGTCAGTCAAAAAGAAGGGCAACTAATCACTATCCATCTTAATTCAGAAAGGCAAAATTCAGCTAAGAAATGGCAGGGAGGACCCTCACACTAAAAAAAGCTACTGTGCAATTAGAGTTGTTTTTATAAGCCTTGGAGATTGATGGTTCCTGTCTCAACCCTCCCAATATAGCAGACTACCACCACACCCTGAATTGGTTCAAAAAGGTACCCTGACACCTGGACTTAATAGAAACTTGGACTCTACACAGTTGGGATATATACCACTCCTGAAGTCCACAGGTATTGACCATGCTAAAACCATGAAGGCTCAATAGTCTATCTTCCTCAGATGCCAGCTCCAAGGGTATGAATGACAAAAAGAAAATTTTTTTACTAGTGTATTTTGTTTAGCATAGGCAGTGTTAGGGCAGAAACGGTCTTGATTTCCAGGCACTAAATCCCATGACTGATTCTGTCATAAGTTACAGCTTGTACCTCCTGCTTGTTGTCCAACCAACCCCACTGCCAACATAGTAAGGCCACACAAAACAATATCTAAGCTGGGAGTGGTGGTGCACGCCTTTAATCCGGAGGCAGAGGCAGGCAGATCTTCTGTAAATTCAAGGCCAGCCTGGTCTACAGAGCAAGCTCCAGGCCAGCTGAGACTAAAGGGAGACCCTGTCTCAAAAATACCATAAATAAATAAATAAATAAATAAATAAATAAATAAATAAATAAATAAATAAATAGCCAATCTAGGACTGGAAAGATGGCTCAATGTTTAAGAAAGCTTGCCGTGTAACCACAAGAACCTGAATTTGGATCCCACACTCACCTAACAAGCCAGGTGTTATCTTGCACATGCCTGTAACCCCAGCTCTGGGGAAGGGGTGGGAGAGGGGAAGAGGAAGATCACCTGGGCTTGCTGGCTGCCAGCCTAGCTCCAGGTTCAGGAAGAGACCTTGACTCAAAAGAGTAAGGCAGAGAGTGATAGTAAACGACACCTGGCACCCTGTTCTAGTCTCCATGCACCTCTCTCTCTCTCTCTCTCTCTCTCTCTCTCTCTCTCTCTCTCTCTCTCTCTCTCTCTCTCTCTCTCTCTCTCTCTCTCTCTCTTTTCCCCCCAGACACTCAGGGATTCCTGGAATCAGATCTGACTCAAAAGAGTAAGGCAGAGAGTGATAGTGAAGGACACCTGGCACCCTGTTCTACTCTCCATGCACAACACACACACACACACACACACACACACACACACACTTTCCCCCCCAGACACTCAGGGATTCCTGGAATCAGATCAGAGGCTAAAAGAGCTCTCATGGCAGGAACCTCAGCTTTAACTAGTGCAGAAACAAGAAACAGAGCTTACAATTGTAAAGCCGGAATAATTCTGTTCACACTAGTTGGCATGGGGGTAATGGGGGTTTTAAATTGCACAACAGAAACAGATCTTATTAATATGATTCTCATACATTTCAATCTTAAAAACCCCATGTAAAGTTACACCTGATTTCTCTATCAGTTATTTTAATTAATTTTGCGTGGATGACCACTAATAGTTTAGGAAAACTACTAAGAGACAAATCTTTAATCTCCTCTCCCACTATCTAAAAGAGACATAGACTAAGAAATTTCCAAGACAAGTACAATGAAGCATCTTAACCTGCAAAACCCACAAATTATACCACCTCTCTCTCTACATAAGGCCTGACAACACCACCTAACCAAAAGCTTCAAAGAAAACACTTTCAGAAACCCAGCATGAAGGAGCACCTATGAATAACACAACTCTTCCACAGGAAGTGGAATTTTAAAATGCAGTGCCAGAAGCAATTCCCAATGCCTTTTTTACAAATTTCAAGAGACTTTACCTAGAAGCAAAGGAAAGATACCCGAAATGAGTCATAGTTAAGCGTGAACTACCATTATTTATGTTTAGAACATAAGTCCATCTTGGGCTACAGAGATGGCCTAGCGGTTAAGAGCACTGACTGCTCTTGCAGAGGACCTAGGTTCGATCCCCAGCACCCACATGGTGGCCGAGAGAATCATGTTTTGTGCAATGTGCCTAGCAGTACTATAATAATGGTAAATGTTCTCCTTGGCTAAGAATCTAAGATGAAGCCGGGCGTCGTGGCGCACGCCTTTAATCCTAGCACTTGGGAGGCAGAGGCAGGCGAATCTTTGTGAGTTCAAGGCCAACCTAGTCTACAGAGTAAGTTTTAAGATAGCTGGGACTACAGGGAGACCCTGTCTCGAAAAGACAAAAAAAATAATAATAATAAGATGATAAATTTCCCAAAAAGTAAGTAATTTTAAAAGATAAAGTGATCAGTGGTTTTAGTCAGAAAATTTAACTCTTTTAAACTTAAGATTCATTCTGCCCTCCCATGTTACTCACATGACAGAGTAACCTTCCCTCATCTCCTCCCCTTTTGTGCTAGAAATCAAGCTTAGAACCTCAAGCATGCTAGGCAATTATTCTAACACTGAGCTAAATGCCCAAGAAAACAACTTAAGGGAGAAAATAATCTATTTTGACTCATGGTTTAAAGAGTTTTGAATCATGCTGGTTCCACTGAGCTGGGCCTGTGATG
Source organism: Rhizomys pruinosus (assembly GCA_009823505.1). Classification (NCBI taxonomy): domain Eukaryota; kingdom Metazoa; phylum Chordata; class Mammalia; order Rodentia; family Spalacidae; genus Rhizomys; species Rhizomys pruinosus. The sequence goes on along the minus strand of VZQC01011344.1, from coordinate 3,901,804 downwards.
AAGCAAGCAGAAGAGGCTCATAATGATCAGTAATCAGAGCAAGAAAGGGACAAAGAACAGAGTATATTCCAGAGCATTCTTGGTGACCTATTTATTTCCTCCAACTGGGCCTGATCTCCTAGTTTCTACCATTACCCAATAATGCCATCAGATTATGAACCCACAAAACAGTGTCAGTCTTCATGATCCAATGCCTTTCAGTAGCACACCCAGCTGAAAACCAAGCCTTCAGTTTATGAGCCTTTGGGGGCAATATGAAGTATCCAAATGAGAGCAATGTCATCACAAAACCCACCACGAGTCCTTCTAGGCAAGGTATTCACTTAAAACCCAGCACTTGGGAGGCAGAAGGCGGATCTCTGTGAGTTCAAGGCCAGCCTGGTCTACATAGTGAGTTCCAGATCAGCTGCGGCTACAGGGAGGCCCTGTCTCAAAGAACCAACCAACCAACCAACCTACCAAATAATAATAATCATCATCATCATCATCATACATACATACACACAAATAAACAAATTCTTGGCTCAACAATAAGCAGTAATTTTTTCTTCTATGCTATAAAATTCATCTTCATACATACATACAAATAAACAAATTCTTGGCTCAATAATAAGCGGTATTTTTTCTTCTTCTAGGCTCTAAAATTCCCTACCACTTTGGTTGGGATTTCATAGAATGGCCATAAAAATGCTGACCTAGCTGTTCATGTATTTTTCTACCACAGATTTTGCTCTAAACAGAGAAAAAGACATGAGGATTGGATACCAGTAAATATTCTATGCTACATATAAGGCTATACATGTAGCTCACACTTAATTGTGCTCAACAGTGTTGAGACAGTGCCACTTCTCTTAATCAACCTTTCTCTTCCACTGAAACTGACCAGGGGGGAAAGTGAAAGTGAAAAAGAAAAGGAAAAGAATCTACCATCCTCAGAGTGATCCTGAAAACGAGGATAGCACCACATCTCCTTTCTTTCTCTCCTGATAATCCCATCAAGCCAGTGTTGGACAAAACCTTCTAACATTTGCTGTCAACTTCCATCAAGTTGAGAATACTTAATCACCCATTTAGTCAAAATTACCAGTATAAGATTTATCTATCTAAGAACAACTAGCTACATAAGACCAGGCTGACCTTGAACTCACAGAGATCCGCCTGCCTCAGCCTCCAAAGTGCTAGGATTAAAGGCATGCGCCACCATGCCCGGCTAATAACTACCATTTATTTTAGCTAATTAAATTCCTGCTGCCCAACTGAGAAACATTAATGTGATCTGAAAACAACTGTGCTCTTATACTGTGAATCCCTTAAAAATAAATAAATAAATAAATAAATAAATAAATAAATAAATAAATAAAATAAATTCCTGTTGCCCACAAAGATGAGATTATGGCAGGGTCAGGTGGTATATACCTATAATCTCAGTACAAAGGAGTCTGTCTTTGGAGATCACAAGATCTAGCCTAGATATTTTTTAATTAATTAATTTTTATGTGTATGAATGTACTGTCTGCATGGAGGTTGGTGCACCCCTGTCATGCAATGCCACAGAGGTCAGAAGAGGATGTCAGATTCCCCCTGGAACTGGAATTACAGACGGTTCTTAGCCACCATGTGGGTGCTGGGGATCAAACCCAGGTCCTCTGCAAGAGCAGTCGGCACTCTTAACCACTAGGCCATCTCTCCAGACCCTATTATTATTATTATTATTATTATTATTATATAATAAGACCCTGTCTCATAAAACAAGAAATTCAGAAGGCAGGGGAGGTGACCAGTAAGATTTAATTTGTAATGTATTAAAATTCAAATGTTTATTGGTTATCTAAGTAGAAACAACAGGTCTATAGGAATGGTTTAGGCTAGACTAAGTAGAAACAGCAGGTCTATAGGAATGGTTTAGGCTAGAAATAGGAATTTAGAAGTAGTTATCAATGAATCACAGAAGTTGTAGGCCTACAAGAGTCATCAAAGGATGAGTGTGGGTGCAAGGACTCAAAGGACCTACACTTCTCTCCTAGACCAGTTTGAGGAAAATTATTCTAATTAATTAATTAATCTAAAAAGCGGGGTGGTGGGAGGCCTTCTCATCTCAGCCTCATTAGTGGCTAGGACTAACAGGTGTATCTCACCATGCCCAACAAATATCAGCCACTTAAAAAATAAAATGGCCAGGCATGGTGGCACACATCTTTGATCCCAGCACATGGGAGGCAGAGGCAGGCAGATCTCTGTGAGTTCCAGGCCAGCTGGGGCTACAGGGAGACCCTGTCTCAAACTAACTCTCTCTCTCTCTCTCTCTCTCTCTCTCTCTCTCTCTCTCTCTCTCTCTCTCCAGTTCCAGGGGAATCCAACACCCTCTTCTGACCTCCGTGGCATTGCACGACATGGGTGCACCAACCTACAAGCAGACAGTACACTCATACACATAAAAAATAATAAATTAAAAAAAAAAAAAACCACTGGGAAATATGGTCAGCTTAATTCATGAAGATATTCTGAAATATTACCTATCATAGGAATTTGGTGGGGTGCTCTTTTTGAGACAGGGTCTCCCTACAGCCACAGCTGGCCTGGAACTCACTATGTAGAGACCAGGTTGGCCTCCATCTTAGAGATTTACCTACTTATGCCTCCTGACTCAAAGGAATTTTTATTAAAGACCCATTGTGCTTTAGGAAGACTGATAACTACAATAACCAATCCATCATTCATTTGACTTCTGAGTGTATTCTCCATGCTGACAAGTGGCTAGAAATGGCCTTGGCCTCAATGAAGTCAATGTATTAAACTAAAGAACAAGAGAAATACCATGGGACAATAAAAAACACAAGTATTTTTTGTTTGTTTGCTTGCTTGCTTGTTTGTGAGACAGGGTTTCCCTGTAGCCCCAGCTGTCCTGGAGTGCTAGGATTAAAGGCGTGTTTTTAATCTGGAAAAAATGCACAATTCATGTGCATATACTGTAATAAGACAACCAAATATCCAATTAAAAGATAGCAATATACTTTTCTGTACCTTCTCAGAAGTATGGGGCATAAGGTATGTACATTTATTAAAAACAGAACTTGCTGAGCGTGGTAGCGCACGCCTTTAATTCCAGCACTCAGGAGGCAGGTAGATCGCTGTGAGTTCAAGGTTGGCCTGGTCTACATAGTGAGCACCAGGACACTTGGGGCTTCAGGGAGACCCTGTCTCAAAAAGACCAAAAAACAAAACAAAACAAGAAAAAACCCCACTGAACTCAAGGGGCTAAGGACTGCTCAGTGGCAGAACACTTGCCTACTATGTGCAAGGCCTTAATTTCAATCCTCAGTACCACAGGGAAAAAACAAACTCTCCTCAATGATATAAGCTACAGTGTTTAGAATAAAGCAATTACTGTCAATGAACCCTGAAATGTATCAAAAACTAAGATGGATACAGGAATAGGTGAATATATGATAAGGCACATGTAAAACTGTTAACAGAATCAAGTGGAGATATAAATGGGCATTCACTGTATAGTTTTTTCAGTTTCTCTCTAAACGTGGGAATCTCATAATAAAATACTGGTGACAGAAAATATTAAGACTGCAATTTACAGCACTGGCAATCTAACACATATTTCTTTCAAATAAACATACAGTATTGGATGATACTTAAAAGCAGAAATTCTGGCATGATGGCACACACTTTGATCCCAGTGCTCAGGAGGCAGGGGCAGGAAGATCTCTGTGGGTTCAAGGCCAGCCTGGTCTTCATAGGTCAGCTGGGGTTTCGGGGAGACTGTTTCAAAAAGCAGCCCCCCCAAAAATAGTGTACCTCCTTAAAGAGCTATGGAATCTTTTTTTTTTTTTTTTTTGATTGTTGTTTTGTTATGCAGGCGGGATTTTTTTTGGTGGTCCCTTTGGTATGACGAGCAGAAGAGTCTGATCTTGTGTAGCTCAGTTTTGTCCCTGCAACTCACTATGTAGAGCAGGCTGGCCTTGAACTCAGAGATGCCCCTGCCCCTGCCCCTGCCCCTGCCTCGAGTGCTAGGACTAAAGGCATGCGCCACCATGCCTGGCGAGCTGTGGAATCTTAGCAAGTCACTGAACCCCTATGTTTTAATAAGTACCAAATAAAAATTTTAATGATTAAATGAGACCATGTAATCACTTGTAATTTCTGGTATATAGTAGGTACAGAAGAATGAGCTTTTATTACTTCTATGCTAATATTATTAAATATTTTACAATAATCCAACATGTGTTTCTTCAACTACTATACCTTTAACATATAAAATACAAAGGTGCTAGTTCAGGCCCCTTCCTTTCAGGAGTTATAGCTGAATCAGAGATAGAACTAGTAATAAACCAGGCATGGGAGCACATGACTTTTAATCCCAGCATTCAGGAGGCAGAGACAGGCAGAAAACTCTGTAAATTCCAGGCAAGCCTGGTCTACATATGCCAGGCCAAGGCCACAAAACAAAGGCATTTTATCTCAACAAACAGCCAGCACTCAATAAATCACCAATGTGGCCAGAAGTGGTAACTAACACACGCCTTCAGCTCCAACACTAGAGAGGACTGCCCATTGAGTTCCAGGTCAGCTGGGGCTGCAGGGAGATCCTGCCTCAAAATAAATAAATAGGGGCTGGAGAGATTGCTCAACAGTTAACAGCACTGGCTGCTCTTGCAGAGGACCTGAGTTCAATTCCCAGCACCCTCATGGCAGCTAGCAACCTTCTGAAACGCCCTCTTCAGATGCCCCAGGGCACTGCATGACATGAGTGCAGGCAATACACTCAAACACATAAAATAAATAAATATGAGAGAATAAATCCCAAAACGGAGGGAGAGGGGAAGAGAACAGTTTCCTGAAGCTCATTGGCCAGCCAGCCTAACCAAACAGATGAGCTTCCCATATAGCTAGAGACTCTGTGTCAGAAAACAAAGCTAGCCAGATGTGGTGGCACACGCCTTTAATCCTAGCACTTGGGAGGCAGAGGCAGGTGAATCATTGTGAGTTCAAGGCCAGCCTGGTCTACATAGTGAGTTCCAGGGAGACTCTTGTCTCAAAAAAGACTTAAAACACAAAACAAAAACCCCACAAATCATAATTGTATTTAGCTCTTCAATATCCAAAATAAGAACACAGTTTCAGGCTAGAGAAATGGCTCAGTGGTTAAGGGCACACTGGCTGATCTTGCAGAAGACCTAGGGTTCAAATCCCAGTACCCACATGGTAGCTAACAACCATCCATAACTCCAGTTCCAGGGAATCCAACGCCCTCTTCTTTCTGACTTCCATGAGCACTGCACGACAAGGGTGCACTTAAATACATGTAGAAAATACATTCATACACATAAAAAACTCCAGTTCCAGGGGAATCTGAGACCCTCTTCTGAACTCTGCGGCATTGCACGACACGGGTGCACAAACCTACATGCAGACAGTATATTCATACACATACAAAAATAAATAAAAATTAAAAAAAATTTTTTAAAGAACACAGTTCTTTTCTACATTTTTATTAAAATCAAGGCTAGCTGACATCTTCAATTTCTCTACTTAGGCAAACAAAATTATCAAATGTCCAGATAGTAAAATTCTACTCTGATTTTTTATTTAACCAACCCAAAATGAATACCTAAAATACATAAACTCTGTTTTTTCCAGCTTTTACAACACGGTAAAAGAAGTGCTTTGTGTTCTGTGAAGACTGACAGATTATAAAGGATTTTATCTCACCTACCAAACACTGAAATATAGGGTCCCCAAAACCTCCAGGAAAAGGTGAAAACTAAGAACTGGCAATATAATATTCTAAGGTCCAATCAAACCCTTTCCTCTAAGGAAGACAACTCATCAAGGAGCAAATTTTTAACAAACAGGTATGTATGGATGAGGGGGGGTTAGTCCAGAATGAACTGGATTTTCTCTCATTACTATTCAAGGGCTTCAAGGGCTTCTAATGTGAATATACACATTATTTCGTACATCCCATTATTCTCCACAAGCACTTCTCTACACCTATGACCGTATCTCCAGGTAGGAAATGCAAGAGCTAGATGGCTATCCTCCTTGGTTAAAACAACCAGAGCAATAAGTTTAAGGAATCTGATGAATACAATGTGTAGACCATTTTGCTTTTCATACTTAAACCTCAATGTTCTTTTGTCTGTCAGCTGTGTTCTATGAAATAGTATCTGTAAATGATTGTAATTCTCAAAACTATGGTGAGATCGGTAAATACATTACCAGTACTAAAGGAAAATTATTCAAAAGTGTGTATCATAGAGTCTTTTTTTTTTTTTTTGTCTTTTCGAGACAGGGTCTCCCTGTAGCCCCAGCTGTCCTGAAACTCACTCTGTAAACCAGGCTGGCCTTGAACTCACAAAGATCCGCCTGCCTCTGCCTCCCAAGTGCTAGGATTAAAGGCGTGTGCCACCACGCCCGGCCATAGAGTATTTCTTACTCTTCTGCAGAATGACATTATTATATAAGCCATCATTATCCCTTTTAGTGAACAGTTTTATATATTTTAATATATATATATATTAAGGAAAACTATGGCATCACAAAAAATTAGACAAAGAAAGGGGAACTGAAAATGATGGAGGCGTAATGGCAATTTTTCTCCATTAGAGGCCTAGCGGGACAGGTCAGCTCTGCCCTTACAACCTCCATCCTATTTCCACGTGCCCACATAATTGTTGTATTTTAGTCTACTGTAGTCTAAGGAGTTTGTCAAACTGTTCTTTCCTCTTCTTCTCCTACTTAAATTTTTCTTTGGTAATGCTTGGCGGCCTACTACTCTGGCATTTCTACTCCCATCTATGACAGAGAGACAGAGACAGAGAGAGAGAGAGAGAGAGAGAGAATATGAATATGAATATGAATATGTGTGTGTTCACAGTACTTGCAATCAGCACTTGTATAACCAAAAATAACTTACAGATATATTCTGCAGATGTGGATTTAAAAAAAAAGACTATTATCTAAACTATTTAGAGGCCATCAAGATATCACAATGGATCAACTGCTTGCTGCTCAACCCTAAAGACCTGAGTTTGATCCTTAGATCCCATTGGTAGAAAGAACTGATGCCGGCGTGGTGGCACACGCCTTTAAATCCTAGCACTTGGGAGGCAGAGGCAGGCAGTTCTTTGTGAGTTCAAAGCCAGCCTGGTCCACAGAGTGAGTTCCAGGACAGCTGGGGCTACAGGGAGACCCTGTCTCAAGAGAAAAATAAAAAATACTAACTGATGACTCCCAGCCATGCATGTTGCTCTATGCCTTTAATCCCAACACAAGGTAGAAGCAGGTGGATCTCTGTGAGATTGAGGCTAGCCTGGTGAACACAAATTCCAGGCCAGTCTCCATAAAGACCTCCAACCCCACACAAAGAAAGAACCAAGGTTACCCTTTGACCTTCCACATGCATGCACACACACACCTATATTAAGAAAAAAAACTACTTACAATTACAAAAATGTTCACATATGATGACAGGGAGCCTTATGAAAGGAAAGCTAGAGAAGAAGGACTCTCAAACACATCACTAAACCAGTCAAGACTAAGCTGGTTCTTCCAGCCATTCAAGTCAAAGGAATTTTGATACTAAACAATTAAAATGGTCTATGTGGAAAGAATTTTTAAAAGAAGTGTAACTGCTCAAAGTGAAGCAATTAATTATTACTTTGTATTCAACCATGACACTTTTCAAAGTGATCTATATTTGGAATGTCAATTATATTAAATTTTTATTTAAAATGTGAAGTCTTTCCTAGAAAGCCTAAATTTAAAAGTTGTTTCTCTTTGATGGGAAAAAAAAATAGCTGGTCCTGGTGGAACACCTCTTTAATCCCAGCACTTGGAGGTGGAAGCAGAGGCAGGTGGATCTCTGTGAGTTCAAGGCCAGCCTGGTCTACATATTGAGTTCCAGAACAGCTAGGGGTATAGGGAGACCCTGTCTCAAAAAGACAGTGTTAAATAAAAAAATCTTATATACCTTTCCAGGTAGCTCTGGTTCTTGTGGTTTAACTATACAAGACACAATTGTGTACATTTAAGTAAGCTAAAAGGAAGGAGAGATTTTTATCCCAAACAGGACCCCCATCCATAAAACTAAATAAACAAAAGTGCATGAAAATAGATCTCTGATATGATTTTAGATAGAGCTCTGATATGATGTAACATCACCAAAAAAAGAGAATAAGAAATCATAAAACAAATGGCAAACTTTAGGGTAATAGCTATAATATTCAAAAAGTCTAGTAGCTGGGCGTGGTGGCACCACCTTTAATCCTAGCACTTGGGAGGCAGAGGTCACTATGACCTTGAACTGTTCAAGGCCATCCTGGTCTACATAGTGAGCTCCAGGCCACTGGGACTAAAAGGAGACCATCTCAAAAAGTCTAGTAAAGAAAAAGATTCACATGCTATTAGAAAAACAGGAGCCAAATACAAATAACTACTTGATTGAAGCGTGTCCACCCCCCCAACCCAAATATCTCCATTAAAATAAAACTGAGACTCTTTCACATAATAAAGCATTGAACACAAAGTTCTATTTTTCAAGCATAGTCACTCCAACAGCATACACAGTACTTAAAAACAATTTACAAAGGAAATATTTGTGGAAAGACAGGAGTAGTCTGATAATTTATGGTAAATTCTACAAGAGAAGAATTCATTAGAGGTCAAACCAGGAGTCTAAAACTTTCCCACAGCAAAGTATGGTGGAGCATGCTTTTAATTGCAGCACTTGAGATGGAGAGGCTGGTGTAGGGAAAAAGGAGGCCACCTTGGCTTCCTTTGTGCTAAATTACCTGCTTGTCTGTTTACACTGCAACCTGGCCTAAGGCAGGATTTGCATCTCTATTAGCATGCCTGTGACACCTTGAGATCAAAGGCACTCACAAGTTCTTGTGCTCCTGAAGCTAGTACTCATGATGTTATGGAACATGAGGCACAGGGTCTGAAACCAGGCTCTGAGATATGATGTCACTCTGGGTGTAAAAACAGAATGCTATGAATAAAAAGACAAGTCCTTCATACCATCAGACAGGGACTACTGGCCATTATTTGTGCGTGTAACCTTAGCCCACAAGGTTTGTGTACTAGTGACCAGTGGGTTGGACGGCGACCAATTAGGTCATCAACTTGGGAAGCTGGTGTGGACCAGTGGGTTGGACAGAGATCAAGCAGATCACCAATCTGGGAAGCTGGTGTGGGGCTGGAAGGAGGCCCATCAGGTCACTAGCTGTGATATGTGGTGAGTGCCCGGGTGGGAATTAGACTGGAGAGTCCCATCAGGCAGCAGTCTGGCTGCCTAATTGGGAGCACCAAGCAGGTGGCAGTCTGGAGAATCCAGGAGTGCCATTAGGGCATTGCCTGGTGTGGTTGCTAGGTTAGACAAGCAGCCTTTGGCCTCACGGTTTAGGACTTTTCCCTGTAATCCAGGGGATGGGGTTCAAGTGTCCACTTCTACATGTGGCAGAGTGAAACCAAACGGGTGGATCTCTCAAGAGTACCAGGTCAGCTGGGGCTACAGGGAGACCCTGCCTCAAAAGAATCAAAACAAAACAAAACACTTCCCCAGGAAGAAAATTGAAATAGTAACGTCCATGCCCCCAAAATAAAAAGCAGGAGTTTGGGGAACTAAGAACCTACCAAGAAAGCAGAGAAAAATGTAGGGCTATTCAGGCCAGATTGCTAACAATAGTGCTTTAGAGAAAAGGTTGTGGGAGATGCACAAGTAAAGGAGCGAAAGAGTTAAGAGGAGGGTAATGAAAGGACCCAGCATATATACAAACCCCACTTATGAAAAAAAAACTTTAAATATATAAATGTATGAAGAGGATTACACCTTTACCTTCAGTCAATTTTTATTGTACAGCTAGCTATATTTATTAGGGCAGAACTTAATTTCCTATTAAAGAAGTGCAGGCTACATAAGCAGCAGCCAGAATTGAACTATAGTCGTCATGAGTCTCATTGGAGTTTGGAAATGGAAGGTAATCAGGGGGAGATGTATAGAAAAGGAAAGTATAATGGTAGTGAAGAACAGAGTATATAAAGGAAAAGAGGCTAGAATAATTGTTCTGGAACACTGTCCAAGAGAGAAGTAAAAGTATATCTTTTACTCTCAGCTGGGCCTGAAAACAGAAACATTAAAATGGAAGCAAGGAATCTAGCTATATTCTCGCAAGCAAAGTATATCTTCACAGGGATACAATGGAACACCATTCAAAGACTAAAATAGCCTATGCACTTCGTTCAAGTATTGAATGCATTAATGGTAGACCTAGAAGAAGCCTCCAGAATCCTGATCCAGAACTATGACAATAGTAGTTAAGAGACCCATGCAAACCAGGTGTATTAGTCACTTTTCTGTTGCTGTGATAAAACACCACGACCAAAGGAACTTATAAAAGGAAGAGTTTATTTGAGCTTACGATTGACGGTTCCAGGGAATTAAGAGTCCACTGTGGCGGGAGGCATGGTGGCTGGAGCTGGAGCAGCAAGCTGAGGGTCACATCTCGCAATGAGCACAGGAAGCAGAGAGAGCAACTGGAGACCACAAGGCTTGTTAAACTCACTAAGCCTGCCCCCAATAACGTACTTCCTCTAGCATGGCCACACCTTCTAAGGCCTCCAAGAACAGTGCCACCAACTGGAGACAAATGTCTGAATACTTAAAGCCTATGGGGGACAGTCATTCAAACCACCGCACCAAGTATACATATTGTGCTGCTTTAGTCTTTGTCACTTGACACCTGGGAGTTACTATAGTCACCTGGGAAAAGGAATCTCAATTGAGGAATTTTCTCCATTTTCTGGCATGTCTGTGGGGCATTTTCTTGATGACTGATGTAGGAGGGCCCAGCCCACTGTGGATGATACCATCTCTGGGCAGGTGGGCATGGCCTATATAAAAAAGTAATTGAGGGGGCTGGAGAAATGGCCTAGCAGTTAAGAGCGCCAACCGCTCTTGCAGAGGACCCGGGTTCGATCCCCAGCACCCACATGGCGGCAGAGAACCGTCTGAAACTCCAATTCCAAGAGAACTCCAGTTCCAGGGGAATCTGAGACCCTCTTCTGACCTCCGCGACATTGCACGACACAGGTGCACAAACTTGCATACAGACAGTACATTCATACAGATACGGAAATAAAATAAAATAAAATAAAAATTAAAAAAATAAAAATAAAAAAGTAATTGAGCAAGCCAACAAGCAGCATTCTTCCATGTTCTCTGCCCTGGCTTCCCCCCATGACACACTATAACCTATAAGCCAAATAAAGACCGCACTTCCCAAATTGCTCTTGGTCATGGTGTTTATCACAGCAATGGAAACCACAATAGGACACATAAACTGACTATCTCCCCTACTTAGAGACTGAAATATCCATTCCCCTCATGGTGTCATCAAAGCCCACAGGCAAAGCAGAATCAACTGCTATGATTACCAGGACAGCCTCCAAAGAATATGAAGTGAAGGATTCCAGAAACCTTGCAATCAGAAATCAGGCAGAATAGTGTCTAGTAGGATAGAAAAACAGCAACTGAAAACAAAACAAAAATTAAAGAAGGTGGGCTAGAATGCAGCTCAATAGTAAAGCATTTGCCTAGCATAGGCAAGTCTGGGGTTTGATCTCTAGTACCACAAAAAGAAAAGCCTGGAAGGGTGATGACATGGATCCTCCTACTTTCTAGTCATCTATGACATGCTCTAAATAGAACACATTTTGTTAAAGTCTCAACTTCCTGGGGATATACCACTGGTGATATTACACTGCATGTTTTTATACTGATACCAACTGGCACATGCCAGAAAGTACCTTTTGTTGACATGGATACTATTCTTCCTCCAAGTTTCTATTATGACCCCTCTCCCCCCTCCTCCTTATCATGATTTTTAAATATAATGTTCAATGCCCATTAAACCAAAACTTTTTAACCTTAAAAAATTTATTTTATGTGCAATGGTCACTGAGGTCAGAAGAAGATATTGAATCCCCTGGAACTAGAATTATACTTGTTAGCCACCATGTGGGTACTGGGATTCAAACCCAGGTCTTCTGCAAGAACAGCCAATGCTCTTAACTGCTGAATCATCTCTCCAGTGTCCCATTAAACCAAATTTAAAAACTTTTTGTATGACTAAAGCTAAGCTCAATATTAGAATGCAGAAACTATCTTGGGACACAAGAAACTCAAAATTATTAAGTATTTTATTTGTTATTTTTATTTTATGTATACAAGTGTATTGCCTGAAGCCGAGCATGGTGGTGCATGCCTTTAATCCTAGCACTGAGTTCAAAGCCAGCCTGATCTACAGAGTAAGTTCCAGGACTACTGGGGCTACAGGGAGACCCTGTCTCAAAAAGACCAAAAAATAAAAATAAAAACAAAACCACAAAAAACAAGGATATTGCCTGCATGTTTATAAGTACACCTGTGTCATGAAACGTCCATGGAGGTCAAAAGAAGGCAGCAAATCCCCTATAAGTGGAGTTATAAGGTTATTAGCTGCGGGAAGGGGAGATATGCCTGAACTGAATTGGAAAATGATGTATGAAATGCACAAAGCATCAATAAAAAAAAAATGTTAAAAAAAAAAAAAAAAAGGTTATTAGCTGCCATGTGGGTGCTCAGAGCCAAACCTGGGTCCTCTGCAAGGCAGCGAGTGCTCTTAACTGCTGAGCCATCTCTTCAGCCCCAAGAAATTCAAAATTAAGAAAGAATAAATGAAGCTTTCCTATAAGAGGGTCAGGAGTTACAACACTATAGAAGATGTACAAACGTAAAATGAAAGATACTAAAGTAAAATGATAAAACTTCCAAAGTTGTTATAGTGAATAAAGACTTTCAACCATCTATAAGAAAAGGATCATAAATCAATGAAATATAATGAGACTTGATACTTCAGATAAGCATTTGAAGGAAGACAGTAAATGTCTAATAGCTATAAAGACAACACTCTAAGGTATATTATTAATTCTTGGTTAAGTAAAAGTATCTTGAATATTATTTATAACAAATCACCTACCCTGAGGGGAATCATTCTGACATGGCTGAAAAACAATTTAAGCAGGAAACAAGACAAAATGATTATACTCCACACGTGAGCTTTATAGAACTCGTTTTAAGTAAGGGTATACTATAAACTGGTGCCACAACAGACAGAACTGGAAGAGAGGAATGACAATTACATATCTAGCACAGACACAGACAAAGACAAGGGAATTAGCTTCCTTTGGGGGATAATAAAAGGAAGCAGAAAGTTTTAGACAAAAGAGGAGGATATGGAGTAAGACTCAGTGCCCTAAGAGCAAAATAAATAGTAAAACATTTCTTTAAAAATCAGAGTAAAGCCTATTTCACAATAAAGTCCTAACTCCCAACATAAGGTCAGAAAACATTCTGTAAAAATCTTTAGGAACTGGGTGTAGCGGTGTCTGCTTATAATCCTGTACTTCAGGTCAAGGCCAGCTTGGCTACACAGTGAAATCCTGTCTAAAAAAAATAACCAAGGCTGGATGGGTGGCACATGCCTTTGATTCCAGCACTCCAGAGGCAGAAGCAAGTCGAGTCTACATTATGAGACCCTGTCTCCAAAAATAAAATAAAAAGATATAGAAATATTTCAATAAAATACAGTTTTCTCTTAAAAAAAAAATCTTTAAATTAACTTTGTGTATGTGGCTTACTATACCTACATAAAATAGTTCTGGAGGAAGATCCAAGAAACTAAATAGAAAAGATACATAGAGCTATAAAATGGAACATATAAATACATTACCAATTTTAAATATGTTTTAGCAGGGTTGGAGAGATGGCTCAACAGTTAAGAGCTGAACACTCTTGTAGAGAAACCAGGTTTGAGTCCCAGTGTCCATATAGTGGTTAATAACTGTCCCTAATTCCAATTCCAGGGGATCCAACGGCCTCTTCTGACCTCTGCAGGCATTGCACAACATGAGTGCACCTATCTACATGCAGGCAATACACTCATACAGATAAAATGAAAATAATAATTTGGGGGGGGTCTTTTTGAGACAGGGTCTCCTTGTAGCCCTAGCTGGCCTGGAACTCACTCTGTAGACCAGGCTGGCCTTGAACTCACAAAGATCCACCTGCCTCGGCCTCCCAAGTGCTGGAATTAAAGGCATGAGCCAAAATAGTATGTTTTATCAGGGCTGGCAAGATGGCTCTGTGAGTAAGGGTGCTCACCCCCAACCTGACAACCCAAATTTGATCCTCAGGAAAATGTGTTGGAAGAACAAGAACTGACACTTAAGGAGTCATCCTCTGAGTTCCTTGTGCATATATAATTAAAAAAAAAGTTTGACTGAATATAAAGAAATCATACATTAAGAATCTCAGCTGGCTGGGCGTTGTGGTGCACACCTTTAATCCCAGCACTCTGGAGGCAGAGAGAAGTAGGCAGATCTTCGTGAGTTCAAGGCCAGCCTGGTCTACAAAGTGAGTTCCAGGACAGCTGGGGCTACAGGGAGACCCTATCTCAAAAAAATACCCCCCCCCCAAAAAGAATCTCAGCTCAACAACAGAGACCTCTGTCAAAATATGAAACACTCTCCTATTGTTCTTAGCTCTGGGTATTGTTACTGAAGCAACTAATCATCAGCTCAATGAGTAAATCACATATAATATCTGATAGTAACTGTTCACACTCCAAAAGCAGAGAATGACACCAGCCAGCCCACTGCCTAATTTAAAAGTCAGTCCACCTCGGGGGCTGGAGAGATGGCCTAGCGGTTAAGAGCGCCGACCGCTCTTGCAGAGGACCGGGTTCGATCCCCAGCACCCACATGGCGGCCGAGAGCCGTCTGAGACTCCAATTCCAGGAGAACTCCAGTTCCAGGGGAATCCGACACCCTCTTCTGACCTCCGCCGCATTGCACGACACGGGTGCACAGACCTACATGCAGACAGTACATTCATACACATACCAAAATAAATAAAATAAAATAAAAAAAGTCAGTCCACCTTAACTATAAGGATTTCTCTTTCTCTTTTTTGTTTGTTTGGGTTTTTTTGTTGTTGTTGATGCTATTGTTGTAATTGAGACAGGGTCTCTCTGTAACCCCAGCTGACCTTTGAACTCAGAGATTCACCTGCCTCTGCCTCCCAAATGCCAGGATTAAAGGCATGTGCCACCATGCACTGCAGGATGTTTCTTATTAATAATCTTTTCAGCCTGTTAAGGCTAAAGAGAAAGAACCCTTATAGTATGAGAGGCAAATAGACCATCTAAACCTCACACTTAGTCCAATTGTCTTTTTTAGTTACATATAGACAACTTGCTTCTGGGTAATTATTCAACCAGCTGTAGATATACAAATTCTCTGAAACAATGAGCTACTGGGTTTATTTTTAAAATCAGAAACATTCATAATAGATTTCACACTAGCAATAGGTTTTTTAAAAAGAAATTTGAGAACAAATATGAATACAACTTATAAAAATGAGTAAGAAACACATATAGTAGTCAAATAGAAAGTATTTCAAATGCAATCACCAAATAAATCAAAAAGGAGTGGGAATGAATAATGAGGAGATTTTTATACAGAAAAGCCTATTCAAAACTCAATTCAGAAAATGAACATTGATGATCAGAGTCTCGCTTCCTCATGCCAGATAACTCAGAATTAACTACAAAGTATGCCAGACTCAAACAAAATGTACGTTTTTATAGTAAAGAGGACATAATATGAATCTGGGAATGAAGCCACCAACTTCACTCAAGACAGTAAGACAGAGAGCAAAAACTTAACCTCTGTAGCAGTAGTGGAGACTTATCAGAATCCACATAAAAGAGAACATCCTCCAAATGAATGTGACCCACTGAAAGAAGAGAGAAAGAATGTGGAAGGACAGAAAGAACAAGTTCTTTCATGCAGCAAAATGGCAAATATAGTCACTTTATAAAAATCCTTGGAAATCTAAAGTTTAAAAACAGTAACAACAAAAACACTTGAGGTTAAACCATGACCAGTTACAGTAACATTAACAAGTGCGGTTATTATAAAAGAAGAACCCATGCCCTGCCTGAGGTTGTTCTACAGCCTCACAGCACCCTGTGGGCATGGGCACTACCCCCACTCCCGGCTGAAGCAACGAGATTTGGCAACTTTTCATACTGGATATAGCCACCAAGTATCAGAACAATGTCTCTCTATAGACAATTCTTTCAGTAACACATTTCTCTTAGTGCCAACAATGCATATGTATTAGTTTTCATGTGGTTCATTCTTAAAGAAAAACAAAGCTTTAAAATAGGGCGACTTTATCATCCCAAAAACAAGATCCATGAATCTCATCAATGCAAAGGGAATTCTTTTTCATTTCTTTAAATTTCCTACATTTTTACATTGGGCGTGATGGTGTCTTTAATCCCAGCCCTCTGGAGGCAGAGGCAGGCAGATCTCTGAGAGGCCTCCTGGGTTCAGATCGTGCCTTGCAGGTGGGCTGTGACTAGGGAGACCCTGTCAAAAACAATCAGAAAATTATTTTTTTTGCACTTTTTATTTATTACTCATTTAGTTAGTGTATGCCATGGCATGCATGGATTGTCAGAGGACAACTTGCAGGAGTCCCTTCTTTTCACTACATCAGTTCTGAGACAAATACAAGTTATGAGGCTTGACAGCAAGGCCTTTCCTTATCTGCTGAGCCATCTCAAGCTGAAGAGAGAAATTTAAAGGAACACAGGAGCCACCTGACCTATCAAGAAAAGCACAGAAAAGTAAGCATTCCTGACAACTTGAAAACAGACTACAGACAGTGGTCTGTATAAGCTTTGCCATTTTCATGTTTAATTCTTCAGTTCTAAAAAAAAAAAGAAATAACTTCATTAGCATCTAGCTTTAAGCAGAATATGAAAGTTTCCTTTTTATAATCCACTAGAAATTTATTTGGGGACAGTAAGATGGACTATCACTCAGGGTTATCAATTTAGAGAGATGTCCCTCCCCAAATAAGCTTCATAAGCACTTGCCCACACAGATCTATCAAGACATTATGTCTTACTTCCCACCACAGTGCTAGAAATACCACTAAGTTTCTTTCTTTTAAAAAAGTGTGAGTTCCAGGCCAGCTGGGGCTACAGGGAGACCCTGTCTCAAAAAGAAAAAAACAAACAAACAAAACCAACAACAAAAACACCACAAAAGAAAGAAAGCAGCCTGGCTTTCTTTGGTGGTGGTGCATGGCCAGCCTGGTCTACATAGTGAGTTCCAGGACAGCTGGGAGCTGTCTCCCGGCTACAGGGAGACCATGTCTCAAAAAGACAAAGAAAGAAATGTCAATTTCTTCGTAGTTGCAGAAAAGGTTTAGGAAGCATTTTAATATTTTATTACTTTCATTTTATGTATATGAGTATACTGCCTGCATGTGTGTGTAATATACCTGTGTCCTGTAATGCCTTCAGAGGTCAGAAGAGGATGTCAGATCCCCTGGAACTGGATTATGGATGGTTGTTAGCTACCATGTGGGTGCTAGGAGTAGAACCCAGGTCCTCTGCAAGAGCAGCTCTTTACCACTGAGCCATCTCTCCAATCCCAAGGAATAATTTTTAAAGCCTTCTTTCACATGAACTTGTTTTTTTCTATTTTTATTTTTATTTTTTATTTTTTGGTCTTTTTGAGACAGGGTCTCCCTGTAGCCCCAGCTGTCCTGGAATTCACTCTGAAGACCAGGCTGTCCTTGAACTCACAAAGATCCTCCTGCCTTTGTCTCCCAAGTGCTAGGATTAAAGGCGTGCACCACCACACCCGGCCTTTCACATGAACTTATATTAGGTCCCAGTACAGCTTAGTCTAGTTGCAAACATCCATGAATTAACATAACATATCAAAGCATGGAGCAAGTTAATATTGATGGGAAAAAAAAATCTTAGCAATATGTACTTATAGTTCATCTGATCTGTTGGATAGCTTCTCTGATGCAAGTGAACAAACTTGTGTAACAAAATCTCAAGATTACTAAATGTTGCAAAAGATGTGACCAATCCTAACCAATAGTTACCCAAGAACAGGGAAGCTCTTTGGGTTTACTGAAGTCAAGAGGATGGCAGCTTACCTCTCCTGAACATTACCAAACTTCACTAGAAAATAGTAGTCTGGCTGGTCCAGAAGACCAGAAAGGACCTGTTATAACAAGCTGAAAATCCAGACTACTGAACTACAAAGTACTATGAGTGAAATTTAAAAAGTTTTTAAAAATCTTTTTTCTTAAATTTGGGGGGCAGGGGCACGCACTGGAAAGATGGCTCGACAGTTAAGAGCACTGGCTGTTAAGACCTGGGCTCAAATCCCAGCATCCACGTGGCACCTTCAGTTTCAGAGGATCTGATGCCCTCTTCTGTCCTCCTCAGGCACTGCATGACATAGTGAGCTGTTACACACATTCAGATGTAACACATACACATAAAAATGTACTTATTTATTCATTTATTTCTTTTCATTGCCTGCATGAATATAAGTGCATCAAGTGTGTGCAATGCCCATGGGGCCACAAGAAAACACTCCACCTCTTAGAACTAGAGTTTTGGACAGCTGTTCTGGACGGCCACCATATGGATGTTGAGAACCAAACGTGGATCCTCGCAAGAGCAGCCAGTGCCCCTAATTGCTGAGCCATCTCTCCAGCCCAATGAAAAATTTCATTGTAAAGCAATTAGTGCTTGCTTAAACCATTTCACAACCTCCGTTATACATATTTTTTATAATTCAGGTTCAAGTGAGTCTAAAATAGATATATTCATGAGCAGGAGTGTTTAAGACAAAATCTCTATAGATTTCCTAAATTATTCTTACCTCACAAACAAAAATCCAAATACATAATTAACATAAAAGTTGACCCCATTTTGTCCAGCATGGTGGCACGTGCTCTTAATTCCACCACTCGGGAGGCAGAAGCAAGGTGGATCTCTGAGTTCCTGCCTAGCTGTGGCTATAGGGAGACCTTTTCTCAAAATAAGACCCCCCCCCAAAAAAGCTGATCCCATTTCAGTGCTCAAATTATATAGACAAATTCTAGAAGAAAATATGCTGAACTTTCAAACAATAACCTAACATTTGAAAACATGATACTCAAGCCCGCGAGATGGCTCACCAGTCAAGGCAGTCATCATCCAAGTCTAGAGACCTGAATTCAATCCTTGAGACCTACAAAAAGGTAGAAAGCGAGCACTAGCTCTACAAAGTTGTTCCCTGAGCACTATATGCAATAACTTAATATGATCATCTAAAAGTAAACAATGTGCATATTGTACAAATTCATCAATTTTTCACAAGACAAAATAAAAATTAATCTGACTTGAGTTCATAAAGCATTTCTTTACATTTATTTATTATTTACATTTTAGTGTATGGTGTGGGGTACACGCATGCCACATTGCAGGTACAGAGGTCAGAGGACAAGTGATGGTAGTTTGTTCTCTCCTTCCCCCATGTGGGTTCTGGGAACTGAATTCAGATCATCAGGCTTACCAGCAGGATCCATTACCTACTGGGCCATTTGTCAGCCCCAACATGAACTATTTTTGATTCAGGACTCTTTAACTCAGCATTTTCTTCTTGTTTTTTATTTTATTTTATTTTAATTAATTAATCTATTTACGTCTTTTTGAGAGAGGGTCTCCTGTAGTCCCAGCTGACCTGGAACTTGGCTATGTAGACCAGGCTGGCCTTGAATTCATGGACATTCGCCTGGCCTCTGCTTTCCACATGCTGAGATTAAAAGCATGTGCCACCATGCTCAGCTAACCCAGCACTTTCATAATTTATATAAAATAGCCACCAAAAATTGTAGGCCATTGTTCTACTCAATACAAAGACAGAAGATACAGCTTTTAGGTTCTCACCCCTGGCCATGGCTAGCTCGGAGCACCTTTCGCCATGCCTTGGAAAATTGAAGAAATCAAGGACGCTTTGCTCACAGCCAGGCAAAAGGATGCCAAGTTCGTCAAGATCAAGAAAAACAAAGATAATGTGAAGTTCAAAGTCCAATGCAGTAGATGACACTCTGGTCATCAAAGACAAGGAGAAGGCAAAGAAATTGAAGTAGTCCCTGCCCCCTGGTTTGGCAGTGAAGGAGCTGAAATGTACCTGGGCCCTTCATCTGGACTGTATTAAAAATCCTCAGCACTCTTTAAAAAAAAAAAAAAAAGATAGACGATACAAAGATAGAGGCCAACTTTGTGTACAGTATAGGGCATTGTTTAAAATGGGAAAAACATTCCGTACTTCATAAAGGATGAACAAATTACCTGAACTCTTATAGAAATTATTAAGGTATTTCTCATATCATTAACATACATACACAATGAACAAGTGTATAAATATACATAATTGAGAATATACATTTATATACACACTATGATATATCACATATAATTCACCCATTAAAGGCATACAATTTAAAGCCAGGTGTGGTGGTGCATGCCTTTAACCCCAGCACTCCAGGGCCAGCCTGGTCTACATAGCAACCTCCAGGCCAGCTGAGACTAAAGGGAGACCCTATCTCAAAACGACAAACAAACAAACAAATAAATAAATAAAATTTGCCTATTGTCTCTTGCAAGACATTCTTCTTACATATACTGTTTGTTAAAGAAAGGAACCGGGGCTGGAGAGATGGCCTAGCGTTAAGAGTGCCGACTGCTCTTGCAGAGGACCCGGGTTCGATCCCCAGCACCCACATGGTGGCTGAGAGCCATCTTTGACTCCAGTTCCAGGGGAATCTGACACCTTCTTCTGACCTCCGCGGCACTGCACGACACGGGTGCACAGACCTGCATGCAGATAGTACATTCATACGCATAAAAAAATAAATGAAAAATTTAAAAAAAGGAACCAAGACAATCCTCTTGCACACATAAATACACCATTTCTTCACATCTAACAACTCCTACCAGTGTGGGATGTGTGCATACATGGGGAAGGGGGTGCAGGAACTAGAAGAGGATGTCAGATTGTCTTCCATTATTACTCTCCATATCTTATTTTTGAGACAGTGTGTCTCAGCAAATGTTGTTTACCATTTCAGCTGATTTGGCTGGCCACTAAGCTCTCTGTCTCTGTCTCTCCCTGTCTCTCAGTGCTGGGATTAGAGGCATGCGAAGTCATGCCAGACTTTTACATAGGTTCTAGAGACTGAACTTAGGTCTTCTTGCTCTAGCACCAAGCACTTATCCATAGAGTCATCTCTCAAGCCCCATAAACACCTTGCCTCTGTGGTGCATTCCTTTCTTTACAAAGTAGAAACAGGCTCCAAGTCCAACTATAGATTCTAACAGGGCCTTAAAAAATGCGAAGGCATTCTCTTCCTCCACCCACATTAAACACGCTTGCCCCTAAAACTGTTGATTCACCGGATTCTCAGCTGCCAAAAAAAGTAGACTTGCTTAGTGCTTGACATTTCCTTTTGGCAGTCATTAGTCCTTAATGTGTCACTGTCTAGAGGATAAATGGGATAGTTTTCTTCATTTCTACTTCTGTAGCTCATTTTCTTGGCCCTCAGAAAACTTATCAAAGGCTACATCTACCCTAGAAGCTGACATTCTAAGTTTTATAATATATTAATATAATGATGATAATCAAAATACCCATCTCTCTCCAACTACATTTTCACTAGAGTCTGAGGCCAAGCATTTTATTCAGTAACTTTCTAAACAGAGGCAAATTAAAGAGGAGGGGGATGAATAAACACATAGAGTTCATATTCACTACAGTGAGAAAAAGGACTGCTAGCCAGTTTTGCTTGGAAAATGGTTTTTCATTCAAACTAAACCAGAAAGTTTTCTGTTACCTGCCAACTACTTCCTGATTACTCCTGGTTCTCTTCATTCACCCTCTATTGTCAATGGCTAAACCTTTTCTTTCTTTGTGTATCTTATTTAATATAATAGTAGAACCTACTTGCTCCAGTGCTTCAGAATGACAATGGGCTTTATAGCCTCTGTTTAACTAATATTAGCTCATGTAGCCAGAATTCTTCATTCTTATTTTTATATTCCCAAATGAGCACAATAAGAGGGAAATGAGATCAAAGTTGAAACACAGTAAAGGATGGGATACTTATAGTCAAATAAGGCTCTCTAGCTATGGGCCATATCTTTTAAAAATCAACAGCCTTGGGGCTGGAGAGATGGCCTGGTGGTTAAGAGAGCTGACCGCTCTTACAGAGGACCCAGGTTCGATCCCCAGCACCCACATGACAGCCGAGAACCGTCTGAAACTCCAATTCCAGGAGAACTCCAGTTCCAGGGGAATCCAACACCCTCTTCTGACCTCCGCGGCATTTCACAACACGGGTGCACAAACCTACATGCAGACAATACATTCATACACATAAATAAATAAAATAAAATAAAATAAACTTTAAAAACCAATAGCCAAAGCAAAGAATCTGAAATCAGGGGAGGGGAGGGGAGGGGAGGGTCTGTTAAAAAACAAAAAAAAAAAAAAGTTAAAGGCCTAAAAATTTTAAGAACGTCTCAATTAAAACAACACCAACAAACAACAACTTGCGAGGAAGCAAGCTTGCCCCAACAACAAAATACTCCCAATCACCAACCTTTTTTTTTTTTTAGATAGGGTTTCCCTATAGCCCCAGCTGTCCTGGAACTCACTCTGTAGACCAGGCTGGCCTTGAATTCTCAGAGATCAACCTGCCTCTGCCTCCCAAGTGCTAAAATTAAAGGCATGCGCCACCAAGCCCGGCTTAAAGATGGTTCTTAGCTGCCATGTGGGTGCTGGGAATCGAACCCAGGTCCTATACAAGAGCAGTCGGTGCTCTTAACCACTGAGCCATCTCTCCAGCCCTCACTATCATTTATTAAATGTCATTCAAAGTCTAGTGAACCACGATGAAAATAACGCACACTACTGAATTATTATAATCAGACAGGAATCACAAATTTTCTTTCTATTCATGATAGAGCTTTCGAAGTATGACTACGGCTGGCTGTGGCAGCCGAACAAGGTGGCACATGGACTATAATCCCAGCACTTGTGAAGCAGAGGCAGGAAGATTGGCAGGAGCTCAAGACCAGCCTTGGCTACATGGAAGGAAAGGAAGACTCCTGATTTCCTAATCCATATTGCTCTTCGGCATACTTTCCTTTCACCGAGGCTTTTCATGACCCAGACTCTGCCCAATGGGCATTATCTCCTCGTGCCCCCTCTGCTAACATTTTCCTTTTATTTACCGATACAAATTCCCAACTGAATCTAACTGCTAACTAGAAAGCCCATGAAGTAAGGAAAAGGACGCTCGGTGCAAAGACTGGCAGGGGTTGCAAACAGACAAGTGCATATTAAAGAGTGAAACACACCAAGGACTATCTCCTTAAATATCTAATACGGTGACATTTCTCAATTAGCTACAATAGTAATAACATATACCTTTTCCTTAATTTTATGGAATTTTTCAAACAGAGCCCAAAAGACTGAGAGTGACCATGAACCCCTCATGGCACATCGCCAAGCTGACAACCATCAATTTTCTGTTTTCTTACTTTATTAATTAATAACCATCCTGCATCTCTTTATATGGAAGAAGCTTATATGCACCAACCCCCTTAAACATATGTTCATATCTGGATGTTCAAATCTTAAAGGCCAATGAAAATTTCCACCAGCCAAAACCTAAAATCAAAGTTATTTTGTTAAAAATATATTTTGTTGCCCAGGCATGGTGGCACACACCTTTAATCCCAGCACTCAAGAGTGCAGAGACAGGCAGATCTCTGTGAGTTCAAAGCCAGCCTGGTCTACATAGTGAGCTCCAAGATAGCTGGAGGTATAGAGAGACCCTGTCTTAAAACAACAACAACAACAAACAACAACAACAAAAACTTCATTTTAAAAAAAGCTGGGGTGTTGGGGCTGGAGAGATAGCTCAGCAGATAAGAGCACCAACTGCTCTTGCAGAGGACCTGGTTTCGATCCCCAGCACCCACATGGCGGCTGAAAATTGTCTTTTAACTCCAGTTCCAGGGGAATCCGATGCCCTCTTCTGACCTCCTCGGCATTGCATGACACGGGTGCACAGACCTACGTGCAGACAGTACATTCATACACATAAAAAAATTAAGTAATTAAAAAAAAAGCTGGGGTGTAAGTAAGATGGCTTAGCAGGTGAAGACCCTGACCCCAAGCTTGAGACCTCAGTTCAGTTCCCAGGACCTACATGGTAGATGGAGAGAAACCATTCCTGCAAGTTATCTTCTGACCTACACACACACACACACACACACACACACACACACACAAAATCCATGAATTTTAATCATTGTAAGTAAAACATGTCAAATATTTATAATTTTCCTTATAAAACATTTCACATCATTTGGGGAAGAGGAAGACAACTAAAACAAATTTTGTCAGGTCTACAAAACAATAATCATATTTGAACCTATAGTATCACCAATTTATTCATCCATATTCATCCTCACCCCTTTCCTGAGACAGGTTCTCACTATGTAGCCCTAACTGGTCTAAAATTTGCTATGTAGACTAACCCAGGTTGACCTCTACTTCACAGCAATCTGCCTACCTCTGCCTCCCAAGTGCTGAAATTAAAGGTATTCAATACCATTCCTGGCAACCAACAAGACTCACTCAAAGCAGGGAGAAATAATTCAAACCACATGTATTCATAGTTATATTCAAAGAGCAATTAGCAAGAAAGCCAAGACATAAGCTGTCTCACTGCACTCTACTTCACAGACTAACATTAATTGCAAAAATTACAATATATACAACTGTAAAACTGGAGCAGCAGGCAATCATTTCAACACCTGAAAATTGAAGTTGTTGACTAGATGTTACTTTGGCATAAATATCTTCTTTGTTATTTAAAAATTGCCCCCTTATGCGGCTGAGAACCATCTGAAACTCCAATTCCAGGAGAACTCCAGTTCCGGGGGAATCCAACACCCTCTTCTGACCTCCGCGGCATTGCGCAACACGGGTGCACAAACCTACATGCAGACAGTACATTCATACACATACAAAAATAAATTAAAAAAAAATTGCCCCCTTATGGAAAGACCTAATGCCATTTTTACAGAATGGCCAAACAGAAATGGTTCTTTGTAGTCTTTGGTTCAATATAGCAAATATTCAACTTTAAAACAAGTTGTCAGGGCTGGAGAGATGGCCTAGCGGTTAAGAGCGCCGACCGCTCTTACAGAGGACCCGGGTTCGATCCCCAGCACCCACATGGCAGCTGAGAACCATCCTTGACTCGTAGTTCCAGGGGAATCTGACACCTTCTTCTGACCTCCACGGCATTGCATGACATGGGTGCACAAACCTACATGCAGACAGTACATTCATACACATACAAAAATAAATAAAAATTAAAAATATATATTTAAAAAAATAAAATAAATAAGTTGTCTAGTGATTGACAAGTAATACTTAATTAGCTACCACTAGATGTGAACGCAGAAAACCCCAAATCAACAATAAAGATTTATCGGAGAAGAAAAATATTATATTCTACAGACTTTTGATCTTCTAATTTTGTGTTATAACCAAGAAATAGGTCAATCAATGAGGCAATTTCAACAGAAGGAGCCTGAAGTCAGCTTCCTGGCAGACAAAGTTTCATACCTATCCGAGGGAAGGACAATTTCAAAACAGTGTTCACAACAGAACCTGAATTGTCTGTCATGAAAAGCATGTGAACAGGCATCTCTATACCTAATGGCCATTGGGAATAGAACATGCTAGTCTAAAGTCAAAGAACCAACAACATTATGAACCCTGGAAAAAACATGCCCAGTCACCCTGCCACACCACTCGGGAAGTACAGGCAGGAGGATCAGAAGTTCAAGGTTCAAAGTTATCTTCACCTATGTGAGACTGTTTTAAAAAAAAGTTTACTGTGTTTATGTATAACATTATGACCTTTTAAGACACCTCATTGTCTAAAAAATAAAATTCAAGATGAACAAAAAATACTAGTAGAGAGTGTTATCACTGATATGTACATATATGTACCTATGTGTGAGTATACTGAAACAAGGTCCCATTATGTCATCCAGAATAAACCCTCCTGTCTCTGCCTCCAGAGTGCTAGGAGGGCAGGTGAGAACCACCATATCTAACAAGCCTTTAGTTTTAGAAGTTTGTCATATATAAGGACTATGGATAAAATGAATAGGTAGCCTCCCCAAACCACAAATTTGCTACATTCAAATAATCACATTTTTTACTGAGGTTTTGTACATTTCACACAAGATTTCTTAATCAAATCTAGACCCATCCCCCTTCCCTGCCCCCCACCCCGCCAGAGCTCATGCATTCTGCCATATGTCTTTCATCTTTTTTCTCACTCTCTTTTGAATTTTTGCGTGCAGAAGTTTACTGTTTGGGGCAGAAGTTTACTGTTTCAGTCAGTTCTCCGACCCAGTCTTCTTGTTGTTGTTCTTTCCAAATTGTATCACTCCAAAATATACATATATATACATGGTACACATATACCAAAGTTATGATGTCTGAAAATAAACTAATTCAGGAGGTAAACTATCTCTTTTTGCAAATGACATGATAGTTTACCTAAGGAGTGCCAGAAACTCCACCAGAAAACTCCTAGAAACAATTAATAGTTTCAGTAAAGTGGTGGGATACAAAATTAACCTATGAAAATCAGTAGCCTTTCTTTATACCAATAACAGGCAACTGGAGAAGGAATACAAGGAGACTTTCCCATTCACAACCGCCTCCAAAACAATTAAAATCTCAGCCGGGCTTGGTGGTGCATGCCTTTAATCCTAGCACTCGGGAGGCAGAGGCAGGCTTTGTGAGTTCAAGGACAGTCTGGTCTATACAGTGAGTTCCAGGACAGCCTGGGGCTACAGGGAGACCCTGTCTCAAAAAGACCAAAAAAAAAAAAATAATAATAATAATAATAATAATAATAATAATAAAAAAATAAGATAAATCTCTACAATGAAATTTTTAAATGCCTGAAGGAGATTGAAGAAGACATAAGATGGAAGACCTCCCATGCTCATGGATTGGAAGAATTAATATAGTAAAAATGACCATCCTACCCAAAGTAATATACAGATTCAATGCAATCCCAATTAAATTCCCCATGAGCTTCTTCACAGACCTAGAAAAAAGCATCCTGAAGTTCATATGAAAAAAAACAAAAGACCCCAGATAGCCAAAGCAACCCTGAGCAAAAAGGGCAATACAGGGGGATCACTATGCCAGACTTCAAACTATATTACAGGGCTATAGTAATAAAAACAGTCTGGTATTGGCTCAAATAATCACATTTTAAATAAATTACTAGTGACTTATAACAACTTTGCCAAAAGCTAAAGTTTCTTTGGACCAAAAAAAGAACATGGGGCTGGGAGTGGCTGCACAAGTATGAGGAACTGAGTCCACACTGCCAGTCCACACGTAAAAGCCAAGCATAGGGGCTGGAAAGATGGCTCAGCAGTTAAGAGCACATTCTGCCCTTGCAGAGAGCCTGAGTTTAGTTAGTGGCACCTGCGCTGGGCAGTTCACAATTGCCTTTGGTTCCAGAAGATCCACTACCCTCTCCTGGGTTCTAGGACACTGGTGTACTTATACACACGCAAATAAAACATGCATTCACATAAAATAAAAATTCAAAAAATTTAAATAATAAAAATAAATCTTATTTAAAAAGCCAGGCATGGAGGCAGAGTCCTGTAATCTCAACACTTGGGGAGGTAGAGTGGGAAACACCAAACAGGCCGATTCCTGGGACTTGCTGCTAACCAAGATACTGAAATGGCAAGCTCTAGGTTCAGTGAAAGATCTTGTCTCAAAAATTGGAATGGAGAATAACAGAGAAAGACAACCCAAAAATCAACCTCTGACCTCACACAAGCATGCACAGCCATGTGCACTCACACACATGCATATACCATAGACACACATACACACAAATGGAAAAGAACTCTTCTAGTTTCCTAAATAATGCCAATTTGCATATATACAGCATTTTATAATTTGAGGGTCACATCACACACAGCATCCATTTGAGCATGCACTCAAGTTAGGAGGTAAACTTTGTTGTTGGCTACTATGTGGATTCAGCTTGACATGACTACAGCCATGAATCATAACCATCATGATTATACCAGAGTAATTCTATACAGTTTTCCTATACTGACTCAGGAAATTAAAATAGATAAAATAAATTGGGTGTTGTGATACATGCCTGTAATCCCAGCACCCAGGAGAGAGCTAAATAAGAGAATCAGAATTTGAAGATCACCCTCAGCTACAGAGCTACAATGAGACCTTGCCTCACCCACCTTCTCCACTCAAAAGGGAAAAAAAATAAAACCACCTTCAAGCAAAGCTATAAAACTAGGGAATACCAATATAGTGACAGTCTACTGCAAGAAACCCAGGGATTCAAAACAATGAAGTCATAGCATAGAGATATAACAAAAATGAACCCCTACAGCTTCATATGACAGAAACAATTTAAACAGCTCTAACACTCAAGTACATCATCAGGTAGTCTAGCATGGGAAGTGTTCTAGTTTGCTTTCAGAAACTGTGATAAAAACACTGACCAAAACCAATTTGGGGAGAGAAGGGTTTATTTTATCTTATATCTCCCAGATCACATTTCATCCTTGAGGGAACTCACGGCTGGAACCTGGGAGCAGGAGCTGAAGCACAGGCCATATAGAGAAACACTACGTACTGGCTTGCTCCACTGGCCCATGCCCAGCCTGCTTTCTTATACAATACAGGACTACCTACCAAGGGATGGCAGCACCCACAATAGGCTAGGCCCTCCCACATCACTCAATAATCAAGAAAATACCCAAAGACATACTTGCAGGCCAGTCTGATGGGGAAATTCCTCAATTGAGGTTCCCTCCACCCAGGTGTATCAAGTTGACAAGCGAAGCTGTCTAGTACAAGAAGGTAGTAGAAACGGCTCTATCTAGCACAGAAAGGTAGTAGAAATGGCTCTATCTAGCACAGAAAGGTAGTAGAAATGGCTCTATCTAGCACAGAAAGGTAGTAGAAATGGCTCTATCTAGCACAGAAAGGTAGTAGAAACGGCTCTATCTAGCACAGGAAGGTAGTAGAAACGGCTCTTTTTCTGCTCATTTCAAGGAACTACATCAGACATGAATCAATTTTGTTTATTTTTCCAAATATTTTATTATATTTATGTATTGTGGGTTTTTGTGTATGTGTGTATGTTCATGCACGTGTGCATGAAAACATCTGCAATAACCCAAATGTGGAAGTCAGAGGAAAACTTGTGTGAGTTAGCTCCCAGGGATCCAACTTGGGTTGTCAGGCCTGGCAGCATGTGCCTTTACAAATGGAGCAATCTCTTCAACCCAAATAAAACTTACTTAATATAGAATATTTCACTTCAGAAATTTAATCTCAGTATTTAGAAGGTGGGCATGGTGTCAAACATGCCTATAATCCCAGAATCTGGGAGGTGAGACAAAGAGACCAGGAGTTCAAGATAACCCACTTGCTAAAAACCGAATTCTGGGGCCCAGCCTGGGGTAAATGAGATCCTATCTCAAAAAAATAGAATAACACTGAGCATGGTGGTGCACACCTTTAATTCCAGCCCTCTGGAGACATAGGCTGGTAGATCTCTATGGGATCAAGGGCAGCCTGGTCTACACAGTGAGTTTTAGGTGGGCTGGGAACTAAGGAGAACCTGTCAGAAAAGAAAAGAAAAATGAAAAAGACCAAAAATGAATGAATGAATAAATAAATAAAATAATTAACTTCAGGATCTAATTCTGATGTAAGAGTATTTTTGTGGAAAACCCTGACACCATGAAAAACGACCAAAAAAAAATCCAATTTGTGGACCTGGAGAGATGGCCTAGCAGTTAAGAGCACCAACTGCTCTTGCAGAGGACCCAGGCTCGATCCCCGGCACCCGCGTGGCGGCTGAGAACTGTCTTTAACTCTAGTTCATTGCATGACACGGGTGCATAAACCTACATGCAGAGAGTACATTCATATACATACAAAAATAAAATTTAAAAAATATTAAAAAAAAAACAATATGCATCCCTCTACATAAAACCAGAAATACAGTAGATATAACATGGATAACCTTAACTGACAATGCCTTTTAAAAACAAAGAGCAGATAAAAAGGAATGTATAGGGCTGGAGAGATAGCCTAGAGGTTAAGAGCACCCACTGCTCTTGCAGAGGACCCAGGTTCGATCCCCAGCACCCACATGGCGGCTAAGAACCGTCTGTAACTCCAATTCCAGAAGAACTCCAGTTCCAGGGGAATCTGACCCTCTTCTGACCTCTGCGGCATTGCACAACACGGTGCACAGACCTGCATGCAGACAGTACATTCATACACATACAAAAATAAATAAAATTAAAAAAAATACACACACACACACATTATATATCTCCAGAATTAAGTCTGCAATACTCGTCACAAAAGCATGTGCTAGGAACACAGAATTTTTACAATTTTTAAAGCTATTCTTATTTTGAAGAAAATTAGCCACAAAATGCAGCAACAAGCTCTTCAGAGTCCTTCAAAGGCTGAGATGTTCTGGCTAGGCTAAAGTGATTCCAGGAAAGAATTTGCAAAACTGAGAAGAAATTAGCATCTAAATTGAGTGCTTTCTCTTATCACAATAATATATCTTTTCAAAAGATCTTTGAAAGTATTAACTGTGTTATATTCATACAGTCCATATCAAACTATTAGCAAATCAAATTAAAATGTTCTTCCTGATATATTCCCATGATGAAACTCTTCAATATGTTCAGTCCAATTCAAAAATGTCTAGCTACTATGTTCTTCTTTTAAGAACAAAATATTATTGGAACAAAAATAAGGATCAAATGTATCCTGAAACATCTTAGCTAGGCATGGTGGTGGCTCGCAACTGAATCCAGCACTCTGGAAGGCTAAGTAAGGCAGGAGAGAGACAGAGACAAACACACACCTTCACCCAAAGGTAAAGTTTGAACCCAAACTATGCCATTTCCTTTGCTCTAAAATTGAATTAGAGGGTTGTTTGTTTGTTTGTGGGTTTTTTTCCCCAGTCTTTGTGAGACAGAGTCTCCCTGTAGCCCCAGCTGGCCTGGAACTTGAGAGATCTGCCTGACTCTGCCTCCCAAGTGCTGGGATTAAAAGGCATGCACCACCACGCACAATTAAGTGAAGTAATACAGTCCCGGAAAAACAAGCAGTGAATGGTTTCCCTCATTTGTGGTTGCTAACACCAAATCCCCAGATGAAAGGCAAGCTGAACATTATTGTTATATTTCAGTTTATCTGAAAGCAACTATGTTGTTAGAACGTAAATCTCTCAATGGGCTCTAGAATCCATCCACCACTTACTTTCAGACTCTGTAATTACTGTATATGAGTGGAGAGTATGTATTCGTATTTTAGAGTAATATAAAATTAGAGGAGGAAATGTGAATTCCTAAACAAAAAAAGGACAGAGTGAAAGATCCAGGACATTTATGGCAGAATGCATGACCTGGGGTGGGGTGGAAGGAAGGGAAAGGGGGATATGTCTAAACTGAACTGAGAAATGATGTCTGAAATACACAAAACATCAATAAAAGCATTATAAAAAAAAAGAGTTGTTTTTTTTTTAACTTATTTCTGTACGTGTATGAATGTACTGTCTGCATGCAAGTGTGTGCACCCGTGTCGTGCAATGCCGCGGAGGTCAGAAGATGGTGTCGGATTCCCCTGGAACTGGAGTTCTCCTGGAATTGGAGTTTCAGACGGTTCTCGGCCGCCATGTGGATGCTGGGGATCGAACCCGGGTCCTCTCTAAGAGCGGTCGGCGCTCTTAACCGCTAGGCCATCTCTCCAGCCCAAAAAAAAAAGAGTTTTAAGACAAGGAAATATAAGGCACAATGGCTACAATACATGGATTACTGTTCTGAACACTAAATAAAGAGGATGATACCCATTTCACTACCTTAGCTGGTTGCTTATTCAATAGTTAGGAACACCCAAAAGAAATATTACGCAAGTAAAAAACAAATACCATGTACAAACACTTAAAATTTCTATTACAATTAATAAAGCACAGGAAAAAAAAGTTCAAGGACAGATTTCAATTTGCTACTTATCAATGAAATATTTTATATTCTTCTTGTATACTGAGGGTTTTTTTTTATTTTATTTATTTTGTAAGTGTATGAATGTACTGTCTGCCTGTAGGTTTGTGCACCTGTGTCGTGCAGTGACGCGGAGGTCAGAAGACGGTGTCAAATTCCCCTGGAACTGGAGTTAAAGATGGTTCTCAGCCACCATGTGGGTGCTGGGGATTGAACCCGGGTCCTCTGCGAGAGCGGTCAGTGCTCTTAACCGCTAGGCCATCTCTCCAGCCCGTATACTGAGTTTTAAAGTTTATAGCTAACTAAAATAGAACCTGTCTGATTTCAAGTATTCAATGGCCACATAATGAATGGATAACAATGAAATTCACAGAGGTAGAGTGATTCAAGTCCACAGCATGCACTGCTTCTCAACAATCAGAAGCCATAACTCCAATCGGTAAGCCAAAACCAAATGGAATTCATTAAAGAAAATGAAGGGCCCTTTATGTTTCAAACATTGTGTTAAGCTATTCCAACAGCAAGCTGAATCCTACTTGAATAAATATTTTATACTTATATAGAGAATCAAACATTAATAACTTTCCAATTTAATTCCTTTTTTTCTGAGATAGGATCTCAAAAATACATATCTAGCCCAGACTGGCCTCAAATTCAGTCCTCTGGTTACCAGCACCCTGAGTGCTGGGATTATAGACATGCACAGCCATGCCAGGTTCAATTAATTTTAATTCACTTAATTTCATATCTTTGTAGATTAGGGTACTCATCCAAAGCTGTTTATCTTTCTCTAAAACTCCACTCAGTGCAAGTTTAGGCTTACAAATCACAAATTAAATTTATCCTCAATAACCAGATTTCATTTCAATGGAACTGAGTAGACATTTATAAAACTACAAGGATCCACTTAAAGAAAGGTTGCAAACCTTGTATGATTATGCATCTGTGGCATTTCTATAATGTTGAGTAGGGGCCAATAGTATTACTTTTACACCAGTTTATTGTTTACATCCTGCAAGGTAAGTCAGCTATAGACCCAAGTCTAACTTCATATCTTCAAACAACAATGCAAACAGAAACATTTTTTATTATTGTTTTTATTTTATGTATGAGTGTACTGC
This sequence comes from Rhizomys pruinosus, assembly GCA_009823505.1. Lineage (NCBI taxonomy): Eukaryota > Metazoa > Chordata > Mammalia > Rodentia > Spalacidae > Rhizomys > Rhizomys pruinosus. The sequence goes on along the minus strand of VZQC01011344.1, from coordinate 3,868,554 downwards.
CTGCAGGTATCTAAGTGCACTGGTGTCGTGCAATGCCAGTGGAAGTCAGAAGAGGGCGTCAGATCCCCTGGAACTGGAGTTATGGACACTTGTTAGCTGTCATGTGGGTGCTGGGAATCAAACCCAAGTTCTCAGCAAAAGCAGCCAGTGCTCTTAACTGCTAAGCCACCTCTCTAGCCCCAAAAACAAACATTAAAAGATTGCTGGATTCCTTATCCTTAGAGCCTTTAAAGGGAATTTGGTAGTCACTGGAGGCGTTCATTACATTTGATACCTCACTATGACCTAAGATATCGCTTTACTAATTGCCTATTTCAGAATACTTGGTTTAAACTTTTTCTAAATAATATCTGTATAACAAAAGACCTTCAGGAAACAGAGGTACTCACAGCCAATACCCCACGCACATTCAGAAAATAAAACCCATAAGGGCAAGATCTTTGAGATTTTTCCTCACAAATATATCCTCAGTACCCATGAATATCCAAAATTGTTCATTTTAGTCATTCTCCCAAGTCAGCATGAATTCATTAAGCATGCTTTTACTAAATACTTCTGGCATTATACTAGACCATAAAAGAACTTTTCAAGTTTAGTCTTCCAAAAGCTTAACCTTCTTTCAGAAATTACGTGGAAACACAATTAAGCAACAATTAAAGGAAATATACAATTAAGTACAAAACTGCACTTTAATTGGAGGAGACAATGTAGGATTGTACAGTTTGAAATGGCCTTCAGCAAAAGAAGTGAGAAAACACATGGACCTTGAAGAAAGAGTAGATTAGATCTGAACAGGTGGGAAGGGAATTTCAAGAACACAATGAACAATGTGCTGGGCTTAGTTAGCCAAGCAGAGAGAGAAATGAGAGAAATGGAGAAAATGGAGAGAACCGCAAGTACAGATCTAGTAGGTACAAAGAGAAAAGGACAAATGTAATAAACCATAGAAGCAGTTTCTTTACCTCAAATGCACACTGGAATTATCTAAGAAATGTGTGAGTGTGTGCATGTGCGTGTTAATAGGTTTAGGATTTTTGTTCTGTTAAATATTCTGACTTAATTGGTATAGGATATAACCAGACTATGATCTTTTTTTTTTTAAGACAGGGTCTCCCTATAGCCCCAGCTGGCCTGGAACTCACTCTGTAGACCAGGCTGGCCTTGAACTCACAGAGATCCGCCTCCCAAGTGCTAGGATTAAAGGTGTGCACCACCATGCCCAGCTTAAAGACGTTCTTAGCCACCATGTGGGTGCTGGAAATCGAATGGTCCATTACTAACGACGGTCCATTACTCTAGTTCCAGGGGATCCATCGCCCTCTTCTGACCTCTGCAGGCACAGGTGGACTTACCTTCATGCAGGCAATACACTCATACATATTAAATAAAATAAATTAAAAAAAAATAATCAATGCCTCTAAAGAAAACCAAGTGGAAGTTGGTAACTGCCACACAAAAGAGCAAGACTAAGGCAAGAGGTTATGAGAAGCACATAGAAGTTGCCAGGTGTGGTGCCACACACCTTTAATCCCAGCACTTTGGGAGGCAGAGGCAGGCGGATCACTGTGAGTTCAAGGCCAGCCTGGTCTATATAGTGAGCTCCAGGCCAGCTGGGACTAAAGGGAGACCCTGTCTCAAAAACAAACAAACAAACAAACAAACAAACAAACAAGCAAAAAAATCAAAGGCTGGTGAGATAGCTCTACTTAGAGCGCGAGGACCTGTTTGGTCCCCAGCACTCACGCAGGCAGACTGCCCACATGTAGTCAAGGTCCAGGGGATCTAATAACCTCTTTTGCCCTCCACGGGTACCTGCACATGCATGGCATACACTCAAATAAAAAATAAAATCTAAAAAAAAAAAAAAAAATCAATCAGGGTAGAATTAAACCAAATGTGTATGAAAATATAAATCTTCCAAAAGCCGCTTAGAAGTTCCAGCTAGAAAAAAATTTCAACCCCCTTGTAATTCCTATGAAGTTTTAACTGAACCTATGATGATATTCTCATTCAACACTCTATAGAAACCTTGTCTATTCCAGAAAGGAGGGATCAGTGTTTCATATCCTGTCTTACATGGTGCCCAGAATACTGTTTTACATATGAAACATGCTCAATATGAACTCAGACAAAGATGGCCTGTTAAATTCAAACTGTTACTGGGGGTGGGTATCTAAAATAGTTCTCAATGACTCATAAGTAAGCAATAATCTATCTCTAGCTACCTATGATTCTTCAAGCTCTTTTACCATTCTGTAATTCCTTCAAATGTACTCAATTGTCTTCCTCTTTTATCTTCACTGTATTAACTCTTTTTTTTTTTTTTTTTAGTTTTAGTTTTTTGGTCTTTTTGAGACAGGGTCTTCCTGTAGCTCTGGCTGTCCTGGAACTCACCCTGTAGACGAGGTGGCCATGAACTCACAGAGATCCACCTGCCCCTGCCTCCCAAATGCTAGGATTAAAGGCGTGCACCACCACGCCCGGCTATTAACTCTTTTTTAAAAGTATTTTATTTTCATTTTTTCTTGTAATTATGTGGGGGTGGAATGCCCTCAGAGGCCAGAAGAAGGTGTCAAATCTCTGGAGCTTAAGTTACAGGTGGTTGTGAGATGCCAGACATGGATGCTAGGAACCAAACTCGGGTCCTCTGGAAAAACAGTATACTCTCTTAGCCACTGAGCCATCTCTGCAGCCCCAACTCCATTAACTCTCGATAAAGCTGAGTCCTTTTATATTATATAAGTTGGTAAAAAATAATCTAAAATTTTTATCTCAGTAGAAACACATCCAGAGATCATTTCCTAATTCAACACTCTCACCACAATACTTAAATTTCAGCCTAAACATCAAGTATTTTTCTAGTTTCCAATAAGTATGATACATTATATTCTCCATGTTTTCAGTATAAATGAGTTTTTCACACATTTTTCTATATCAATAGCAAGAACAGATAGTACTATTTTGTAACATTCAAAGAGAAATCAGAAGTGTTTTTGATGACTGGCTAGGCCCAGACACAAGGACTATTTTGTAGGCTGCTAAGAAAACTCTACAGAGTTATCACATCTTCTCTTCCACCTAAGACTGTTTGCAGAGTGGGTACTAATCATAACTGCAGTGGACACTTTTGCTTGACTTCCAGCACTACACATGAACAGCACACTGATCCACATAACTAAACTACATTCTATGAATCTTTGTTCCTGTTTACGACTACATTATGAGCCATTCTTCAACTTACATACTTTTTCATATTTTCTAGGTTCAATCATAGATAAGCTCATCTTTCTATTTGATTAAATAATCTTGTTTTTCTTAAACAGACCCCTGTCAGACATGGTAATGGCTTAAAATAATGTTTCCCTAAATTCACAATATGGTTGAAATTAGGTAAAAACAGAAACACGTGGTTCACTATCACCCTTTACCTTAAAAGACATGACTAAACAAAAGATGAATGAACAAATGAAAAAGGACCAAGATCTTTTTCTGAAAAGTGCTCAATTGGTTAAAACAAAAAATGAAAATGACAATTTGTGTTATTGCTCCTCCCTTTAAAAACACTGTATCTTGAAAAATGTTAGAATTTATTAATAGTTAATGCAACCAATTCTCCATTGTTCATAATGACAATATGTTCACTAGACTGGGAGCTCAAGGATTTGAGGTGATCCATACTCAGCACACCACAGCTAAAGATCAGATCCACTGTTGTTCACACAAAAGCAGCAGGCATAGGAAAGAGGTAGGGTTTTAGCATTTTTTTTCTACCTAATTATAATAATGGAATTATAATAGAAAAGAAAGTTATATCCTCAGGAAATACATGCTGCAATGTTTCAGAGGAAAGAAAAGGGGTGTTTGTGCACATGTATACACACTTGTACATACACATAGACCTGTATCTGTGTTAACTGAAAAATCTAGACGAAGAGTATATAGATGCTTATAACATGATTTTTTATAAGTTTTCAAATAAAAAGTACTGACAGGGCCACTTATCAAATCATTTGTCCATTCCTTGAAAAGTGAGACCCACTTAAAAAGGAGTCAAGTACGGGGCTGGAGAGATGGCCTAGCGGTTAAGAGCACCGACCGCTCTTACAGAGGACCCGGGTTCGATCCCCAGCACCCACATGGCGGCCGAGAGCCGTATGAAGCTCCAATTCCAGGAGAACTCCAGCTCCAGGGGAATCCGAGACCCTCTTCTGACCTCCGCGGCATTGCACGACATGGGTGCACAGACCTACATGCAGACAGTACATTCATACACATACAGAAATAAAAAAAAAATAATAAAAAAAAAAAAAGGAAGTCAAGCTAACATAAATTGATAGTAATAGTTAACATCATCAACTTTTTTTTTTTTTTTTTTGGTCTTTTTTGAGACAGAGTTTCGCTGTAGCCCCAGCTGGCCTGGAACTCGCTCTGTAGACCAGGTTGGCCTTGAACTCACAAAGATCTGCCTGCCTCTGCCTCCCGAGTGCTAGGATTAAAGGCGTGCGCCACCACACCCAGCTACATCATCACATTTTTAACATGTCAAAAAATGTTTGCCAGACATAAACATCTTAGCTCAAAGAAAATAAAAGTTCTGACACTCACATTACCCATGTACTCAGACAGCAGGTCCTGCAGAGCCTGGCGGACAGCATTACACTCTGCCACAATTCGCTCACGGCGGTCATCACGAGTGCAGGATGAATCAGCCATCAGGGCAGCCCCACTAATGATGCTTTCTAGACGCTCCTCCAGTGAAGGCCTAAAGCGCTCCTCGCTGAAGCTCAAGGGGTCCACAATGATTTGTTTCTACAGAGAAAGTATTACTAATGTTAATACTCATTTCTGTTCCTTTAATTGTTAAAAAAAGAGCAAGGAAAGTATTAAGATTATCAAGATTGCCAGATGTGGTGGTGCACACCTTTAATTCCAACACTTGAGAGGTAGAGGCAGAGGCAGGCAGATCTCTTTGAGATCAAGATCAGCCTGACCTTCATAGTGAGTTCCAGACTAGCTGAGGAAGGAAAAGAAAAAAAAGAAAACAAAAAAATATTAAGATTTAATTCTAATACCTAAAATAAAAACAATTCCTCTTGACAGACTAAGGCCATTCCATGTAAGTTATTACTTAATGCATCACTCCTCAAAGAAGGCATTAAGAGCTAGAGAGATGGCTTAGCCGTTAAAAGCACTACCTGCTTTTGCAGAAGACCCAGGTTTGAATCCCTGTGTCCACATGGCAGCCAATAACTGTCCTTAACTCCATCCAGTTCCAGGGGGGACCTAGTGTCTTCTTCTGTCCTCGATTGGGGGCACAGCATGGTGCACTTACACACATGCAGGCAATATACTCATACACACAAAAAGAAATTAATTAATTTTAAAAAAGGCCACTAGTAGCCAAACAGAGCCTAAGTACCATATCGCAAATACAAACACTAAAGTACTGTGTGTACACTAGTTATTTAAACATCTGAAGGTCAACCTGCACAGTTTTAGTTATTAAAATTATCAGCTGGGAGTGGTGGCACACGCCTTTAATCCCAGCACTCTGAAGGCAGAGGCAGGTGGATCTCTGTGAGTTCAAGGCCAGCCTGGTCTACATAGCGAGCTCCAGGCCAGCTGGGACTAAAGGGAGACCCTGTCTCAAAAAGACAAACAAAAAAACAAACAAAAAAATAAACAAATAATCAAATAAGAGTAAGGAAAATAAAATTTCTTCTATACAAAATCTAAAACTGCTATATGAAAGAACTGTTTTACCACAAAAAAATTATATAAAGTACTGACATTTGCTGAACTCATAAAAAATGCATTTATAATGAATTTCCATCTATTGTTTCCTTCTCTTATACATCTAAATCAAGATTTAATGTCTGTGGAATACTGTTGTCCCAATGAGAATAAATTCTTCCTGTTCTCCTCCCTCCCTTCCCTCCCCTGACTACATGTAAACCCCACTGTCTCATGATGAGTGAGTCTGAGTAAAATAAAATCATCAACATGCCCATTAAATACATACAGTGGCTTTTTTGTTCATAGAAATTATGCCCTTAATAATCTCAACTTTTTACACCAAATATTTCTACCAAAAGTTGGCAATTTTCTGTTTTATTTTTTGTATATGTATGAGTATTTTGCCTGCATGTATATATACATACCATGGAGTCCAGAAGGCACTGGATCTCCTCGAACTGAAGTTATAGATGGTTGTAAACTGCCATGTAAGTGTTGGGAGCCAAACCCAGGCACTTTGTAAGAGCAGCAAGTGCTCTTAACCACTGAACCACCTCTTCAGCCTCAAGGTTGGCATTTTAAAAAATTTATTATTTCATTTTATGTGTATGAGTGTATCGCCTACATGTATGTAGGGCACTCATGTTGTGCAATGCCCACAGAAGTCAGAAGAGGGTGTTAGATCCCCTGGAACAGGAGTTATGGATGGTTGTTAGCCACCATGTGGGTGCTGGCAACTGAACCCAGGTCCTCTGAAAGAACAGCCAATGCTCTTAACTGATGAGCCATCTTTCCAGCCCCAAACTTGGCATTTTTCAATGAGTAAACATTTCTTCCTTTCCTTACAAAGAACCCTCAGTTTTAAAGCTATATATATAATACCTTAATTATTAGACTACCATTTTAATTAACCGTTTTTCTTGTCAGATTTGGTTACCACAGATTTTCTGTGATCAAGGTTGAATACAGGCCCTGTGCAAGGCCCCTGCATTTGCTCTCCAACAGACAGGCTTTCTGGCCAACAGAAATGAGGAACAAATGTTCTCAAAATTTAACTAAGAATCCCAATACTATAATGTGTCTGAGATCATTTAGTATCGCACTGTGCTGGATAGCTTTAGTGTCAACTTGACACACCTGGGTTGAGGGAGCCTCAATGGGGATTGGCTCCATTGGACTGGCCTGTGGCCACGTCTGTGGAGTATTGTCTTGATTGTCAGCAAGGTGGGAGAGCCCAGCCCACTATGGGTAGTGCCACCCTGGGCAGGTTGTTGTGTACCGTATAAGAGGGCAGGCTGGGCATGGGCAAGGGAAGCAAGCCAGAAAACAGCATTCCTCCATGGTCTGTGCCTCAGCTCTTACCTCCATGTTCCTGCCCTGAGTTCCTGCCTTGGGCTCCCTGAGTGATTGATGAACTGTGACCCAGGAAATGTGAGCTAAATAAACCCTTTCCTCCCCAAGTTGGTATCGGTCAGAGTGTTTTGTCATAGCAATGGAAGACAAACTACAACAAGTACCCTCTTTTTTTTTGGTCTTTTTGAGACAGTGTCTGCCTGTAGTCCCCTGTAACACCAGCTGGCCTGGAACTCTCTATATAGACCAGGCTGGCCTTGAACTGCCTATGATTCCTGAGTGCTGGGATTAAAGGCATGTGCCATCACACCTAGTGGGACAATATCCTCCTTTTAAAAATGAAAAGACTGGGGCTGGAGAGATGGTTCAGCAGCTAAGAGGCCTGCTACTCTTACAGAGGAGCCAAGTTTGATTCCCAGCACCCACATTATGGCTAACAATCATCCAAAACTCCAGTTGCAGGAGATCTGATGCCTTCTTCTGTCCTCCACTGGGGACACTGCACAGTTGCACTTACACGCATGTAGGCAATATACTTATACACACAAAATATAAATAAATAAATAAATAAATAAATAAATAAATAAATAAATAAGAAAAGACTAGGTTCTAACAGATGTTACTCAACTTAGTGCAAAACATGTTCCTTACTACCTTGAAAGAGACAAATATCTATTATCACCAAATGTGAAGGGGGAGAAAACAGTGGTACCAATAAGTCGCAAGACATATCCTAACAATTATAAAAGTCATTTAATGTTTAATTGTCCAGGGTAAGAACTGGAGGTCTAGTTCAATGGTAGAGTATTTGCCTAGTATATGCAAGTCCTTGGATTCAATCTCCTGTAAATAAAAAGGTGAAGTTCTAGGGTAAAAATTCAATTCCAATACCATAGTTGTTAGGCTTAACACCACATTCTCATGCTTTATTAAAAGATCTAATGCCAAATGTGGTGGCGCACACCTTTAATCTCAGCACTCAGAAAGCAGAGGGTAGATGGATCTCTGTGAGTTCAAGGCCAACCTGATCTACATAGTGACTTTCAGACAAGCTGGGGCTTCAGGAAGACCCTGTCTCAAAAATACAAAAGATAAAAAAGCCAAGAAAAACTATAGAAAACAAAATACACTCCCATCACACTGATTTTATTCTTCCAAGCATTCCATTATGGAAAGATGCTAGCCACCTGTAACTGTTTTTCTCCAACAATTGAATTAAACCAAAAACTATTTATGGTGGCACATGCTTAGCTGTGTACTGGGAAGACTGAGGCAAGAGGATGGTGGGCTGGGCTACACAACCAGACCCATCTGAAAACTTTAATTTTTTTTTTTAAATCTTAAAAAAAAAAAAAATCTAAACTACTGCCATCTACTGGAACCCATGAAGCACTGTGTAGGTAAAAATTAAAAACAAAACAAAAAAAAAAAAAAAAAAAAAAAAAAAAAAAAAAAAAAAAGAAAAAAAAATTATACATTATATTATATATATATATATATATAGTTAAGAGAGAGAGGAAGAGAGAGGAGAGAGAGAGGGAGAGGTTTAACAAGCATCATCTTTATAAAAAGCAACTTTGTGCAAAGAAAATATTGAATTGTTGAAAATACGGTTTTATGTGGTTAAATTTTTATCTTCATGATTCAAAGTCAATTAGAGAAATCTATCTAGACATATAAGATTAAGATGACAGCAGTATGATTTATCTGTATCTCTCACGAGACCATGAGCTCTTCAGAGTCAGAGCTTGTAAACACTTTCCTTCTCTTATCTAGTCATAGCATCACATCAGCCAGAAGGTCAAAATCTTGGCTGGAATGAACCAGACTCATATTCTCAATAATGATCACATTTTTTAAAAGAGAATAAAAAGGAAAAAAATTACCACATAGGAAACAGAAGTTGCATAAAATAATCCAGAAAAGGTAACGCTCTAAAGCCAAGCTATAATCAAGTAAACTGATGATTCATAACAATTTCTTTCCACCTAGATTACAAATTTAATTGGAAAAATGCACTTTTATCAGAAGCCTTGATCACATTTCCCTAGGAACCTGTTATCTTTTGGCAGTTGGTGAAAAGTCTGAAGCTTCCTCCCAAATATAACTTACATCAAAATTGTTGAGAGCATATGCTAGTTCTCCACCACCACCACCTTGGTGCTGGGAGGCATCATCTGATGCAGTAGCCTGGGCTGCATTGGAAATGCCTGTGACCGCTTGCTGTAGCTGCTTGTATATCAAGTCCCGGTTGGCCTTATAAGCTGCAACATCAGGGTGTTGTAGGCATGCCTGGGAGGCAGTGTAGAGAATTGGAACATTTTTCTGGAGGATTCCTCTAGCTGCAGCCATCTGATCACGATGGCCTACATCTTTCAATTCCTAAAAGAATGAAATTTAAAAATTAGAGGGTTACTCTACATAAGGATTCTATTCATATCAGACATACTTTCATTTGCCAGGCCTGAAAGTAATCACAAAGGAAGTTATATGGCTTAGTAAGTTAAAACTGAGCTATGGAATCATGTAAACCTGAATTTTGATTTCCTAGCCTACTTCCTGACTATTTACTGAGTCTTCAAGTTTCTCCTTCTGCAAAACTTGGGAAAATTAATGTAGCTCTTTTTTTGTGGGGGGTCTTTTCGAGACAGGGTCTCCCTGTAGCCCCAGCTGTCCTGGAACTCACTCTGTAGACCAGGCTGGCCTTGAACTCACAAAGATCCGCCTGCCTCTGCCTCCCAAGTGCTAGGATTAAAGGCATGCACCACCATGCCCGGCACAATGTAGCTCTTTTAGCATTTTGAAGACTTAATGGGATGGAATATGCAATGTATCTAGCACTAAATAAAAGTCAAACCATAAGCCCAGTGTGGTAGTGCACGCCTTTAATCCCAGCACTTGGGAGGCAGAGGCAGGTGGATCTCTTGAGTTCAAGCCAGCCTGGTCTACAGAGCCAGCTCCAGGCCAGCTAGGACTAAAAGGGAGACCCCATCTCAAAAACACTTAAAAAAAAAAAAAAAGTCAAACCATAAAACTGCTTAACATCTTGATTAGGTATATATCTAGTCCATCCAAAATTCCACATAGACATATATTTAAATGGAGTATGATTATGAGGATTTATTAATTTAAACAAATTGCAGAATTTTATGAAATTTGGGACAGGATATGTATTAACTATGCAAACCAACTAAATGAGGATATGACCAGCTATTCTCATTAAGTACACAACACCTCCTCTCTCCTTCCTCAAAGATCCTCTTGGAATATAAAACATTACTCTCCTTATAAAGTAAAATCAATCCGTTCACAGGCCATTAAGTCATAAAGTGGAGGCTCATGGGTTCCATAATTTCAATCCATGATTATAATATTCTGCAATGTGGTCTTATATGAAAATATCCTTTTCTATTTCTTCTATCCCATAATTAAAAGGACTTGTGGTTGCTAGTATCATTTCAACTAATGAAATTTATATACTAAGTTGGATGAATATGCTAAGTGACAAATATACACAGGAAGTGACATACTAAGTGACAAATATACACAGGAAGTGTGTATTTGACAGGAAATGGGTATTTCTGATATCTACTTGTTATAGAAATTTATTCAGAGAGACAGAGGAGTCTTTGATAAATATGGATCACTACTACAGGAGGAATAACCCCAGTCTCTAAATTTACTTCAATAGTATTTTACATGTGATCATAGAATTTCAGTATTATCATCACTAACTGAATACTAGAATATAAATTAAAATGTTTTTTAAGCTATTACATATATTAACCAACTTAGAAAGGCCAAAGTCAATTACTCAAAAGCCTGACTTAGCTATTTAATGGCTCATTTTTCTAGACTTCCTAATTAAACATCAGAGGCACCAAATGGTTTCTTTTTCTGAAACGTCATCTCAGTATATATTTGATGTTTTACATCTTCATTCAAACCTTGTATGACAGCTTAGTTTTTCATCCTAGAATTCCTTTCTCATTTGGAGCCTAAATTTGCAATTAACAGCTCATGGCACTCCAAATGCCTTGTAGCATTCTACATTAAGCTAAATATTCAGAAACGGGACCCTGTGGATTTAGGGGACGAGTTATTTCAAGATTCAAGCTATGACAAGGGGCTGTGGCTAACATTATGTTTAAACAGGTAGTGTACACATATTCTGTAGATATTTTCTAAATGTCTTGCCCTCACCAAAATCTCTAGAACTCTTTCATCTTCTAGAGACATATTTGCCTTTAGACATTTATACTGCCCTTTGTTTTATAAAATGCTTCACAATCAGCCTTGGCATTCCCAATTATTTATAAGCTAGATTAGCAAAACCTCTTTTATTTTTTTTTCAAAGCCAATTTTTATTGAAGATTTGTGCATTTCATACAAAATTTCAAATCAAATCTAGACCTGTGCCTCCCTATCAGAGCTCATGCATTCTGCCAAACATGTTTTTCATCTTTTTCTCAGTCCCTCTCAAAATTCTCGATGCAGAAGTTTACTGTTTCTGGCAGAAGTTCACCATTTCAGTCAGTTCTTTGACCCAGTCTTGTTGTTATTCCTTCCAATTTGCATCACTCCAAAATATGCATATATGTATGTCACACATATCATAGGTTTTAGCATCTTCAGCTTATGATTTTTTTCTTTATTAGGCTGAAAGATGTCGTGTTTGAAGGCTCCTCCTTGGCAAGCCCAAACCACCATCAGTTATGCCCTTGTGCTAGCACAGCCTCTTTTTAAAGGCTTCAAAAGCTACTCATGATCAACTGAAGTTAGCAGGTACCAGAATGAGTGTAGACATGGCTTCTCTAAACCACTGCCTAGGCTGGTGTAAACTTCTACTTTTCCAAAGACTACATTAGGCTAAATATTCAAAAATAGGAGCCTGTGGAATTAGAGAATTGGTAGTCATTTGAAGAGTCAAGTACAACAGGCTATGGCTAGTCATTATGCTTAAGGAGCTGGTACATATTTTCCTATGTGGGTATCTTCCAAATAGACTTTTATTTTGCCAAGTACTAGGGATAAATTTTAATCTATGATGAGAATAACCAAATACTATTTAATCCTAGTTGCTAAAGGGTTCTACTCTCCCTCTTTAGAACCACTTTATAAAAAAACTAGACTTTTATTAAAGATAAGAAAATAGACACTAATGTGGACATCAGTATTAAAACATGAATGAATCAATCAAAAAGTAGTCTTTTCAAGATAGATATACTGATAAATAATCCAGATGACTTTAAAAAATGAGCTAAGAAGTAACATAACAGAATATTTATAAAACAGTGTTTTACTTTAGGCTTCATCATCTTGCCAATCTCCTTACTGTTCAAGCAGACTATGGAACACCGAAACAGAACACATACCAAGAACTGCTTTCCATAAATGTGACCTATCCAGCCCATGGAGTAACCAAGAACTAAAAGCTAATTTCTAAAGCAATCTATAATACTAGTTCACAAAAAAAAACTGAAAATTGAAGTGAAAGTTTCCTCACTTTTTCCTTTTAACAGAATTGTAGCTACAGATACAGTTTACCAGATGTTTGAGATTCAAATGACTATACCTAAAACATGGTACTTGATCAAACACAACCACTCAGTAGAGATTTTAACAAATAAAACACTAACAGTACCATTACCAAAACAGCTGAAGTTTTCAGAAAAATAATCATACAAGTCAATTTACAGACTTACTAAGTAAGAGGCACTAAGCTCTTTCAACTCTCTCAACAAGCTCTCCATATGTGGACAGACAGAACTTGAATATCAAAGTATTCTAGCATGTTGAAGAACTAGAGCTCACGATGTGAAGCACAGCTAGTACTCTACAGAACTGCCTAGGATCACCCTACCTCCGCCATTATCTTTGCTATGGTTTGAAAGTACCTCAATCCTCATATTTACTATCAGAAACAATCCCAAAAATCATGTTAATATTTGGAGATGGAGCCTTGGGGAGATAAATATAACTGAAATACTCCATCAAAGTGCAGCCGCCAGGATGGCATTAGTGGTTCTAAGAGAAGGAAGCAACCTGAGCAGCCCAGCCAAATGAGTCTCTGCCAAGTTACAATGCAGTCAGAAGGTCCTTATCATGGGGCTGGAGAGATAGCCTAGTGGTTAAGAGCACCGAATACTCTTGCAGAGGACCTGGGTTCGATCCCCAGCACCCACATGGTGGCTTAGAACCGTCTGTAACTCCAATTCCAGGAGAACTCCAGTTCCAGGGTGTGGTGGTTTGAATAAGGGTCCCCCATAGGCTGTAAGTATTCAGACATTTGTCTCCAGTTGGTGGCGCTGTTTTTGGAGGTCTTAGAAGGTGTGGCCGTGCTGGGGGAGGTATGTCACTGGGGGTAGGCTTAATGAGTTTAACAAGCCTCGTGGTCTACAGTTGCTCTCTCTGCTTCCTGTGCTCTTTGTGAGATGTGAACCTTGGCTTGCTGCTCCAGATCCAGCCACCATGCCTCCCGCCACAATGGACTCTAATTCCCTGGAACCGTCAATCGTAAGCTCAAATAAACTCTTCCTTTTATAAGTTCCTTTGGTCATTGTGTTTTATCACAGCAAAAGAAAAGTGACTAATACAGTAATTTGGTAGCAGAGAGTGGGATGTTGGCTGTGAAGAACCTGACCATGTGGATGTGTGGAGAAATGTGGAAGACTTTGGAACTTTGGGCTAGAAAGGCTGTTGACTACTGTAAGCAGAGCTTAAAGGGCCATTCTAGTGGAGGCCTGGAAGAAAGCATTGCTGCAAAAGATGTGGTTCCAGAGGAGGATAAAGACTTAGGCAGCAACTGGGATATTTTGATAAAGAGTCTGGCAGCAGTTTGCCCACAGCCCAAATGCTTGCCTGATGCTAAGTTGAAAAGCAATGGACTGATGTCTTTGGCGGAGGATATTTCAAGACAGCCTAATGTAGAAATGGTGGCGTGGCTTTTAATGGTGAATAGTATACAGATCTACAGTGAAAAAGAGCAAATGGGGCAGAGGGAAATGCAGAATGTGCAGTTTGGATCTGAAAAGTACACTAGGAAGATTAAAAGTGTGGCCAAGGCTTGTGAAGGAGAGGCTCCCTTTCATAAGGAGCCTAAAGTCTCATTTATTAAGGAGAGGCCTGGAGATTTACAAATAAACAAAAGAATCAGTACCTTCAGGGCAAGACCACACCCAGCTAATCCTCCAGCTTTGAAAGGAAAATACTGAAAGCGTTTTCTACTCCAACAAGTCCAGGGCAGAGAAAAATTGCAAATGTGGTTAAAGTAGGAGAGATTCCATCCTGAACTTGCAGCCAGATTCAGCAATTTCATTCACGTGGTGCTGGCTTTAGAGGCATGAAGTTTGCAAGCTTGAAGGGGTCATCAGTTCTTCCTCCAAGGTTTCAGAGAGCTGCCAAGGTCAGGCAGAGTGCTGCAGGGGTGTCCCTGAATAAAGAAGGCCCTGATAGGTCATTTCGTGAAGCTGTGAATGTGAAGCCTGGTTGGCAGTGGAGACCCCAAGAAGACTTTCGAGATGCCAGACCTGTGAGATATTTGCCAAGGAGAGCTGCATACAAGGAGTGGTACAAGCCTAAGAAAGAGATGTATGTTGCAAGCAAAGCTGGAAGAGCTGAACCATCTAAGCCCTTTGGAAGTCAAGTTCCAGAAGTTGCACATGGAGCTACTGGACTTGGAGTTTGCCCTGCTGGTTTTCGGTCTTGTTTTGGTCCAGTATTTCCTCACTATGCCTCTATTCCTCCCTTTTGGAATGGGAATGTGTATTCGGTTCCACTGTACATTGGGAGTATGTAATTTGTCTTTCAATTTTACAGGAGCTTACAGTTTAGGATATTGGCTTGAGTCTCAGAAGAGACTTTGGACTGTAGACTTTTGAATGGCATTGAAACTGGTAAAGACTATGGGGACTTTTAAGGTTGGACTAAATGCATTTTGCATTTTATATGGTCAGGAGCCTATGGGGGCCAGGGAGTGGAATGTGGTGGTTTGAATGAGCGTCCCCCATAGGCTTTAAGTATTCAGACATTTGTCTCCAGTTGGTGGCGCTGTTTTTGGAGGTCTTAGAAGGTGTGGCCGTGCTGGGGGAGGCATGTCACTGGGGGCAGGCTTAGTGAGTTTTAACAAGCCTCGTGGTCTACAGTTGCTCTACTTCCTGTGCTCTTTGCAAGATGTGACCCTTGGCTTGCTGCTCCAGATCCAGCCGCCATGCCTCCCGCCACAATGGACTCTAATTCCCTGGAACCGTCAATTGTAAGCTCAAATAAATTCTTCCTTTTATAAGTTCCTTTCGTCATGGTGTTTTATCACAGTAACAGAAAAGTGACTAATACACAGGGGAATCCGAGGCCCTCTTCTGGCCTCCGTGGCACTGCACGACACAGGTGCACGGACCTACATGCAGACAGTACACTCATACACATACAGAAATAAAAAAAAATAAAAAAAAAAGAAGGTCCTTATCAGATACTAACATGCACACCTTGTTCTTGGACATCCTAGCCTCCAAACAATAAGCTAAATAATCTGTTCTTTATTCAGTTATGGCAAGACAAAGTAGACTAAAACATCCTGGACAAAGTACAGCCTAGAGGCTGATAGGAATGCAACATTTCCAGTCAACAAATAATAGTCTACCCACCCTCCCCACTCCCCACCCCAAAAAAAAACAAGTTTAGAACTAAGATTCCCATTCTAGAGTGGATTTGTAATAGAGTAAGTGGTTTGCTCACTCGTTCATTAAACAAATAATTACTAAGCCCTACTAGACAATGTTTTAGGCATAGCAAATTACAGGACCAATTAAAGCAAATAAAATCCATCCTTGTACCTAATACATTAAGTTCAATCCTAGCTCCAGAGGGATGTGGTAGCACCCACCTGTAATCCTAGCACTTAGGAGTCAGGGAGATAAGAGGATATTGGCTTGGGAGGCCAGCTTGGGCTACAGGCCAAGTTCCAGACCATTCTAGACTACATAGTGAGACCTTGTATTTCAAAGCAAAATAAAAATTTAATTAAAATTCTAGCTTCACCAGTTAAAAAATAAATGACTTTGCCTGATAAATTAACCTCTCTGTGCAGTAGAGCTTTCCTTCTAGAAAAATCAGTATGTGACTAATTATAGTACCTATTTTATACCAAACTTATAAAGAGTGAGTATGTTTATAAAGGATTTACACCAGCACTCAACATGAAATAAGCATTCGCTTATTCGTTATTATTTTCAGTGACATGACCATGACCATCACACCATATCCTAGAAAACATTCAAGAACAAAAAGGTAAATTTCGATGGCCTGTAGACCTTAAGCATTTTCTTGATAGCTGCTATTAAACAACACAAAGGCAGCTAAGGAGCTGGCATACGTTCACATCTTCATCTTCAGGGACACTCCCTCTGCTAGACTGAAGTTACCTACAAAGCAAAGTAACTCATTGAGGAGAAAAATTAGTAAACGAAATGTCTAAGGAAAAAAGGTCACAGGTGGAAAAAAAAAAAAAAAGCCTTAAGGACTTAACCATACATTAGTAAGAAGAGTCCCTAAAAGCAAGTGTGATAGTTAATATCTATAATCAGGGGCCAAGGAAGGAAGAGGACTATGGGCTCAAAGCCAGTTTGGGTTATACAGTGAGTAAGAAATAGCAGGTCAAGGGCTTGAGAGATAGCCTAGTGGTTAAGAGCACTGACTGCTCTTGCAGAGGACCCGGGTTCAATCCCCAGCACCCACATGGCGGCTGAGAACCATCTGTAACTCCAATTCCAGGAGAACTCCAGTTCCAGGGGAATCCGGGACCCTCTTCTGACCTCCGCGGCATTGCACAACATGGGTGCACGAACCTACATGTAGACAGTACACTCATACACACATATAAAAAAAAATTTTTTTTTAAAGTAGCAGGTCAGCTAGAGCTACACTGCAAGATTCTGTCTCAAAGTAAAAAACCACAAAATTCTGTCGGAAAACACAAGGTGAGAAAACTAGTCACTAATGGAGACCTGTGGATAATATGCAAATGAAGCTAGAATACAGAATGGAGTTCCAACATAAAATGAGCAAAATTAATTCCAAAGAAAAGTATTATTTTAGAGAAAATACAACACATGAAGGTCTAGATTTATAAGATCTAGAGGCCTTTTGCAAAGAAGCAGTCAGGGGCCTGTTCAGTAGTTTAATACCAGGCCAAGACTTAAGGTGAAAGAATTATGCAAACTATATCTAGGAATGTAGCTTAGTGATAAAATACTTGCCCAAGGCCCTTGCCAAGGATTTGATCTTAGCATAGGGAGAGATGAGGGGAGTGTATTAGGAAAATAATAAATAACCATGACCATGGGAGCATGTATCACTCAAAATCTCAACAGGAAAAATAGTCATATCATCTATATGGATAATTCAAAACTAACTGTTAAAAAGACAGGGGCAAAGCCCAGGATAAACACAAGGTCACCAGGACACTTAGGGCCTGACAGAACAGGAGGAAATAGCAATCACCAGGATTCAGAAGCAAGCTATGTAGAGATTGCTAGGCCTTTTGTTCAACCAGCAGGAAAGGGACCTGTAACTAGCACCACAGCCTCGCTCTCCTTTCTCTTCTGATTATGTTCTCACTGGCCAAACCTACACAGGAACCACCTAGGACAAAGGGGTCCATGGACCTATCCATATAGGTTATGCTCCTGAGGCAGGAAATATAGCAAATTTCAGTGGAAAACATATAGAGAAGGACTAAAGATGATCCAGCACATAAACAATACTCAGATTTAGGTGATTTTCAAAAACATTTGACATTAATGGTATTTCTTTTTAACATACTGGGGATCATAAGGAACTCTTTTTTTGGGGGGGGGTCTTTTGAGACAGGGTCTCCCTATAGCCCCAGCTGGTCTTGAACTTAAAGATCCACCTACCTCTGCCTCCTGAGTGCTAGATGTGCACCACCATGCCCAGCACATAAAGATCCACCTGCCCCTGCCTCCTGAGTGCTAGGTGTACACCACCATGCCCAGCACATAAAGATCCAACTGCCCCTGCCTCCTGAGTGCTAGGTGTGCACCACCATGCCCAGCACATAAAGATCCATCTGCCTCTGCCTCCTGAGTGCTAGGTGTGCACCACCATTCCCAGCACATAAGGAACTCTTAATGGATTCATGGCATACAAAATTAAAACTCAGGCTGTGTATTACTTTCTAGCAATTTTTTCCAACTATACACAAATTTCCGGACTGCTACTGTGTTTTATCTCAAGAACATCATCTAGCAAGAAGATCACATGCTCAAAACTATCCTTGAACTACTAAACTATTTAAAACAGGAGCATAATATGAAAATATGAATGAAAATTATAGCTGTATTAGAATACTGAAAAAGGTATTTCCCAATTTAAATGTTTAATGGAACCATATTAACAGAGGAAGGTAATTAATAACTGTCAGAAAAGTTAGGCAAAACAGGTTTTTTCACACTAGATAATAAAAAACATTCTGGCACTTGGGAGGCAGAGGCAAAAGGATCTCAGTGAATTCAAGGCCAGGCTACAACACAATACGTTCTGGGCCAGCCAGAGCTATATGGTAAGAGCCTATCTGAACAAATAAGTAAATAAATAACATTATAACATGTCCACAACTCATTATACCTGCTGTCTTTTAGCTGCCATAATGTTCAGCTTATCCACTTCAGGTTTCAGGGCTTTGTACTGTATTCCTAAGTCTTGCTCATTGCCAGCATTCCTCAGCTTCAAGATGCCATCTTCCACCTAAAAAACATAACCCCCAAAATAAAAAAATCCTGAAACATATAAATCTATAGATAAAAGGAATAAAAAAATTCTAAGACACTACCTTCTTTTTTAATAGTTATTCTGAAAACAATCGGAACAAGTCTACCTAGTGAATATGGCCTCCACATTACACAGGTGCTCACAGGTGGGAAGGGCCAGCCATACACTAATCTACAGGCCTCCATCTAAAAACGTACTATTTCATATATTTTGGTTTTTCGAATTTGGAACACTACCGATATAAAGAAACATATATAAAGAGTACTCTTTATACTCAGCTGGACATGGAGGCTCACGTTTTTAATCCAAGGCACTCAAGGCAGACACAGGCAGATCTCTGTTAAATTCGAGGCCAGCCTGGTCTACAGTTATAGGCAAGTCAGGGCTACAAAGTGAGATCCTGTCTCAAAAAGAAAGGGGGGGGTAGTCCACACACACACAGAAGCAACCTCTTTGCTACAATTTCTTCAGTAGATTTAATAGTGCCTTAGAGCAGAGCCTGTGTCATGTATCTTAAAATAGGAATTAAAATCATCACTAGTCCGTTTACATAAACCAAGTTCAAAACCAAACTAAATCCTATGGCACAAAGAAAAATTATAACTATAGACCCATACTTACAACTTTCAGCTGAACAAGTAATTTGTAGACATCTGCCATGTCAGCCAAAATCAGCAGTCGGGTAACAGCAGAGAGCAAAGCTCGAGCTGCGCGAACCATGTTGCCTCGCTTCACAGAAGAACAGGGGTCATCTGCAAACTCCCCAGCAGCACTCTTCATCAAATCTCCTATTTTGCAGAATGAAAACCAAACCCAGCAGGAATTAACCCACGTAACTGCTTTATCTAAAAAATAAAAATACTGCATTTAACAAGTTAAAACTGCTCAAACTCTATATTTAAATTGAAATGTGTTTTAAAGGTCCAGATTTTTGTTTCTTCCTTTGGTTTGTAGCTATCACTTAAACACACATCTTCATTCATAAATGTCAACAAGAGCACTGATACCCAAAGAGTAACCAGGCACTATGTATCAACAGACTTTTCTTTTCTCCCCTCCCCTCCCCTCCCCTCCCCTTTCCTTTTCTTTTCTTTTTTTGGTCTTTTTGAGACAGGGTCTCCCTGTAACCTCAGCTGTCCTAGAACTCACTCTGTAAACCAAGCTGTCCTTGAACTCACAAAGATCCACCTGCCTCTGCCTCGAGTGCTGGGATTAAAGGTGTGCACCAGCTTCAACAGCCTTTTACTAAAAATACTACTTCTGGGGCTGGAGAGATGGCCTAGTGGTTAAGAGCACTGACTGCTCTTGCAGAGGACCTGGGTTCGATCCCTAGCACCCACATGGTGGCCAAGAACCATCTGAAATTCCAATTCCAGGAGAACTCCAGTTCCAGGGGAATCCCACACCCTCTTCTGACCTCCGCGGCATTGCACAACATGGGTGCACAGACCTGCATGCAGACAGTACATTCATACACATACAGAAATAAAATTAAAAAAATAAAAATAAAAATACTACTTCTTCTTGACTTAATACTCTTCCCAAAAACTATTAAAAAAAAAAAATCAAACCGGGTATAGTGGTGCATTCCTATAATCCCGGTACTTGGGAGATTAACGCACAAGGATCAAGAGCTCAAGGCCAGCTTTAGCTACATAAGAGTTTGAGCCAAGCCTGGCCACAAGGAGATTGTTCTCTTGGGAAGAAAAACCCAAGATGTGAAAAGGAGAAAAAAAAAAAAAAGGCAGCACCCACTGTAGAACAGAGTTATTGGTATCTAAAAGTATAGAGTTTATAAAGTATAGACATTTTAAAAGTATAGACATTTCCTCACAGTGAACATGAGATGACACATGATTCTAGCACTCAGGAGCCCAAGGCAAGAGGATTCTAAGTTTAAGTCCAGGCTGGGCTACATAATAAAATATAAAATAAAGCATTGCCAACAGTCCACATAGACAAAAATAAGTAGTTCATTATTAGATAGGCTTACATAAATATTATGTAAATATTCACATATATGAGAAAATGTTAAGTCTTTTAACAGAATCTTTTTTAAAAAGTTCTATTTTGAAGCCAGGCGTGGTGGCGCATGCCTTTAATCCTAGCACTTGGGAGGCAGAGGCAAGCGGATCTCTGTGAGTTCAAGGCCAGCCTGGTCTACAGAGTGAGTTCCAGGACAGCCAGAGCTACAGGGAGACCCTGTCTCAAAAAGACAAAAAAAAAAAAAAAAAAAAAAAAGTTCTAGTTTGAAAAAAAGGGGAGGAAAAACAAAAATCCATTTAGGGCCGGCGTGTGTACGAGAACCACCGTTAATCCCAGTACACTGGAGGTGAGACAGCAGGAGTCCTATAAGATCAGGCCAGCCTGTCTATTTCATAAGTTCCAGCCAGGCCAGCTAGGGCCCAGGGAGACCATGGCTCAAACAAACCAACCCTTTTTTTTTTTTTTTTATTTTTGTCGTTTTTTTTTTTTTTTTTTTTTTGTAGTAGCCCCAGCTGTCCTAGAACTCACATTGTAACGCAGGCTGGCCGGGAACTCACAAAAGAATCCAGCTGCCCGTCTTGCCTCCCAAGTGTGCGAGGATTAAGCGTGCTACCACGCCCGCTACAACCCTTGAAAAGTGGGGTGTGTGTGTGTCGTTGGTGTGTGGATTTGTGGTGTGTGTTGGTCTAAATGTAACATAGTGCAGGGGCCTGAGGAAGGCCATAGGCGTGGACCCTGCTGGAACTGAAGACACAGGAAGGTTGTGAGTTACTTGATGTGGGTACTGGGAAGCAAACGCCAGCTCTGCAATAGGCAAATATGCTTTTAACTACTGAGCCATCTCTCTAGCCCCTTATAAGAGAACTCTAAGCAGGGGAATGATGTTGTGGGGCCGTGGCATTGATTCAGTCAGCAAGTACTTGCCTGGCACAAATGAGCACCTGAGTTGAGATCTCCAGGGATTAGTGGGCAGCCAGTGTAATTTGATTTGTGAGCACCAGGTTCTCAAAACTAAAGTAGAAAGCTGAGGAAGAAGACATACATATGCAGAAGCCAAAGGATGCCCTGCACTATCACTCTCTGCCTTATTCCCTTGAACAGACTCACCAAACCTTCAGAAGCTCGCTTGTTCTTTTAGCTAAGCCATTTCCATCCACCAACACTGGGTTTTCGGAAACGGGAGCTTTTAACTTTTTTTGTTTTTTTTGGTCTTTTCAAGACAGTGTCTCCCTGTACCCCCAGTGTCTGGAAACTCACTCTGTAGACCAGGCTGGCCTTGATCTCACAAAGATCTGCCGGCCTACTGCCTCCAAGGTCCTAGGATTAAAGGCATGCCGCACCATGCCCGGCTGGAAACATGGAGCTTTTAAATGGGTGCCAAGGACTTGGACTCAAGTCCTCAGGCTAATGTAGCAAGCACTCTTACCCACTGAGCCACCTCCCCAGCCCTGTGTCAGTCTTTTTTTTTTTTTTTTAATTGTCTTTTTGAGACAGGGTCTCCCTGTAGCTTCAGCTGTCCTGGAACTCACTATGTAGACCAAGCTGGCCTTGAACTCACAGAGATCCACCTGCCTCTGCCTCTTGAGTACTGGGATTACAGGTGTGCACCACCACACCTGGCACTTTTTTTTTTATTAATAATTATGATGGCTACATCCTGCCCCTGTCTTTTCCTATACTGGAAGCAAGCAGAAGGCCAGGGCTGTGTCTTGTTCGTTGGTGTACTGACAATCCCTATATAATTTAGCTATCTCTGGACTCCAGAAAAAAAAAAAAACACTCTGCCAAGTGTTTAGACTAAGATCTAAAAGCTAATCACTTTCCCATCTCTGATTTTTTTTTGAAAGGGGCAGTCTGAAAAAGCGCAGCTACAAACTTCAGTTGTAGACTACGAGCTTAAGAGGAAAATGTTAAATTCACTTCAAATTCACTTATTAATTAGGCTTAAAAGCACTATTAACCTCCTGGAGCTGGAGAGATGGCTCAGCAGTTAAGAGAGGACCGGGTTCCATTCCCAGCACCACATGACAGCTAAGCTAGGCGTGGTAGCGCGCCTTTAGTCCTAGCATTTGGGAGGCAGATGCAGGCGGATCTCTAAGTTCAAGGCCAGCCTGGTCTACAGAGTGAGTTCCAGGCCAGCTCGGGCTATAGGCAGACCCTGTCTCAAAAAGAACTGCCCTCCCCACTCCAAAAAAATCAAAATCATACTGAATAGCTAGGTGTAGTAGCAACCACTTGAAATCCCAGCGTTCCAGCAGCTGAAGCAGGAAACCCTCCAGTTCAAGACTGGTGAGTAACAAAGAGCCAGTCTCCCCGGCCCTTGTCCGCCACAAATCCAAGAAACAAATGAACAAAACTTAACAATGAATTAAATTTCTCTATTCACAAAACTATGAACAGACACAAATAAGTGCCTAAGAGACCAAGTAGGTTCAAATGCCTTCTTAACGTCCCTCGGGCGTGGTGGCACATGCCTGTAATCCCAGCACTGAGGAAAGGCAGGCGGATCCCTGTGAGTTCAAGGCCAGTCTGGTCTACAGAGTGAGCTCCAAGCCAACTGAGACTAAAGGGAGACCCTGTCTCAAAAAAGGGAAAAAAAAAAAAAAAGAAAAATTTATCCCTGTGAAAGGAACATGGCAATATAAGACTTTTTCAATGGCCCCCTCGTTTGTGTGTTTGTGTTATGAGTGCATGAGTGTTCACATGTGTGGGCACAGTGGGTGTGTATCTTATGCCTATGCCAACAGACACCCAAAGCTCACATTCACCATCCTCTGACCTCTAGGTGCCTGCCTACATACCATGGCACATACTTTACACACGCACACGCACACCTTTTTTTTTTTTTTTTTTTTTAGCTTTTCCAGAAATTTTGTTAGGGCTGGGTGTGGTGACACATGCCTTTAATCCCAGCACTCTGGAGGCATAAGCAGGTGGATCTCTGTGAGATCAAAGCCAGCTGGGGCTACAGGAAGACCTGTCTCAAAAATAACAAACAGGGCTGGAGACATAGCTCAGCAGTTAAGAGCACACTGGCTGTTCTTCCAAAGGACCTGAGTTCATTCAGTTCCCAGCACTCACACAAATGGCAGGTAACAACCATCCTTAATTCCAGTACCAGGGTCCAACATCCTCTTCTGGATTCTGTGGGCACTGCATGACACAGGTACACTTACATACATGCAGACAATACATCCGTACATATAAAATAAAAATAATAAATTTAAAAATCAAAAACAATGAACAAAATTAATTTATTTATTGGGGGTGTATGTTATATGTGGGCATATAGGTGCCATGGTCAGATAGTGGCTATCAGGACACCTTTAGGGAAAGGGCTCTCTCCTAACTGCTGAGCAATCTCTCCAGCCCCAACAAAAATAATTTTAATAACCCTAGCATGTAAGAAACGATTGCAGGGAGATCTCTGTGAGTTTGAGGCCAGAGTGATCTATATATTATTGAGTTCCAGGCCACCCAGGGATATATAGCAAGTTCTAGGCCAGCCATGGCTATGTAGTGAGACTGTGTCTCCAAAAAAGAAGTATTTTTAAAAAAACATTTTAGAAAAAAAGTAATCCTGAGTAAGGCACAGCGTGGCTCCTGCCTGTCATCCTAGCACTTAAGAAACGGAGGACAGAGGGTCAGAAATCAGGGTCAGCCTAGACTACATGGGGAGCTCCAAGCCAACCTGGCCACATGAGATACCATGTTTAAAAAAATTATTGGGCTGGGGGCTGGAGAGACGACCTAGCAGTTAAGAGCACCGACTGCTCTTACAGAGGACCTGGGTTCGATTCCCAGCACCCACATGGCGGCTGAGAACCGTCTGTAGCTCCAATTCCAGGAGAACTCCAGTTCCAGGGGAATCCAACACCCTCTTCTGACCTCCGCAGCTTTGCACGACACGGGTGCACAGACCTACATGCAGACAGTACATTCATACAAATAAATAGATAGATAGATAGATAGATAGATAGATAGATAGATAGATAGATAGATATAAAAAAATTAAAAAATTATTGGGCTGGAGAGATGGGTCAGCAATTAAAGACACTGGCGGCTCTTTCAGAGGACCCAGGCTCAATTTCTGGCACCAATATGGTGGCTAAGAACTGACTTTAACTCCAGTTCCAGAGGATCTGACACCCTCTTCTGGCCTCCACAGGCATTGCATGATATGAGTACAGTTATTTACATGGAGACAAAACACTCATACATATAAAATAAAAATAGATTTGAAATTTTTAACAAAAATAGTGCCAGGCATGATGGGACACACCTTTAACCCCAGTACTAGGGTGGCAGAGGCAAGTGGATATCTGTGAGATCCAGGCCAGCCTGGTCTACATAGCAAGTTCCAGGCCAGCTGAGGCTACAGGGAGACCCTGCTCAAAAAAGACCAAAAAAAATAATAATAATAATAAAATAATAATAATAGCAACAACAGTAACTGTCCATCTATAAGGCAAATTTCTGAGAGCACAAAAGCACTTTTCCTATATACAAAAGGGGAAGCTAGAGAAACTGAAGCAAATTGAAAAAAGTCCAGGGTCATGCAGCCAGCAATAAACACTAAGAATCTAATTGGGTATCCCAGTACCTCCCAGGCTTATGTGCTTACATACCCACCATATGTGCTTACAATTATACTTAAACCAGATCTGTCACCCCTAGTATTTTCTGCTGACTCAGTTGAGGTCTGGAGTTCAAAACAAAGACAGAGGCTACCTGGAAAGGATGGAAAGGATGGAATGGGAGGGGAAGGGAGGGGAGAAAGGGGAGAGGGGAGGGGAGGGGNAGGGGGAGAGGGGGAAGGGGAGGGGGAGAGGGGGGAGGGGAGGGGGGGAAGGGGGGAGAATGGGGCAGGGAAGGGAGGGGAGAAGGGGGAGGGGAGGGAGGGGAGAAGGGGAGGGGAGGGGGAGGGGGAGGGGGAGAGGGGAGGAAGGAGTGTATATATATTTTTTATGTATGAGTATACTGTCTGCATGTAGGTAGGTGTGCCCGTGTTGTGCAATGCTGTGGAGGTCAGTAGAGGGTGTTGGATTCCCCTGGAACTGGAATTAAAGATGATTCTTCGTGGCCATGTGGGTGCTGGGAATTGAGCCCGGGTCCTCTACAAGAGCAGTCTGTGCTCTTAACTGCTGAGCCATCTCTCCAGCTCCAGAAGAATTCTGTATTAGAACAGGACAAGATCAAGACCTTTCTGAAGAATCAACTATCTTAAGTAACTTTCCCTCACAGTAATCAATCTTTATGAAGTTATAGGGAAAGGACAGGCTTGGCAAAGGAAGTTGGAAGTATAATGAAGATTAAAAAAAAAACTGGGCTTTTATTTATTTATTTATTTATTTTTTGTGTGTGTGTATGAATGTACTGTCTGCATATAGGTTTGTGCACCCGTGTTGTGCAATACTGTGGAGGTCAGAAGAGGGCGTTGGATTCCCCAGGAACTGGAATTAAAGATGGTTCTCAGCCACCATGTGGATGCTCAGAATCGAACCCAGGTCCTCTGCAAGAACAGTCGGCGCTCTTAACCGCTAAGCCATTTCTCCAGCCCAAGGGTTTTTCTTTTTTAACCTAAGCCTTAAGTCTAAGAGACAGGGGACATGTTGTTTTTTTTTTAATTATTATATATCTGAAAATGGCCATCCTTACCATCCTTACTTAAACTCCTAATCCTCCTGCCTCTACTTCCACATAAATGCTTGGATTAGGCACACATCACACCATAGTTCTGGGTTGTTTGGGATTTTGGGGGGGGGGTGTTGTTTTGTTTTGTCAGGGTCTCACGTAGCCCAGGCTGGCTATTTAGTTGAGGACAGCCTTGAATTTATGAGCCCCCATGCATGTTTGTAATCCCACAATCTGGGTTTCTAGAAAATCAGGAGTTCATGCCATTCTGAGCTACACAGCAAGTTCCATACCAGGCAAGGAAATGAGACCCCATCTTAACAGCTTAAAAAAAAAAATGCCGGGTGCAGTGGCACATGCCTTTAATCCCAGCACTTGGGAGGCAGAGGCAGGCAGACCTCTGTGAGTTCAAGGCCAGCCTGGTCTACAGAGTTCCAGGCCAGCTGGGGCTGTAAGGAAACCCTGTCTCAAAATCTCTCTCTCTCTCTCTCTCTCTCTCTCTCTCTCTCTCTCTCACACACACACACACACACACACACACACACACACACACACGCACACGCAAAGAATAAATCTTATCTTTGAGGGCTAGCAAGACGGCTCAGTGTGTACAGGTACTTGCCACCAAGCCCAACATCCTGAATTTGATCTCCAGCACCCACATGATGAAAAGATAGAACTGACCCCACTAGGTGCCACCTGGCCTCCATAAGTACATCCATGTGTAACATCCATGTGTACCAAGACCACCCCCAACACACAAAATAAGTGAAAAAAATTCTTATGACAAAATCTTAGGGCTGGAGAGATGGCTCAGCAGTCAAGAGTGCTAGTTACTCTTACAGAGGGCCTGGGTTCAATCCCAGCACCCACATGGCAACTAACAACCACGTGTAACTCCAGTTCCAGGGTATATGATGCCCTCTTCTGACTCTGAGGATATTGCATGATATGGGTTCACTTACCTACATGCATACACATAGAACAAAAATAATACATTTATGGGGCTGGAGAGATAGCCTAGCGGTTAAGAGCACTGACGCTCTTGCAGAGGACCCAGGTTCGATCCCCAGCACCCACATGGCGGCTAAGAACCGTCTGTAACTCCAATTCCAGGAGAACTCCAGTTCCAGGGGAATCCGAGACCCTCTTCTGACCTCCGTGGCATTGCACGACACGGGTGCACAGACCTGCATGCAGACAGTACATTCATACACATACAAA
>VZQC01011344.1:3758920-3839723 GCA_009823505.1 Rhizomys pruinosus | reverse complement strand
GAGAGAGAGAGAGAGAGAGAGAGAGAGAGAGAGAGAGAGAGTGTGTGTGTGTGTGTGTGTGTGTGTGTGTGTGTGTGTGTGTTTTGCCTGTGAAGGCCAGAGAGGGTGTTAGATCCACTGGAAAGAAGAGTTACAATGGGGGCTGGAGAGATGGCCTAGTGGTTAAGAGCGCTGACGGCTCTTACAGAGGACCCGGGTTTGATCCCCAACACCCACATGGCGGCTGAGAACCGTCTGAAACTCCAATTCCAGGAGAACTCCAGTTCCAGGGGAATCCGACGCCCTCTTCTGACCTCCACGGCATTGCACAACATGGGTGCACAGACCTACATGTAGACAGTACATTGATACACATACAAAAATAAATAAAGTTAAAAAAAAAAAAAGAAGAGTTACAGATGATTGTATGTCACCATGTAGGTGCTAGGAACTGAACCTGGGTCCTCTGCTAAACCTCTGAGCCGTCTCTCTAGCTTTTTTTTTTTTTTTTTCCTTTAGTGTCAAAGCACAAATTCATGCCCAGCATGGTGGCATGTCTTTAATCCCAGCACTCGGAAGGCAGAAGAAGGTGGGTCGTCTCTGTGGAATTGAGGCCAGTGTGGTCTACATACTGAATTCCAGGCTAGCTGGGGCTACAGGGAAACCCTTTCTGAAAAAGAAGGGGAAAGACAAAAGATAGGGGAAAACACACACACACACACACACACACACACACACACACACACACATTCAATGCAGAGACATAAATTGATTCCTTTGAAACAAACTTGATTTTAAACTTTCCACTTTTTAGGAAATAGAGGCAGGAAGTTAGGAACTTGTGGTCATCCTCAGGTCCACGTCAAATGAAGGCCATCCTGGGCCACATGAGATCCTACTAGCCAACCCCCCAAAAGAGCTTTTTCTTTAAAAAAAAAAAAAATGAAACCTAGGCATGGCCTATGATGCCAGCGTTCAGGGAGCTGAGGCAGAAGGATCACGAGTTCAATGCCAATCTGAGCTACATGGTAAGATTTATTTTTATTCATATTTATGTACATGTATGTGGGGGTAACCACATCGGCCAGAAGACGGTGTCAGATCCCCTGGAGGTAGAGGAGCAGCAAGGAGTCTTAACTGCTCTGGTGTCTCTCCAGCCTCCACAAAACCACCTTTTTTTTTTTTATTCCACCCAGGGAATAGCAAAACACCAACATTATAGGAAACTTATTACAAAGTACCCTATACTTAACAGCTTGGCACCTTTATATACAGGTTATGGATCTGAATACCTAATTCAGGAAAAAGAGAGATGAAAGAAAGGGGGAGGCAAGCACTCCACCGAGAAAGCAGGCTCCTAGCCCAGTAATTCCTAAAAATTACTTTAGTGCAAGACAGTCTCATTATATAGAGCCTAGGTGGACATCAAACTAATAATCATCGTGTCTCAGCCTTCCCACTGCTGGGATTACAGCATGTGTCACCACACCCAGCATAAACCGACTTTATAGAAAATTCGCTCAGTATATCTGAGTAAGGGATCTCATAAAAAAGTGATAAACATAAAAAAGTGATAAAACTATTTTTAATTATTATTCTACCGACTCTCATTTAACAAAATAGCAAAATGACAGATGAGAGGGGTCGAGTTAATATATATTTTCTAATCCATCCCATTCCTTACCCTTCTCAATTTTTATCCATAATTAAAATAAGATATTCCTGCACATTGATGAAGACATACAAGAAACATAGTTGCAAAGAGTAAGAACATCCTAACAGTCCTTCTGGGAAGGAACCAAATGGTAGTACGTATCTGGCATTTCCCACACACCCTGTGACATGATGGCAGAACTGAATAAACCTCAAGCTTTAAAACACCTAACTATATGAAGAACACAGACAATGATTCAAAGAATCTCTAACTGATGCTTTCAGAGAACTTTATGGTATATCTTCTCTTTTAGAATCCACACTTTATCTTTTAAGTCAATCAAAAACCAAGTTAATATCAAGTTATGTATATCAAGTTATTTAAATCTGAATCCATATAGCCTAGAAAACCTCTCAATCTATCCTCCTTGCCACCCCCAGGGGGTAGGAAAAGGTGCTTTGAATTTTTCATTTTTACAGTTGACAGACTATTTTTCTTTAAATTAAAATAGAGTACCACACATATTCATGTTCTCATTTTCCTTACTAATTCAAGTGCACCCTGCTGCTATTCAGAAACACTCCAAAGAGAGACACTTGCTTCCTGATTACACATTCAAATAAATGCATAACATGCATTTCAACTTGAAATCACTTTCTTAAAGAAATCAACTAGTAGAAACCAAGTTATTGCAATATCGTGCCTAAAGTCATACCAAAGCCAAAATTTTAACACCTAAAATAAACTGGGTATGGTGGTGCATACCTGTAATCCTAGCACCTGGGATATTTAATAGGATTGCTACTAGAGAGAGAGAGAGAGACCGTCTCAAAAAAATAAATAAATAAAAAAGCCACACCAGTGTGGTAGTGTACACTGCTGTAATCTTAGCTCTAGGAAGGCAGGGGCAGGTCATAAACAGTTCAAGGTCATCCTGATAACCAGTAGGAAGCCAGCCTGGGATACATGAATCCTTTAAAAAAAAAAAAAAGGCATGGTGGCACACGCCTTTAATTCTAGCACTTGGGAGGCTGAGGCAGGCAGATTTCTGTGAGTTCAAGGCCAGCTTGGTCTACAAAGAGAGTTCCAGGACAGCTAGACCCTGTCTCAAAAAGTCCAAAATATAAAAAAATTTTAAAAAAAGGCCAAGTAAGTAAGTAAGTCAGTCAGTCACTCAGCAAGTAAGGATACTTGCCAGCAAGCCCAGAATCCTCATGGCAGAACAAGAAAACAGTGTCACAAATTGTCCACTGAACTCAGTAAGGGTGGCATAGCACTCACACACCCACACACATGCATGTCATACATATACACAAAATGAATAAATGTTAAAAAGAAAATTTCTAAAACAAAAATAAGACCTCTGCTGCATTTTACAAGTATGTAAAGGCAGTAATATTGCCCACTGTAACTTAGAAGTATTATCTCAGCCAGGCATGGTGGTGAACACCTTTAATCCCAGGATTGGGAGCCAGAGGCAGGTAGATCTCCGTAAGATCAAGGCCAACTTGGTTGGTTCCAGGCCAGCTGAGGCTATGTAGGGACCCTGTCTCTCAAAAAAGAAAGAAAGAAAAGTATTATCTAAGTGGGCGTTATTTTTGTGAATTTAACAATACAGACTAAAAAGAAAAGAGGATCAATTTCAAATGACAGACAAGGTTAGAATTTACTAAGTTCACTCTTCTTTTCTCACTTACGAGTCAGCTACATTGGCACTTGAATCTTTGCAAAGCAGCATATGCTCACACAAGGGTCGTGATCCAGAAGCAGACAGCATCCCTGACACATCTCAAATCAAAGAAAATATAGCCTCAACCCTAGAGATTTAGTTTGAGTCAGGCAGACAACTTTAAGACATAAAACTCCCAGATGACAACCAGTTAATGATTTTTCCAGAATTTATATTTTGCTTTCCCTGCTCAACTTGAAGAGCAAGAGAAAATGAATTAAATGGTTGAAGCTGGAGGTATGAGGGTCAATAATGAACAATTCTTAATCACAGGCTTTGGGTACGAAGGGTAGTAAATGGAATGGATGCCCTTCTAATAGGCCTAGATGTAAAAGGTCACATGATGGGAAGCATACAAAAGAGGAAGAACCTCAGCAATTTACCAACAATATAAAGAGAGTAAATAACAATAAGCCAGAATTCAGAATATGAGAAAAGTGGTGCCCATCTGTAATCCCAGCACTGTGAGGCCAAGGCAGGCAGATCTCTGTGAGTTTGAGGCCAGCCTGGTCTACACAGTGATCACTAGATGAGTCAGGCTACAACAATGACCTGTTTCCCCTCCCCACCCCCCAACACACACATACCAGAAAAAAAAAAAAGGAATAAGGAAAACCACCAGATTTTTTATTAGACTTAATAGTTATACTTAATCCTAAAATCTAATCAACTTAACCTTAATCTTTTGTAATGTGTAAATTTAACATTTTGTAAATGTTATCTTGCTACCACTCTCCCAAGACCATCACTAACATGTCTGAAACTCATACTCAGCCTTCCGAAGCAGAAACCCATCATTTTCCCTGTGAAAAATAAAGAGCCCATATGTAATCAAGCTCCTGACTTCAACCTGAGTAAAACCACACTAAGCAGACTAGATAAAATAAATGCTTTCCCCACACACTCACACAAAGTTCCTCAGAGATGGTTTAAATCTTTACATCATGAACTCTGCAAACTCGGAGTGCACTTCACTCTGCCTCTCATCTACCACCTCTCAAACCATGCTCAAAGCAGTCACTGACAGCTGCTCTGTCCTGGTCATATCTGCCTTGAACATCTATCATCCAGGCTTATACGAAGTGTGGGTAACATCAGTCTCAAAGTATCAACATCTGCACTGGACAGACCAATTTTTGCCTCCTTCAATCTCACTTTACTCGGCTGCCAGAGAAAAAAATTATACCTCAATAAACTGACAACTATCCCTTCTGTCAGGAATGAAATACAGAATTTTCCTTCAAACTGCCTTGCCAAATTAACAATTAAAAAACAAAGACACACTAGGGGCTGTGGAAATGGCTTATCCAGTAAAATGCTTACTATGTGAGCACGAGAACTACAGTTCAGACTCCCAGAACCCACAAGCCTATAATCCCAGTAGACACAGGAGACAGAGACGGAATCCTCAGAGCTGCTGGCTACTTTTCCCAGTTGGACATGGCACACTCTAGATTCAGCCAGAGATGCTGTCTCATGTGATATGCAACCTGGAGAGTACTGGAGGAAGACTCTGTGTCCTGAACTGTGAGGAAAGGTAACCTTTCCTCCTTTAAGTTGCTTCTTACTCAGTCACAGAAATGGGAAAATTAATGTAGCTATACAATCAAGGCCAGCATTGGCAGAGGGAAGAGGAACAGACACATAGATCAGTCCAAGAAACAAAGAACCCAGTTCTAACTCCACACAAGCACAATGAACTGATTTTTAAAGGGGTACAAAATTAAATCAGTAGAAGACAGCATTTTCAATAAATGATTCTGGAACAACTTGGTTATCCATAGGCCAAAAAAAGGGGGGGGGAGAGGATGCTGGAGAGACGGCTCGGTGGTAAGAGCATTTGCTCTTACAGACCACTGGGCTTCAGTTCCCAGCATCCACATAGTAAGTACCTCACAACTACCTTTAATTCCAGTTCCAGGGGATCTGACGCCCTTACCAGGCACAGCACCAAGTCAGGCAAGAAAGACACTCATACACATAAAATAAAAAGAAATACATCTTTTAAATTTTAGATAGATTAGTATATCTCCCAACTCTCACCAGAAAAGGTTCTTGCAGCTGATGGTGATTAACCAGAGACCACAAGTGGTCAACATACAGAGAGAAAGAGGTGCGGATTACTCAGCTCTAAATAGGACACCAACATTGCACTCTCTTCCTAAGGCTCAGAGATCATTTCAAAAGAAAATACAGAAGGAGTCTAAGAGCCAGGGGTGGGAGATAATACAAGGAAACTGTTTGTCTAGACGCCACAGGGTAGTTGAACATACGGACTCACAGCATTTATGACAGCATGCACAAGACATGCCAAGCCAAACAGGGGCCCGGCCCAGCATGATGGGGCAGGTGGCCAGGAAGCCTCAGCCCTAGCTGAGATCTATTGGCAATTGACGGATGCTGGGAGAGGAGAGGAAGAGTCTGTTTTCCTTACTAGTGTGATACTTGGTAAGTTGACTAGACTCCAGGGATAGAGCCACTTGGGAAACACAGATGAGGTTCCACAGGCCTTTAAAATAAAAGCTACTAGGGCTGAATCGATCGATGGTCAGCAGTTACAAACATTAACTGCTCTTGCTGGAGGACACCTAGGTTCAGTTCTCAGCACCAACCAGGGCTAACAACTGTACATAACTCCAGTTCCAGGGGACCCAATGCCCACTTCTGACCTCCTCAGGCATTGCACGACATTACATACATGCAGGTAATACACTCATGCACATAAAATATTTTGAAAATAAAAGCTAATGATAATAAAAGATATGAGGTGGGGTAGGGACAGTAGGTTGGGATGGGAAAGGGAAAAGAGGGTCTGAATATAAGCAAAATCCTGGGGCTGGAGAGATGGCCTACTGGTTAAGAGTGCTGACCGCTCTTACAGAGGACCCGGGTTCAATCCCCAGCACCTACATGGCAGCCGAGAGCCATTTAAAACTCCAATTCCAGGAGAACTCCAGTTCCAGGGGAATCCGAGACCCTCTTTTGACCTTTGCGGCATTGCACGACACGGGTGCACAAACTTGCATGCAGACAGTACATTGATACACATAGAGAAATAAATAAATGCCCGGCGTGGTGGCGCATGCCTTTAAAAAAAATAAAATTAAATTAAATTAAATTAAATTAAAAAAAAAATATATATATATATATATATAAAAGCAAAATCCACTGTATGAAGTTCTCAAATCAACAAAAATATTTCTTTTAAAAAAGAAAGACTCGAGCCGGGTGTAGTGGCACATGCCTTTAATCCTAGCACTCGGGAGGCAGAGGCAGGCGGATCTTTTTGAGTTCAAGGCCAGCCTGATCTACAGAGCGAGTTCCAGGACAGCTGGGGCTACAGGGAGACGCCTGTCCGAAAAAAAAAAAAAAAAAAAAAAGAAAAAAAAGAAAAAGAAAAAAGAAAAAAGAAAGAAAGACTATCACACACAACTTCTCCTTGATGCAATTTATGCAACTGCCAAATGAAAATAATGCTAGGGCTGGAGAGATGGCTCAGTGGTTAAGAACACTTGAGGAGGACCCAGGTTCACCGAGTACTCACACGGTAGCTAACAACTGTCCTTAACTCCAGTTCCAGAGGCTCCAACCCTCTTTCTGGCCTCCATGGGCCATACATGAGGTACATTTACATACACACAGGCAGAACACATACACACAAAATAAAACCTTTTAAATAACAAAAATGTTTCACACTACCTGTATCACACAGTTATTTTAATAATGCAAATGTCTGGTATGATTGTGGGATATCCTTGTTATTGTTCCATCTTTTAATGACTCCTACAAAATTTTCACTTATATTTAAAATTCTTAGTTGTTCATTTTGTTGTTTTATCTCCTATCACATTCCAAAGAACTCAACATGCACAGGGATAGAAAAGAATGTTTATGGACAAAAGTGCCTTCATCTAGTTATCTGATCTTGCATGAATAAAAGAAGCTGTACTTTCTGGTAGAAATTTGACTTAAAACAATGCCCACCTTTCATGCCTCTTGGTTTACGTGTATTAACATGAACGGTGTTTGTTACACTGTCCTAGTTGATACATCCTCCCAGTTGATTCACTGTCATTACTTTGATTGCCCAAAGTCTTTTTATAATTGAAAAAGGGGGGGGGGTGCCTAAACATTACACTTTATCTAAAATATCATCTGCCCAGTGACAGACACTCCTTTAATCCCACCACTCAGGAGGCAGAGGCAGGAAGACTCTCTGAGATCAAGGTCAGCCTGATCTACATAGTGAGTTCCAGGCCAGCTGGGGCTACTACAGAGACCCTGACTCAAAAAAATCATATAAGTGAAAATGAATCAAGATTTAAATATATATAAAATTTTAAACTTTAGAGGCAGGCAGATCTCTGTGAATTCAAGGTCAGCCTGGTCTACATGGTAAGATATAGGAACCTGGGGCTGGAGAGATGGCCTAGCGGTTAAGAGCGCCGACCGCTCTTACAGAGGACCCGGGTTCGATCCCCAGCACCCACATGGTGGCTGAGAACCGTCTGAAACTCCAATTCCAGGAGAACTCCAGTTCCAGGGGAATCCGACGCCCACTTCTGACCTCCGCGGCATTACACGACACGGGTGCACAAACTTGCATGCAGACAGTACATTCATACACATACGGAAATAAATAAAAAAAATTAAAAAAAAAAAAAGATATAGGAACCTGGGGCTACAGGAAGACCCTGTCTCAAAAAGAAAGCCCCCCCACCCCCCGCAAAAAAAAACTGTTAAGGGGATAGAGAGACAGCTCAGTGATTAAGATGGCACTCTGTTTAGTGCCCAGTACTTGCACTGTCAGAGGCTTACAAATGCCTATAACTCCAGCTCCAAGGGATCTAACATCCTCTTCTGGCACCTACAAGCACATGCACATACCACAGACACACCCATACCCATAATTAAAAATAAACCTCTGGGGGGCTGGAGAGATGGCCTAGCGGTTAAGAGCGCCAACCGCTCTTGCAGAGGACGTGGGTTCGATCCCCAGCACCCACATGGCGGCTGAGAACCGTCTGAAACTCCAATTCCAGGAGAACTCCAGTTCCAGGGGAGTTCTCTTCTGACTTCCGAGGCATTGCACGACATGGGTGCACAGACCTACATGCAGACAGTACATTCGTACACATAGAGAAATAAACAAAAATAAAAAAAATTTTTTTAAAAATAAAATAAAATAAAACCTTTGGGCTGGAGAGATGGCTCAACGATTAAGACCACCAACTGCCCTTGCAGAGGACCTGGTTGTTCAACTCCCAGCACCCATATGGTGGATAAGAACCATCTTTAAGGGCTGGAGAGATGGCCTAGCGGGTAAGAGCGCCGACCGCTCTTGCAGAGGACCCGGGTTCGATCCCCAGCACCCACATGGCGGCCGAGAACCGTCTGAAACTCCAATTCCAGGAGAACTCCAGCTCCAGGGGAATCCAACACCCACTTCTGACCTCCGTGGCATTGCACGACACGGGTGCACAGACTTGCATGCAGACAGTACATTTGTACACATACAGAAATAAATAAAAATTAATAAAAAAAATTTAAAAAAATAAAATAAAATAAAACCTTTGGGCTGGAGAGATGGCTCAACGATTAAGACCACCAACTGCCCTTGCAGAGGACCTGGTTGTTCAACTCCCAGCACCCATATGGTGGATAAGAACCATCTTTAAGGGCTGGAGAGATGGCCTAGCGGGTAAGAGCGCCGACCGCTCTTGCAGAGGACCCGGGTTCGATCCCCAGCACCCACATGGCGGCCGAGAACCGTCTGAAACTCCAATTCCAGGAGAACTCCAGCTCCAGGGGAATCCAACACCCACTTCTGACCTCCGTGGCATTGCACGACACGGGTGCACAGACTTGCATGCAGACAGTACATTTGTACACATACAGAAATAAATAAAAATTAATAAAAAAAATTTAAAAAAATAAAATAAAATAAAACCTTTGGGCTGGAGAGATGGCTCAACGATTAAGACCACCAACTGCCCTTGCAGAGGACCTGGTTGTTCAACTCCCAGCACCCATATGGTGGATAAGAACCATCTTTAAGGGCTGGAGAGATGGCCTAGCGGGTAAGAGCGCCGACCGCTCTTGCAGAGGACCCGGGTTCGATCCCCAGCACCCACATGGCGGCCGAGAACCGTCTGAAACTCCAATTCCAGGAGAACTCCAGCTCCAGGGGAATCCAACACCCACTTCTGACCTCCGTGGCATTGCACGACACGGGTGCACAGACTTGCATGCAGACAGTACATTTGTACACATACAGAAATAAATAAAAATTAATAAAAAAAATTTAAAAAAATAAAATAAAATAAAACCTTTGGGCTGGAGAGATGGCTCAACGATTAAGACCACCAACTGCCCTTGCAGAGGACCTGGTTGTTCAACTCCCAGCACCCATATGGTGGATAAGAACCATCTTTAAGGGCTGGAGAGATGGCCTAGCGGGTAAGAGCGCCGACCGCTCTTGCAGAGGACCCGGGTTCGATCCCCAGCACCCACATGGCGGCCGAGAACCGTCTGAAACTCCAATTCCAGGAGAACTCCAGCTCCAGGGGAATCCAACACCCACTTCTGACCTCCGTGGCATTGCACGACACGGGTGCACAGACTTGCATGCAGACAGTACATTTGTACACATACAGAAATAAATAAAAATTAATAAAAAAAATTTAAAAAAATAAAATAAAATAAAACCTTTGGGCTGGAGAGATGGCTCAACGATTAAGACCACCAACTNAAAAAAAAAAAAAAAAAAAAAAAAAAAAAAAAAAAAATACAATTACAGAATACAGAACAGAATTATTACCAATGATTCAACAAAGCAGAAAAGGAGAAAGTGTATGACTGAGCACAAAGAGGTAGTAAGAAGATCTTTGTATGTGGGCTAGAGAGGTGACCTAGAGGTTAAGAGCACCGACTGCTCTTGCAGAGGACCCAGGTTCGATCCCTAGCACCCACATAGCGGCTGAGAACCGTCTTTAACTCCAATTCCAGGGAAATCCGACACCCTCTTCTGACCTCCGTGGCACTGCACGACAGGGGTGCACAAACCTGCATGCAGACAGTACATTCATACACATATGAGAATAAATAAAATTTTTTAAAAATTAAAAAAAAATTTTAAAAATCTTTGTGGAGATGAACTATTTTTAATATTTTATTTTTATTTATGTGTACAAATATATTGCCTTCATGTATGAAAGTGTACCTGTGTTGTGCAATCCCTTCAGTCATTAGAGGGGGATTGGATTCCCCTGGAACTGGAGTTATGGATGGTTGCTAGCCATCATGTGGATGCCAGAAATTGAACCCAGGTCCTCTGCAACAGCAGCCAATGCTCTTATAATTGCTGAGCCATCTCTCCAGCCCCTTTTAATATTATTTTATTTATTTATTTGTGTTTGTTTATTTATTTATTTAACTTTTGGTCTTTTTCAGACAGGGTCTCTCTGTAGCCCTAGCTGTTCTGGAACTCACTATGTAGACCAGGCTGGCCTTGAACTCACAGAGATCCGACTGCCTCTGCCTCCCAAATACTGGGATTAAAGGCATGTGCCACCACACCCAGCTATTTTTTTTCATATATATGAGTGTTTTGCCTGCCTGTACATACGTGCACTGTGTGTGCAGTGCCTGAGGTGGGCCAGCAGAAGGAGTGGAATCCACTGTTAGCTACCATGAGGATGCTAGGAATGTAAGCCGTGTCCTCTGCAAGAACAGAAAGTGCTTTTTTTTAAATTTTTTATTTATTTATGTGTATGAATGTACTGTCTGCATGTAGGTTTGTGCACCCGTGTCGTGCAATGCTGCGGAGGTCAGAAGAGGGTGTCGGATTCCCCTGGAACTGGAGTTCTCCTGGAATTGGAGTTACAGACGGTTCTTAGCCGCCATGTGGGTGCTGGGGATCGAACCCGGTTCCTCTGCAAGAGCACCGCTAGGCCATCTCTCCAGCCCCAAATGACAAGTACTTTTAACAGCTGAGCCATCTCTCTAGTCCCTTAGTTCTACACATGTAATAAAAGGACAAAGAATTATACGCATACACTGAACCAATGTGTGGTTTTGGAACTTTACTATACATATAGCTGCCAAAGTTATAAACAAGTGAGACGCTGAGTAACTGGTCCTCTCCTCTACCTTTACCATTTCCAGTGAATTTAGAATTGTTTAAAAGTAAAAAGTTAAACTAAAACAACCTATTAATTGACTGTTATTAGTGTAACAAAATACTGGATCAAATATTGTCAAGGAATTTTAACCTAATTAAAAAGTGGCACAGCTGAATTCAAATGGCCTTATGCTCAGGTAAGTATTATTTTCTTTTACTTTTTTCCTCCTTTTCTTTTTTCAGGGACAAGGTCTCATATAACCCAGGATGTAGCCCAGACTGATCCTGAACTCACTGCATAGTTAAGGCCTAAAATTTCTGATCTACCTTCTTCCCATCTACTAAGCACTGGGATTACAGGTAACTGAAACCATGGCTACAAAATGCTGGGAACACACTCAAGGCTTCAACCATGCTAGGCAAGCAGGCTACCAACTAGACTACATCCCCAACGCCCTGGGGCAAATATACCTAACTCCACCTGAGTTCTTAATACCCATTGTCTCAACATGTTCCTAAAATGATTCAGGTCAAAGAAAAAGAAATCATATAATTTTTCACATACAAAGTCCCTTAATTGTACCTATTAAAATGAATAGTTCTTTGCCCAAGCCAAGCTGACAGTTAACTTATGAGAACTGGTCATTTATCTCTTTCCATTCCCAGTCCGTCCCCCTGTTCTTGCGCCACTACAATGGTCTCTAAACTCTAGAGCCTACTTTCAGCCTCTTTAACCCTTCTTGCACACAGCCTGCAGACTAGTCTCCCACAAAGCACCACCTTTCCTTATACTGTTTTGCCCAGATGGTATAAGTTCTAAAAACAGGAAGAAAATTAAAGAGACATATTTCAGTTTAATTTAAGGAAAAAAAGCTTTAAAAATAAATACAAACCAATAATGGAAAGAATTGCTTCCTGAGGTGGTGAGTCCTGTGTCACTTGATATATTGGAGCATATGGGAAGCTGTAAATCTGCCCCATAATAGAATCCTATGATTCTACATCAATCCCCTAAAAGTCTTCCCTTCCTCACCTGGCATTCCAAGCCCCTCTGTAGAATATAACTCTAAGTCAGGCCTAAGCACTTAATTCTGCCTACTTTCAAGGCTAAGGTAGGAGGATCAAGTTCAAGGCCAACTTGGGCCTGTCTCAAAAAGAAAACAGAACAAACAGAAAGGAAAAAAATAAATAAATAAAATCTAGCTCTAGGCTTTTTGCAGGTGGGTGGGAAGGGCACAGGCAGGTGCTGGATCAAACTCCGGGCCTTACACATATTTGGCACCTACTGTTACTTGAATGAAGTCTTGAATGAACCCCTAGATTCTCTACTAACCTCTCATCAGCAGTGCTCTAACACTCTCCTCCAGTAAGGCCCTCACTGATCCCTAGGTATTACTTGCAGTGTCAATTCTTCCCTGGAAGACATCCACTTTCCTCTACATTTTAAGATCCAAAGCAGGTTCTACCACACTAAGGAGCATTTCTAGTCCCATGTTTATTCTTTTCATTGTTCCCTCTACCATAAAAAACAATTTACTCTGCATGGCCATCTGTCCTGATTATGAGCTCTAGAATACAAGAAAAACAGCTGCCTACCTACTAGGAGACCCCTCCTCCCCAATCAGGGGAACACACATGATTAATCCTCCCCATTCTCTACTCTAGTTTTTCTTACATTCTTTACAGAAGATTCCCTTTCAGCCAATATATTAATCATGTATTTGAGCCTCAGTTCAATTCTGGTTTTTGTTTTGGTTTTTTGAGTCTCATTCTGTAAACCCAACAACTGGTTATAAATATTTTTTCATATATGCTCACGCACACAGGCACACATATATACACATGAACATATACAAATATACAAACAAAAAAAACCCCACAAATAAATGTAGTAGAAATTTTTCTACTTCATTTTCTACAAAGACCGCCTATTTGTACAGAAGTCAGTACTGACCTACCTTGTTTTCGAACATCTTCTACGGCAGCCACAAGCTCCTCCTTAAGGAATTGGCTCTCTTTTGCAATTTTATCCCCCTTTTCCAAAAAATTCTCAGTCGCTTGTTCAACAGATGCAGCCAAAACATGAGCCTTCTTAGAACGGCCTCTCTTTTTATTAGAGGGCCCTTTACTATTGGTGTTTACCAGGGTTGTAACCTAAAAGTTTTATTTTAAAAAACATAGTTATTTAAAATGAAAAGAGATTAACATCTTTAAAAAGATAGCAAAAATAAGTTTATGAGGAAATACATCACACTTAGAAATTTTGCTAATCACTAAATAGCAGACTTGATATAAAGAAATGATACTGTAGTTTCCAAAAATAATTTCTATTTCTCAATGTGTAAGAAATGTAATACAGCCAGGCGTGGTGGCGCACACCTTTAATCCCAGCACTTGGGAGGCAGAGGGAGGCAGATCTCTGTGAGTTCAAGGCCAGCCTAGTCTACAGAGCGAGCTCTGGGCCAGCTGGGGCTAAAGGGAGACCCTGTCTCAAAAAGACAAAAAAAAAAGAAAGAAAGAAATTAAGCTGGCACTGATATGACATCTTCATCATGGTAATAGCTGGTGCCATGCATACTATCAAAAGAAAAATGTGGTCATTGTTCTTACCCAGCTGCAAACCCTGCAAGCTATAATAACAACTGCCCTGGCAAATGTTATGATAGTAATCAACCACCTTCGGATTGGATTTAAGGCTCACTCTACCAGATGGAGCTCATACTTGGCATTGTCATTGGCTCCAACAACCTGTGGCTAGATAGATCACAAGCTATAGGGAAGAACAACTATTATTCTACTAAGTAGACATAGTATTAAACTGAGTCCTAATGACTTACTGATATGCCCATAGCTTGATGTGTCTCTCAACTCTCACCAGAGAAGCTTCTTGCATTGATGGCAATTAACACAGAGACAAATGATCAGCCCTCAGAAAATAAATGACTGTGGAATGCTCAGCTCTAAATGGGATACGTATATCATGCCCTCACCTCCTGAGGCTCAGGGATCATTGCAGAAGAGGGGGCAGAAGGATTGTAGGATCTAGAGGCAGTGGACGGATGCAAGGAAAGTGGGTTTTCTGGATGCAAGGGAANAGGACCGGGTTCAATCCCCAGCAACTCCATGCGCAGCCGAGAGACTTTTAAAACATACCAATTCCAGGAGAACTCCACGTCCAGGGGAATTTCCAGATCCCATTAGACCTCTTTTTTCTCTCCTGTATACCTTTTGCGGCACCTCGCATCGTCATTACCCGGGCCCGCTTGAACAAACTTGACTATGCTAAGACTTTTTCCCCCTTTCTCTTATCTTTTTCCCCCCCAAGCCGACAATGTTGATCGCAAATACTTCTCAGTCACCTGATCGTAATCAATAACAATACTGCACCTTCTTTGTGACGACCCCCCGGTGGTTCGTTAACTGCCTTACTTACTCTATAATCCACCTACATCTTTCTCAATATTTACATACTTCTACACTATTAAATTAAAAAAAATATATATATAATACTACATAAAACAAACATCCACTGTATGAAGTTATCAAATCACACAAACAATATTCTCTCCGTCATCCTACACAAACTCTCTTACCTTCACTTCGACACGCCATACTAGTCCCCTCTGCCCCACCAGGCCGTCCAGACTCCTTTCCCCCCCCCTCCCCTTTTGCTCTTCCCCCTCCCTCCCCCTATCCCCTATTCGCTAGGTGGCTACCATGCCCTTATCCTACTGAAATAGTTGGATGGTTTTTTTTCTTTTTGTACCGGACAGCCGCCGGACTTCTTGCAGTTCATATGTCTTACCCATGTACACTCACGCGATTCTCCCTACATGACACGTAGCGAGTTCCAGGACCGCTGGGGCTACAGGGAGATACCCTTGTCTCGAAAAAACAAAAAAAAAAAAAGAAAAAAAAAAAGCAAAGAAAAAAAGAAAAAAGAAAAGAAGGACTATCCACACACAACTTCTCCTTGATGCAATTTATGCAACTGCCAAATGAAAATACTGATAGGGCGCCGAGAATGGCTCAGTGGTTAAGGAACACTTGAGAGGGACCCAGGTTCACGAGTACTCACACGGTAGCAACAAAACTGTCCTAACTCCAGTTCCAGGGATCCAACCCTCTTTCTGGCCTCCCTGGGGCCATCCATGAGGTAATTTACATACAAACAGGCCGAACACATAACACACAAAATAAACCTTTTAAATAACAAAAATGTTTCACACTACCTGTATCACACAGTTATTTTAATAATGCAAATGTCTGGTATGATTGTGGGATATCCTTGTTATTGTTCCATCTTTTAATGACTCCTACAAAATTTTCACTTATATTTAAAATTCTTAGTTGTTCATTTTGTTGTTTTATCTCCTATCACATTCCAAAGAACTCAACATGCACAGGGATAGAAAAGAATGTTTATGGACAAAAGTGCCTTCATCTAGTTATCTGATCTTGCATGAATAAAAGAAGCTGTACTTTCTGGTAGAAATTTGACTTAAAACAATGCCCACCTTTCATGCCTCTTGGTTTACGTGTATTAACATGAACGGTGTTTGTTACACTGTCCTAGTTGATACATCCTCCCAGTTGATTCACTGTCATTACTTTGATTGCCCAAAGTCTTTTTATAATTGAAAAAGGGGGGGGGGTGCCTAAACATTACACTTTATCTAAAATATCATCTGCCCAGTGACAGACACTCCTTTAATCCCACCACTCGGAGGCAGCGAGGGAGAAGACTCTCTGAGACAAGTCAGCCTGATCTACGTAGTGAGTTCCAGCCCGCTGGGGCTACTACACAGGACCCTGACTCAAAAAAAATTTTTTTATTATATTTTAAATTTTAATAAGATTTAAAAAAAAACTATAATAAATTTTAAACTTAGAGGCCGGCAGAATCTTCTGTGAATTTCAAGGTCAGCCTGTCTACATGGTAAGATATAGGAACTGGGGCTGGAGAGATGCCCTAGCGGTTTTTAAGAGCGCCGACCGCTTTCCAGAGACCCGGGTTCGATCCCCAGCACCCACATGGTGGCTGGTGAGAACCGTTCTGAAACTCCCATTCCAGGAGGGAGAACTCCAGTTCAGGGGAATCCGACGCCCACTTCTGACCTCGCCGGCATTACGACACGGGTGCACAAACTTGCATGCAGAACAGTACATTCATACACCTACGGAAATAAATAAAAAAAATTAAACAAACAAAAAAGATCTAGGAAACCTGGGTGCTACAGGAAGACCCTGTTCTCCAAAAGAAAGACCCCCCACCCCCGCAACAAAAAACTTGTTAAGGGGATTTTAGAGAGACAGCTCAGTGATTAAGATGGCACTCTGTTTAGTGCCCAGTACTTGCACTGTCAGAGGCTTACAAATGCCTATAACTCAGCTCCAGGGGATCTGATGACTTCCTCTGTCTTCCATGAGCATCTGAGTTCACATGCACCTACCCCCCATGAATATACCCATAATTAAAAAATAAACCTCTGGGGGGCTGGAGCGCTGGCCTAGAGGTTAAGAGCGCCAACCGCTCTTGCAGAGGACGTGGGTTCGATCCCCAAGCACCCACATGGCGGTGAGAACCGTCTGAAACTCCAATTCAGGAGAACTCCAGTTCCAGGGGATTCTCTTTGGACTCCGAGGGCATTGCACGAATAGGTGCACAGGACCTACATGCAGACAGTACATTCGTAACCCTAGCGAAATAAACAAAAATAAACAAAAAAAATTTTTTTTAAAAATAAAAAAAATAAACCTTTGGGCTGAAGAGATGTCTCACCAGTT
Organism: Rhizomys pruinosus; assembly: GCA_009823505.1. Lineage (NCBI taxonomy): Eukaryota > Metazoa > Chordata > Mammalia > Rodentia > Spalacidae > Rhizomys > Rhizomys pruinosus. The sequence goes on along the minus strand of VZQC01011344.1, from coordinate 3,822,452 downwards.
AAGGACCACCAACTGCCCTGAGAGGACCTGGGTTCAACTCCAGCATCCACATGTTGGATAAGAACCATCTTATAAGGGCTGGAGAGATGGCCTAGCGGGTTAGAGCGCCGACCGCTCTTGCAGAGGACCCGCGGTTCTATCCCCCAGCCACCACATGGCGGCCGAGAACCGTCTGAAACTCCAAATTCCAGGAGAACTCCAGCTCCAGGGGAAATCCAACACCCACTTCTGACCTCCGTGGCCTTGCACGACCCGGGTGCACAGACTTGCATGGAGACAGTCCATTTGTACACATACAAAATAAATAAAAAATTAATACCAAAAAAAATTACAAACTAAAATCAAAATAAAAAATAAAAAAAAATTGGGCTGGAGCGATGGCTCAACGATTAAGACCACCATCTGCCCTTGCAGAGGACCTGGTGGTTCAACTCCCAGCACCCCATATGGTGGATAAGAACCATCTATAAGGGCTGCGAGATGGCTAGGGTTTAAGAGCGCCGACCGCTCTTGCGAGGACCCGGCGTTCGATCCCCCGCACCCACATGGCGGGCCGAAACCGTCTGAAACTCCAATTTCCAGGAGAACTCCAGTTCCAGGGGAATCCGGAGACCCTCTTCTGACCTCCGCGGCATTGCACGGAACGGGTGCACAGACCTGGCATGCAGACAGTACATTCCTTGCACATACAGAAAAATAAATAAAATTAAATTTAAAAAAAAAAAAAAACGAACACCATCTTTAAGCCAGTTGTGGTGCTGCATGCCTTTGAATCCTAGCACTGGGAGGCAGGAGGCAGGCATGGATATCTGTGAGTTCCAGGCCGGCCTGATCACAGAGTGAGTTCCAGCCAGCTAAGGTTACAGTAGGAGACCCTGTCTTAATAAATTAAGATGATAAAATATGAGGAGCTTCTCTACTTTCCTATGGAGAGATTCTATCCAGCTATGCAGTACCTATGGGATAGTACATAGCAATAAAAAGTTTAAACTCTGAGCCGGGCATGGTGGCGCACACCTTTAATCCTAGCACTTAGGAGGCAGAGGCAGGCGGATCTTTGTGAGTTCAAGGCCAGCCTGGTCTACAGAGTGAGTTCTAGGAAGCTGGGACTACAGAGAGACCCTGTCTCGAAAAAGACCGAAAAAAAAAGGTTAAACTTTGATGTATACACATATAGATGGTACACAAGGGGAGGGCACCATGCTCAGTGGAAAAAATAAATAAATCTCAAGAGATTAATATAGCAGTCTTAAAATGATAGAGTATCAGGGTGTGGTGGTGCACACCTTTAATCCCAGCACTCGGGAGGGAAAGGCAGGCAGATCTCTGTGAATTCAAAGCCAGCCCTGCCTGGTCTATATAGCGAGTTCAGAACAGCTGAGACTAAAGGGAGACCTATTTAAAAACTAAAAAAAAATACAATTACACGCACGGCTTTAATCCTACACCTTGGGAGGGCAGAGGCAGGCGGAATCTTTGTGAGTTCAAGGCCAGCTGGTCTCCAGAGTGAGTTCAGGGGACAGCTGGTGCTACAGGGAGACCTGTCTCGAAAGTACCAAAAAAAAAAAAAAAAAAAAAAAAAAAATACAATTACAGAATACAGAACAGAATTATTACCAATGATTCAACAAAGCAGAAAAGGAGAAAGTGTATGACTGAGCACAAAGAGGTAGTAAGAAGATCTTTGTATGTGGGCTAGAGAGGTGACCTAGAGTTTTAAGAGCACAGACTGCCTCTTGCCGAGGACCCAGGTCGGATCCCTAGCACCCACATAGCGGCTGAGAACCGTCTTCAACTCCAATTCCAGGGAAATCCGAACCCTTTTGACCTCCGTGGCACTGCCCGACGGGGTGCACAAACCTGCATGCAGACAGTACCTTACACATATGAGAATAAAATAAAATAAAAACTTTTTAACTAATAAAACAAAATTTTTAAAAATCTTGTGGAGATGAACTATTTTTAATATTTTATTTTTATTTATGTGTTAATAATAATTGCTTCATGTATGAAAAGTGTTACCTGTGTGTGCAATCCTCAGTCATTCGCGGGGTATTGGATTCCCTGTGAACTGGAGTTATGGATGGTTGCTCTAGCCATCATGTGGATGCCAGAAATTGAAACCCAGGTCCTCTTCAAAAACAGCAAGCCAAGCTCTTATCTGCTGAGGCCATCTCTCCAGCCCTTTTAATTATTCTTTTATTTATTATTTGTGTTTGTTTATTTATTTATTTACCTTTTGGTCTTTTTCAGCAGGGTTCTCTGTAGCCCTAGCTGTTCTGGAAAACTCACTATGTAGACCAGGCTGTCCTTGAAACTCACAGAGATCCGACTGCCTCTGCCTCCCAAATACTGGGATTAAAGGCATGTGCCACCACCCCAGCTACTTATTTTTTTTTTCATCTAATGAGTGTTTGCCTGCCCGTACATACGTGGCACTGTGTGTGCAGTGCCTGAGGTGGGCCAGCAGAAGGAGTGGAATCCACTGTTAGCTACCATGAGGATGCTAGGAATGTAAGCCGTGTCCTCTGCAAGAACAGAAAGTTGCTTTTTTTAAATTTTTTATTTATTTTATGTGTATGAATGTACTGTCTTGCATGTAGGTTTGTGCACCCGTGGTCGTGCAATGCTGCTGAGGTCCGAGAGGGTGTCGGATTCCCCTGGAACTGAATTCTCCTGGAATTGGAGTTACAGACGGTTTCTTAGCCGCCAGTGGGTGTTGGGGATCGAAACCCGGTTCCTCTGCAAGTGCACCGCTAGGCCATCTCTCCAGCCCCCAAATGACAAGTACTTTTACACAGTGAGCATCTCTCTGGTTCCGCTTCGTTCTACACATGTAATAAAAGGACAAAGAATTATACGCATACACTGAACCAATGTGTGGTTTTGGAACTTTACTATACATATAGCTGCCAAAGTTATAAACAAGTGAGACGCTGAGTAACTGGTCCTCTCCTCACCTTTACATTTCTAGTGAACTTTTAGAATTGTTTAAATAAAAAGTTTAAACTAAAACAAACCTATTAATTGACTGTTATTAGTGTAACAAAATACTGGATCAAATATTGTCAAGAGAATTTTAATCACTCATATTAAAATAGTGGCACAGCGGTTGATCAATGGACGCTCTTTAGATGCCAGGTTAAGTTATGTACTTTCTTTACTTTTTTCCCCTTTTCTTTTGTCAGGGACATGGCTCTCGATATACCGCAGGATGTCGCCCAGATGATCCTGAACTCTCACTAGACTGATATGTAAGGGCTCAAAATTTCTGTATTATCTACCTTCTTCCCATCTATATCAGCCACTGGTGATTAAAGGTAACCCTTGGAAAACCATGCTACAAAATGGCTGGGCTAACACCCATCACGGCTTTCAACCATTGCTAGGCAAGCAGGCTACCCAACTTAGACTACACCCCACGCCCTGGGAGCAATACTACCTAACTCCAACCTAGAGTTTTAATTACCCAAAAATTTGTTGGCTCAACAGTTCCTAAATGATTCTGCTCAAAGTAAGAAAAGAAATGATATAATTTTTATCACATACAAAAGTCCCTTAATTGTTACCTATTACAAATGAACTTTTCTTTCGCCCAAGCCAAGTGACAGTTAAACTATGAGAACTCTGAGTCATTTATCTCTTCTCCTTCCCAGTCGTCCCCCCTGTCTTGCCGCCCTACAATGCGGTCTCTTCAAACGTCTAGCAGCTACTTTCAGCCTCTTTGAACCTTCTTGCACATCAGCCTGCCAGACTAGTCGCCCACTAAAGACCACCTTCCTTATACTGTTTTTGCCCAGTGGTATAAGTCTCAAAAAACAGGAAGAAAATTAAGAGCACATATTTCAGTATTTAAGGAAAAAAAAAGCTTTAACAATACAAACAATAATGGATAAGATATTTGCTCTGAGGTGGTTGAGTCTGGTCACTTGATATATTGGCATGCATTAGGGGAACGTGTAAATCTGCCCCATAATAGAATCCTAGTGATCTACATCAATCCCCTCAAAAGTCCTTCCTCCTTCGCTCAAGCCTGTCTAGTTTTCGGTCGAACCGCTCTTTTCCTTTCGTTGTTATGAATATAACTAAGTCAGGCCTAAGCACTTAATTCTGCCTACTTCAGCTAAGGTGGAGGATCAAGTCAAGGCCCAACTTGGGCCTGTCCTCAAAAAGAAACAGAACAAACAAAAGGAAAAATAATAACTGAAACTAACACACGCCTACCTTTTGCGGTGGGTGGACAGGTGCACAGACAGAGGCGTGGATCAACACTCGGGCAATATCAAAAGACACGATATTTGGCACTACGGTTACTTGAATGATAGTCTTGCAATGAAACCCCTAGATTCATCTTATCTACATCCCTTCCTCATCGAGCAGTGCTCTAACACTTCTCCTAACCAGAAGGCCCCAAACTATCCCTAGGTATATACTGCAGTGTACAATTCTTCCCCCCCCTGATACCCCCCGAGAGACATGCCACTTTCCTCACGTTTAAGATCCAAGAGCGCGTTCTACCACCACTAACGGAGCATTTCTATGTCCCAGTGTATTCATTCCGTCTTTTCATTGTTCCCTCTACCATAAAAAACAATTTCTCTGCATGGCCATCTGTCCTGATTATGAGCTCTAGAATACAAGAAAAACAGCTGCCTACCTACTAGGAGACCCCTCCTCCCCAATCAGGGGAACACACATGATTAATCCTCCCCATTCTCTACTCTAGTTTTTCTTACATTCTTTACAGAAGATTCCCTTTCAGCCAATATATTATATCATGTATTTGAGCCTCAGTTTAATTCTGGTTTTTGTTTTGTTTTGAGTCTTTATTCTTAAAACCAACAACTGGTTTAAAATTATGTTTTTCATATCTGCTCACGACACACAGGCACACATATACTACAAACATTAACATATACCAAATATCAAACAAAAAAAAAACACCACAAATAAATGTAGCTAGAAACTTTTTCTACTTCCACTTTTTACAAAGACCGCCTATTTGTACAGAAGTCAGTACTGACCTACCTTGTTTTCGAACATCTTCTACGGCAGCCACAAGCTCCTCCTTAAGGAATTGGCTCTCTTTTGCAATTTTATCCCCCTTTTCCAAAAAATTCTCAGTCGCTTGTTCAACAGATGCAGCCAAAACATGAGCCTTCTTAGAACGGCCTCTCTTTTTATTAGAGGGCCCTTTACTATTGGTGTTTACCAGGGTGGTAACCTAAAAGTTTTATTTTTTAAAAAAAATTAGTTATTTAAAATGAAAAGAGATTAACATCTTTAAAAGATAGCAAAAATAAGTTTATGAGGAAATACATCACACTTAGAAATTTTGCTAATCACTAAATACCAGACCTTGATATAAAGAAATGAGACTGTAGTTTCCAAAAAATTTCTATTTCTCAATGTTGTAAGAAATGTAATACAGCCACGGCGTGGTGCGCACACTTTAATCCCAGCACTTGGGAGGCAGAGGGAGGCGAGATCTCTGTGAGTTCAAGGCCAGCCTAGTCTAGCCACAGGGAGACTGTCTCCACAAAAAGACCAGACAAAAAAAAAAAAAAAAAAAAAAAAAAAAAACAAGTAATCCATTTCTAAAATATCAAAGTTCTACATGAACACAAACTGAAAATTTAGTGACAAGTAAAATGCCCCGCATTTTGTTACCAGAAGTTGTAGAAAGAGTTGAACAAGAATTTAGCTTAACCTGAGGGTTACATTGCCACTATTAACAATCTTTGCAAACTATTTTAAGATAACTCATTTCTGAAATTTGTTAGTTTATTCACAGAAATTTTACCAATTAATTAGTATAAGTCCTTAATAAAGAGAAGAAAATTTACTGATAGAAGCCTACTGTGAAGATGCTTAAAGTTCTAGAACATTACCCATCATTAGTAAGTTTAATACCAGATGATCTGTAGGTTGAAGATGATTAAAGATGTTATAGTAGAAATTTGCCAAACAAAAGACTTGAAAGCTACAGTATGTTGGGTTCAAGAAAGGAAACATTCTAGTCTTATCCCACACACCTACATATAGATATACACGATAACCAGTCTATAACTTGGAAGGCAACTTTTTTTTTTTTTTTTTTTTTTTTTTTATTTCGGTATGTGTATCAATGTACTTTCTGCATGCAGGTTTGTGCACCCGTGTCATGCAATGCTGCGGAGGTCAGAAGAGGGTCTCGGATTCCCCTGGAACTGGAGTTCTCCTGGAACTGGAGTTTCAGACGGCTCTCGGCCGCCATGTGGGTGCTGGGGATCGAACCTGGGTCCTCTGCAAGAGCGGTCGGCGCTCTTAACCGCTAGGCCATCTCTCCAGCCCCCGGAAGGCAACTTTTTTATAAAAGCAAATGTCCCTCTCATTTTCTCTATCTCATATAAAATATATAAACCTATATTAACTATGCCTAAACAGTAAAAATATATAGCTTGATGCTAACAGTTAATGAATGCCATCACAATGATACATGTATTTGTTAAAAGAGCACACCAAACCTACAGCCTGAAACTGAATTACCTGCCAACTAATCCTATACAATGAAAGATGCATTAAAGACTGAGCATGGTGGTACATGCCTTTAACTCAAGCACTAGGGAAGCAGAGGTGGGTAGAATTCTGTAAGTTTGAGGCCAGCCTGGTCTATATATCAGCTTCCAGGTGAGCAAGGGCTACATGGCGAGACCCTGTCTCCAAATAATAATAACAATAATAATAAATATAAACAAATATAAACAATAAATATTAATAAATTATTATTATTATTATTATGAAGGAAAGTGCTTTAAGCTGAGTGATGAACCTATCAAGGATCCATGTCCTGTCTTCCTTGTATTGCCTCTCTAATGAGGGGCAAGTTATCTGCAAAACACAAATACAAGTATTTGGAAAGTTGTATTAATAACCTTTACTATTGGGATAAGACTAAAGAAAATGGTAGCAACTGTAGTCTAAAGAATTAAAATCGCCACTTGGGAGGCAGAGGCAGGCGGATCTTTGTAAGTTCAAGGCCAGCCTGGTCTACATAGCAAGTTCCAGGACAACTGGGGCTACAGGGAGACCCTGTCTCGAAAATACCAAAAATAAATAAATAAATAAATAAAAAATAAAAATAAAATCAAGCCAGGCATGGCAGTGCATACCTATAATCCCTTAAGAGGTAAAACAGGACTAAGAATTTAGCCTCAGCAACCTAAGGAGTTTGAGGCCAGCCTTTCCTACCTGAACCTGTCTCAACAACAACAAAAAAAAACCCAAACCTTAATAAATCTACATACCAATATTCAAAGCCAAATCATCTAAGTACTATCAACCTAACTCAACCACTCAAATTAAGGCTTTGAGCTAAATAATTTTGGTTATGGGTTTGTTATCCAGGTCTATTACTACAAAACCATGTTACAAAAACATGGTTTTTGTAGGGGGTTTCAGGTTTTTGTAGGAGGGTTTTTAGGGTTTCAGGTTCTTACCTGTGTAACAAGAGGCTCCAGCAGTCTTTCAACTGCTAGAGTCCTGATTTCTAGGCTTTTGGGGTCCCATTTGAAATTTATGTTGCCTGTATGGACAGCAGTCATTTCTAGGAGAGAAACAAAAAGCAAGTCAGGTAAATGTCAAAGAGAAACATGATATACAAAATAGCCCTTCTCTGACAGAGACTTTCACTGTCAGGAAAGCAACATTCACAAGATAAAATCATTCTAACTCTATATAAGCTCTATATAATCTCTTTCTTTAAAAAGATTTTATTTTATGTGTATGAATGTTTTTGCCTGCCATGTATGTAAGCACTCCATGGGCATTCCTGGTGCCAGCAGAGGCCAGACCAGAGCACTGGATCCCCTGGAACAGATGACTGTGTAACCTGCCATGTGCCTGTTGGGAACCAAATGCAGGTTTTCTGCAAGACCAGCCAATGCTCTTAACTACTAAGCCTCTCTCCAATCCCTACATATAATTTTTTTTTAACTCTCCTTGTAGTCACAGTAGTCCCGGAACTTACTATGTAGACCAGGCCGGCCTTGAACTAACAGTGATCCACCTGCCTCTGCCTCTCAAGTGCTGGGATTAAAGGCGTGCACCACCATGCCCGGCCTATACTTATACTTAACAATTCTATGCTTACAAATACTAACAGACATTCTCAAGCACAGAACTTTCATTTGGAGCTTCTCTTCTACCAACATGTTTCTGTTTTTCCAATTTTTCCAACCCAACCTAAGAAGCAACATAAAAAGTTACAGTGAAGGATATCTTAAAAGAAATTTCTTTAGAAACTAATACAGAAAAAATCCTGACTCTTTTTCACTTATCCAAAAGGCATACCTCACTTCATTTCTTTTTTTAATTTTTTAAATTTATTTTCTGGGTTTTTTTTTTTTTTTTTTGGTCTTTTTTTTGAGACAGGGTCTCCCTGTAGCCCCAGCTGTCCTGGAACTCACTCTGTAAACCAGGCTGGCCGTGAACTCACAAAGAAAATTTATTGTGTATGAGTGTACTGTCTGCATGCAGGTTTATGCACCTGTGTCATACAATGCCATGGAGGTCAGAAGAGGGTGTCGGATTCCCCTGGAACTGGAGTTAAAGACAGTTCTCAGCTGCCATGTGGGTGCTGGGGATCAAACCCAGGTCCTCTGCAAGAACAGTTGGGCGCTCTTAACCACTAGGCCATCTCTCCAGCCCCGCTCACTTCATTTTTTATGGGCTCTTGGAAAACATCTTGTCTAACTGTATTAAACCATAATATAGCTAAGTCTGCTATCCTCAGTACCTATTACTCAAAGCCAAAAAAAAAATAATTTTATGTGTTTTTGCCTGCATGTAGTCAAGTGCACTCATGTGTGCAATGCCTGAAGAGACTAGAAGACGGCGCCAGATACTCCACAACTGGATGAACTCCAGTGCTCTTGACCACTGAGCCATCTCTCCAGCCCCAAAAGCCAAAAGAAACTTTAAATCAGTTACTAATCACTACATTTGTTTCAAAGGAAACTTCCATTAGACAAAGGCTTTAAGACTGGGAGAGGAGGGATCTCAACAAAAAGAAGGAGAAGCTGAGGAGATGTGTTCTCACTTTACTGATTGAGCCAAAGGGCTGGAGAGATGGCCTAGCAGTTAAGAGTGCCGACTGTAGCCAGGCGTGGTGGCGCATGCCTTTAATCCTAGCACTTAGGAGGCAGAGGCAGGCGGATCTTTGCGAGTTCAAGGCCAGCCTGGTCTACAGAGTGAGTTCCAGGACAGCTGGGGCTACAAGGGAAACCCTGTCTCGAAAAGACGAAAAAAAAAGAGCACCGACTGCTCTTGCAGAGGACCCAGGTTTGATCCCCAGCACCCACATGGCGGCTGGGAACCAACTTTAACTCTCCTTCCAGGGGAATCCGAAGCCCTCTTCTGACCTCCGCAGCATTGCACGACACAGGTGCACAAACCTACATGCAGACAGTACATTCATACACAATTGAAAAAAAAAAAAAATAGAACACAAGCAAGAAGACCTATGAATTGAGCTTGAATCTTAGAAAAGCAGTACTATAAGAAAAAAAAGCAGTACTGGGGAGGTGAAGACAGGAGGGCCCTGTGGATTGCTGGCTGGCCAGTCAAGCCATACAGTGGACTTCAGGCAGGGTTCAGTAGAAGACTTTGTTTCAAAAAAATAAGGTGGAATGGGGATGGAGAGATGGCTCAGAGATTAAGAGCACTGGCTGCACTTGCAGAGGACCTGGGTTTGTTTCCCAGTGCCAACATGGCAGCTAAAAAACCATCTGATGGCCTCTTCTAAAACCCTCTTCTGACCTCTTTGGGCACTCTACCACACAGGTGCACCAACCTTGATGCAGGCAATACACTCATACACATAAAATAAAAGTAGTAAATTGGGCTTGGTGGCATGTGCCTCTAATCCCAGCACTTGGGAGACAGGAAGACAGATCAAGGCCAGCATGATCTACATAGTGAGTTCCAGACCAGCCTGTGGCTACAGGGAGACCCTACCTCAAAAAGACCAAAATAAGTAAATAAATTTTTTTTTTTTTGAGACAGGGTCTCCCTGTAGCCCCAGCTGGCCTGGAACTCTAGAGAATCTGACACCCTCTTCTGACCTCCATGGCCACTGCACAACATTGGTACACTTATATGCATGCAGGCAAAACACTCAAGTATGTAAAATAAAAATGAATTATTTTAAAAGAATTTTATAAGCCAGCAGCCTCAAGCAGCTAGAGACTACAATGTAGAGATTCTTGCAGAAATCTTCATTATGTCTAACATAGAAATCAAAGATTACAAAGGAGGCCAAGCATGATGCTGCTCGATTTTAATCCTGGCACTTGGGAGGCAGAGGCAGATGGATCTCTGTGAGTTCCAGGCCAGCCTGGTCTACATGCATAGTAAGTTCCAGTCCAGACACAACTACATAGTGAAATGCCGTGTTTAAAAAGAAATTACAGGGACTGGAGAGATGGCCTAGTGGTTAAGAGTACCAACTGCTCTTGCAGAGGACCCGGGTTCGATCCCCAGCACCCATATGGTGGCTGAGAACCGTCTTTAACTCCAGTTCCAGGGGAATCCAACACCCTCTTCTGACCTCCGTGGCATTGCACAACAAAGGTGCACAAACCTATATGCAGACAGTACATTCACACACATACAAAAATAAAATAAAGAAATTGCAAAGGAAAACACTGATAAAATTATGAACTATTTTAGAAACGAATGTAGGTTGGGGCTGGAGAGATGGCCTAGCGGTTGAGAGGGCCGACTGCTCTTGCAGAGGACCTGGGTTCGATCCCCAGCACCCACATGGTGGCTGAGAACCGTCTGAAACTCCAATTCCAGGAGAACTCCAGTTCCAGGGGAATCCAAGACCCTCTTCTGACCTCCATGGCACTGCACAACACAGGTGCACAAGCCTACATGCAGACAGTACATTCATACACATAGAAAATAAATAATAAAATTTTTTAAAAAGTAGATGCTCACGTTTAAAATAAATAAATAAATAAATACATAAATAAATAAATAAATAAATAAATAAATAAATAAATAAAAACAAATGTAGGCTACAGTAATACACATGTGGGTTTGGGGGGGTGTTTTTTTAAAGACAAGGTTTCACTAAATTGTAAAAGTGACATTTTTACCTCCTGCCTTGGCCTCCCAGGTGCCACGATTACAGGTGTGAATCACCACATCTCCCATACATGCTTAACACATTACAAAGATGTATGATAAGGTGCTAGAGAGATGACTCAGTGGTTAAGAGTACTGGCCGCTCTTACAGAAGACCCCCAGTTTAGTTCCCAGCATCCACAGGGAACCATCAGTAACTCCGGTTCCAGGGGTTCCAATGCACTCTTCTGACCTCCATGGGCACTGCACTCATGTGGTACACTTACATATGTGTAAGCAAAACACGCACATAAAATTAAAATGTAAATAATTAAAAAGATACAATAAGAGCCCTGATGACTGCTTTCAAGTAGTCATGAACATGCACTTTTCTTCCAAGATAACCTCTTATCATTACTACAACTATGAGAAACTGATATTCCTACTGGTTACAAAGTTACAGGTACCAGGAGCCAAAAAACTTTTGTTATTTTTTTTTTTTTGTTTCTTTATTTATTTGTAGTGTATGAATTATGTCTTGCATGTAAGTTGTGCCCTAGTGTCATGCAATGTTCTCAGGAGGGTCAGATAGCGGTGTCTCGGATTACCTGGACACTGGAGTTTCTCTGGCAATACTGGGTTACAGACGGTTATTAGCCGCCAATGTGGGGTAAGCATGGGGATCGAAACTGGGTCCTCTGCAAGAGCAGTCGGTGCTCTTAACCACTAGTGCCATCTCTCCAGCCCTTTTATTTATTTTTTTAGAGACCAGGGTCTCCCTATAGCCCAGCTGGCTGGACTCACTCTGTACGAGCAGGCTTGGCCTTGGAACCACAGGCATTCTCCATGACTTGCTTTCCTGAGGTGCTAGCTAGGATTAAGGCTGTGCACCCAGCAACCCACCCGCTTAAAGATGGCTTCTTGGCCGCCCGTTGGGTGCTGGGAATCACAACCCTGGTCCTCGCACAAGCAGAAGTGTTGGCTTCTACCTGAGCAATCGTCTCAGCACTCAATCTATCTTATTAATACGAAAGAAATGATAACATGTTGAGACCATGAAACTATAGCAAAGAACTTTTTCCAATCCATAATCGCGATTACAAATGTAAGAATCTCGGGCTGGAGAGAAGCCCTAGCGGTTAAGAGCGCGATCCGCTCCTTGCAGAGGACCCAGGTCTTTCGATCCCCGCACCCACATGGCGGGCCAACGAGAACGTCTGAAACTCCAATTCCAGGAGAACTCCAGTCCCAGGGGATAGGGGTCGACACCTTCTTCTGACCTCCGAGCATTGCACGACACGGATCTGCACAAACCTTGGCATGCAGGGGACTCAGTCTATTCTACAATAATACATAATAAATTTCAAAACAAAAAATAAACCAAAAACGGTAAAATTAGAATCTCACTGAAAATAATTTCAAGTTGTACAGATAGGAGCATACAAAGGCATATCCACTGCAGGAATCGTAGAGAACACATACAACACCCTTAGGCACAAGGTGATCTCATATCATAATTTCAGCACTCGGAGGCGTGACGCGCGGAAGATTACTATGAGTTCCCAGGCCAGCATGGGGCTACCACACTGTCATTTCCTAGGTCCCACCCACAAAGGTCTTACAAACCAAGACCCTTCTCTCAAAAAAAAAAAAATTCCTAACTGGGTGCATGTAAACTAGGTAAGAAGATCACTAAGCTCACAATTTTAAGCCCGCAGGAAGTAATGGTTTCTAGCTGTGTGCTCCTAGAATTGGGAGACTGAGTCAACGTACATTCTTAGAAGCCATACTACCACAGTTGACTATCCAGACCAGCCCTTGGCTTCTATAGTAAAAACCAAACACAAGTTACTTGGACAAGACAGAATATACATCTGATAACTTACAATTTCTCATCTTTAAACAAAACTAAAAGGGTGTCAAAGAGCATGTCTCAGACAGCTGGGTATAGGGCCCACTCTTTAATCCCCACACTTGGAGCACGAGGCAGGTGGATCTCTGTGAGTTCAAAAGCCGCTGGTCTACTTAGTGAGTCCCAGGCCAGCTGGGCTACAGGGAGCACCCTGTCTCAAAATGACAAAAAAAAAAAAAAAAAGACAAGCAAAAGAGGGCGTGGTGGCATGGAGGGGATCACGGTAAAGTAAAAGCCTGTTACACAGCTGAACCTGATTCCTCTCAGAACCCAGAGTAAGGTTGGAAGAGAGAAACTAACTCCACAAAGTGACCTCTGACATAGCCTACACACACTACACACACACACACACCACTACCACACATCACACACACCTCCGGCATGTATGTGATTACACATCATGCAAACAATAATATTTCTTTAAAATAGAGAATGAGAAGCTGGGTTAGGTTGGTCTGATCATGTAACTTAGCCACCTCAGAGATCCGTCAGCCTTTAAAATTGCTTAAGCTCCAATAGCTAGCCGCCCTCTATAACTGCAGATCTTTGGGGGGGCGGCGGGGCTCTATGGCCACATGGGCGCCTGTCTGTGTCTGTTAATCCCAGCAAGCACTCTGGAGGTTAAGCAGGAAGATCATAAATTTAAGGCTACACCGTGACAGATTCTAGGACAGTCCCGTGGTCTAGGAGCAGAGAAGATCCGTCTCATAAAAATAAATAAAAATGAAGATCATTTGCAGTATATGGAAAATGATCAAAACATGTAATACTAACTACAAAAGATAATCAGAAGTTGCAGGGTGTGGTGGGCGCACACTTATCCTGCACTCGGGAGGCTAGTAGGTGTGGATTCTTCTGTGAGTCAAGGCCAGCGGTTAGAGTGAGTGTCCAGGGACAGATTGGCTTACAGTGTGAGGACCTGTCTCGGTAAAAGACAAAAAAAAAAAAACGTCTTACCTGCAGGCGGGTGCAACTAACCAATAACCGATATTACTACAAAATGAAAACTCTTCATCTCTCTAAAGTTGGGACATAATTACTATAATAGCTTAATATTCCCTTTCCTTAATATCTTTTGGTTTTGAGTTATAGAAATGCTGAGGGGCTGGACGATGGCTCAGTGGTTAAGCAGCACAGACTGCTCTTACAGAGGCATCCTGGGTTGATTCCCAACACCCACAATGGCAGCTAAAGAACCTTCTTTACGCTGGAGTGTGAGAAGCACACACCTTTAATCCCAGAATGGATGCCAGAGGCAACGGATCTCTCGATTGCAAGTCCAACAGCAGCTGGTCAAGACCGGCTAAGTCCAAGACAGCGGGCTAAAACAGAAAAAAGGCAGACCCTGTCTCATAAAAGACCAAAAAAAATAAAAAATAAAAAAAAATGCTGAAAAAAATATCCAAATTATAAACCTACATACGGTACTTTTGTAAGTCATGTATGAAGGCACCATAGAATCAAAGAGCACACTTACTCACTTACTTTTTAACATTCATTTATATAGTTAAGACTGTCAACCAACACCTTTTCCTAAAGGTATTTATCTCTATTGTTTGTTAAGTTTTGGTCTTTTTGAGTCAGGGATCTCCCTGTATCCCCGCTAGCTGACTATATGTAGATGAGTTTCCAATGGGCATGCCTGAGGTTAAGGAGTAAATAACCTGTGCAAAAGCAAGGTAGGGAGAACAGCGGGACAAGGAAGAAGAAATAAGGGGGGGAAGGAATGGGAGCGATGCTGAGGAGGAGCGGGACTGGGTGCGGAGGGGAGAGCGCCACATTGGAACTAACAGTATATAAAGACTCAAGGATAGCTTAAACCAGACTGAGGAGAGGGGCGCTCAGCAGCGAAGACACGTGGTGTGCGTGCTCACAACTACCTGTGATCACCAGCCCAAGGGCGATCGATGGCCTCTGGCTTTGTGCAGGCAACTGCACTCAAGTGCACATGACCCCACAGACACACAGAACTAACACAGACACACACCACACACAAAATATTTTTTACAAATTTTTTGTTCTTTTTTTTTGAGATGGGGTCTCCTTTGAGTCCCAGCGACCTGGGCTTGTCTGTGGCAGGTGGCACTTGAAACTCTCAGAGATTCCGCCTGCTCTTCTCCTGAGTACTGGAGATTAAGCGTATGCTCCACCCACACCTGGCTATAAACAAAGTTTTTTTTTTTTTTCCATTTTTTTAATACTTAAAAAAACATTTAAAAAGAACCTAAGCAGCCTTAAGAGGAAGCAGGCGAATCTATCGAGTTCAGGCAGCGTTGTTTACAGGCAATTCCAGGCAGTGGGCGCTACTGGTAGCCGCTGTCTCAAAAAGACACGAAAAAAAAAATCTCAACTATACTGCTTGGAGCAGATGGCCAGCCGTTAAGAGCACGAATGTCTATGAAGAGGACCTGGTCGATTCCGCATGCACCCACATATCATCATCCAACAAGCATCTTAACTCCCAGTTTATTTTTTATGAGTGTGTTGCCTGCATTATATGTAAGTGCACTAGCATGGGTGCACTTACATATATGCAGGCAACAGGCCCATACACATAAAATAAAGATAATAAATAAAATATTTTAAAGAGTACTAAACCAAGTAGAAGGAGCTAACTGAAGTATTGAATATAGTGTCATAGTAACTTCTGCTTATTTACAATGAAGAAAACACTAATTTTACCATCAGAAACATGGAACACACAACCTTAACCAAGTGATCAAAATTAACATCTCCAGCATAGGACAAACTGACATCATGTACCTCTTACCAACATACACTATGAAGGATAAAACATCCCACTTCTGTAGTATTTCTTCCACAAATTTATGTAATTTCAATCTAGTAATAAGTCAATAATAGACTAATTCAAAGTGAGGCATAGTCCAAAAAACATCTATCCTTAATATTAAGAAATGTCAAGGTCAGGAAAACCAAAGCTATAACATTTGAATATGGGTTCACATTTTGAGTACAATATTGATGTTAAATTTTCAAATTTTCATCATTACATTGTAATTATCCAAGCATCAATAAGATTCATGTTCGGGGCTGCAGAGATGGCCTAGCAGTTAAGAATGCCAACTGCTCTTGCAGAGGACCCGGGTTCGATCCCCAGCACCCACATGGAGGCTAAGAACCGTCTTTAACTCCAGTTCCAGGGGAATCCGACACCCTCTTCTGACCTCCTCGGCATTGCACGACATGGGTGCACCAACCGTACATTCATACACATAAAAAAATAAATAAATTTTTTAAAAAATGTTTAAAAAGATTCATGTTCATCGATAAAAAGTCATGTAATGGGAGTACAAAAAAAAAATGTGGATTTGCCAAATCTAACAACACAAAATGCAATTTCCAGGATTTTGTTCTCGACATTCACATTATTCCAGGCCTCAACTTTGGTCTTTAAAGGTTATTGTCCACTAAACCGATCAACCCAGGTCAGTAAACCTTAGGAGACCAGATGTTCTAGGTCGTTAAAGGGCTGTCAACAGCTCAAGTAAATGTCATCAAATGTCACAGATAAGACATTTCAGGAGAAATTATTTGCCCCATGGATCCAAGTTTCCTGGCAGTTCAAACAGACTGCTTCAATACAAATAACAGAATCTTTCAGAATACAGAGAGATAAAACTGAAGTTATTATGGCAAGTGAACCTAGTTCCAAATAAACATTTAGAGTAATTTGTGTTTATTAAACAAATACGACATACGATGATTCACTTTCTTGGTTTTTTGTTTTGTTTTGGGCGCGGGGTGGTTGGTGGTAGTGGTTGGAATTGAACAGAAAGCCTCAAACATGCCCATCACTTGCCCTACCCCTGAAACTATTCATTTATCCAAATAAGTTTTTCTAGTTTTTTTCTGAAATAAAAAACACTTTGTATATAGGGAAATTAAATTATTTGTTTTGTTTTTAATTTTTTTTTAATGTGTGTGTTTTGCCTGCACACCTATATACGAATGAATGTACCTGTGTCATGGCCTGCAGAGGCCAGAGGAAGGTGTCAGATTCCTCAGAACTGGAGGTATGGATGGTGGAGCTGACAGTTACCAGCTGCCGTGTGGATACTAGGAACAGAACCCAGGTCCTCTGGCAGATTAGCCAGTCCTCCTAACCAATGAGCCATCTCTCTAGCCCAGGAAATTATCTTAGCCCATGTTTTTTGAGGTTGGGAACAGTGGTCCACATCCAAAATACCCATATTTGGGAGGCTGAGGCAGAAGGAAAATCACAAATTCAAGGCCAGCCTATAATGAATTCCAGACCAGCTTGACCAACAGAATAAAACCCTGTCTCAAAACAAAGGACAGAAGGTGGGGCTGGAGAGATGGATGGCTCAGTGGTTAAGAATACTGGCTGCTCTTGCAGAGGATCCAGGTTCAAATCCCAGCACCACATGGCAGCTAACAACTATCCCTTACTCCAGTTCCAGGGAATCCAAGGCCCTCCTCTGACCTCCGTGGGCATTGCATGACATGAGTGCATTTACATACATGCAGGCAATACACTCATACACATAAAATAAACTATTTTTTAAGAACAAGCAACAACACAAAACAAACTTACTTTTGAATCTTCTCCTTTCTTAATTTTGACACTTTAGAGCTCAGAATACAAAATAATTTCAACTGCTTCTTTTATGGGGGCAAGAGGTTAGGGCTTCCCACACATTACAGTGTGAGCCCTATTAAGACAGTCCTGCCAGGTGTGGTGGCACAAGCCTTTAATCCCAGCACTTGGGAAGCAGAGGCAGGCTTATCTCTCTGAGTTCTAGGTCAGCCTGGTTTACGTAGCAAGTCCTAGAACAGCTGTTGCTACATGGAAACCCCGTCTTAAAAAGACAAAAGACACCCCCCACCCCACTCCCCGAAAAAGATAGTCCTGCCTCAGGCACTTGAGAAAAAAAGTGGGGAGAGCACATAAACACAACAGTGAACTTCAAATGACAGCTGGCCCCTCTGATGGGGGATGGAGAGGCCAGGCCTATAGAAAGGGCCACAACTGCCAGATCAGAAGCTTGTGCCCGACTGATCAACACATGATTACCATGCAGACTCAAATCATGTGAATATTCAAGAGAAGCAGACATACAAATTTCTGATTAAAATCTCCAAACTTAAATGTTACCAACAACTCCCTTAAGATTTTACCATTGTTCAGGACAAAATAACAAGTCTGGTACTATGTATGCCTTATTGACCACCACTTTGCAACCTGGAAATAAGATTCTCCCCTAGAATGCCACCCAGTTCCATAACATCATCTTTCTCCATGGAAGTTTACCCTAATTAAACAAGCTGAGGGGGCTGGAGTGATGGCTCAGCAGTTAAAGAGCACTGGCTGCTCTTGCAGTGGGGCCCAGGTTTGAATCCCAGCACCCACTTGGCAACTAACAACTGTCCGTAACTCCAGTTCCAGGGGATCCACTCTCTTCTGTTCCCCTCAGGCACTGCACAACATGGGTACATTTACATACATGCAGGCATAACACTCATACATAATTTTTTAAAAATTTGAAAAAAGTGTTCACTCACTCACATTAAGAAATACCAAATAGGGCTGGAGAGATGGCCTAGCAGTTAAGAGCACCGACTGCTCTTGCAGAGGACTTAAGTTCAATCCCCAACACCCACATGGGGGCTGAGAGCCGTCTGTAACTCCAATTCCAGGAGAACTCCAGTTCCAGGGGAATCCGACACCCTCTTCTGACCTCTGCGGCATTGCACAACACGAGTGCACAAACCTACATGCAGACAGTACACTCATACACATAAAAAATAAAAAAAATTAAAATTAAAAAAAAAAAACGAAATAGAGCTGGGCGTAGTGGCACACCCCTTTAATCCCAGCAGAGGCAGTCAGATCTCTGTGAGTTCAAGGCCAGCCTGGTCTACAGAGCAAGCTCCAGGCCAGCTCAGACTAAAAGGGAGACCTTGTCTCAAAAATGCCAAAAAAAAAAGAAAAAAAAAAAAAAAACACCAAATACCAAATAGGGGCTGGAAAGATGGCTCAGCAGTTAAGAGCACTGACTGCTCTTGCGGAGGACCAGGGTTCAATTCCCAACACCCACATGGCACCTAACAACCATCCTTAACTCCATTCCAGGGGAATCCAACACCCTCTTCTGACCTCCGTGGCAATGCGTGACACGGATGCACTTACATACATACAGGCAATACACTCATACACGTAAAAAAATAATCAATTTTAAAAATTTTTAAAAAGAAACTTCAAATATACAGACACTTGAAAATTGAGAACTTTTTTTGTATGCACTGAATGGATAAAGGTGCCTGATGACCTAAGATCAAGTCTCACAACCCACATGGTAAAAAGTGGATCCCTAACTGTACTCTGATCTCTGCATGTACCCCATGGCATATGCACCCACACACATACACACCGCAAGTAACTGTGATTTTAAAAATTTAAGAAGCTAAACTCTATATTCCACATCCTTTGAGCCCTAAAACTGCAGTGTTCTTTCACTTTTAATTAAATATTTTCTTTGATATTATCATACAAATATAAAATGCATGTCGGGGCTGGAGAGATGGCCTAGCGGTTAAGAGTGCCAACCACTCTTACAGAGGACCCGGATTCGATCCCCAGCACCCACATGGTGGCCGAGAACCGTCTGAACCTCCAATTCCAGAACTCCAGTTCCAGGGGAATCCGACACCCTCTTCTGACCTCCGCGGCATTGCACGACACGAGTGCACAAACTTGCATGCAGACAGTACATTCATACACATACAGAAATAATTTAAAAAAATAAAAAAATAAAAAAAATAAAATGCATGTCAACCCTTGCTTTCTACAAATCCCTTTCCCAACTGTTGTGGTTTGAATGAGAAATGTCTCCCATAGACCCAAGTATTTGAACACCCAGTTGGTGGTTTTTGGGAAGTTTAGGAGATACAGCCTTGTTGGAGGAAGTACATCACTGGAGTAGGCTTTGGGAGCCCATAGAGTCCATAATATCATCTACAAAGACAGGAATTGGAAAGAGCACTTCCTGTTCACTCTGCTCTCCTTCATATTTGCCAGTGAAGTTGTGATCTCTCTCAGCTCCTGTTGCCAAAGCTCCCAGCCACTATGGACTGACTCTCCCTATGGTTAGGACTAACTGCCCCTCTGGAACCATTAACCCAAAATAAATTCTTTCTTCCCTAAGCTTTTAGTCATGGTGTTTTATCATAGCAACAGAAAATAACAAATACACATATTTATGGCTTTTTGTTTTGTGATTTCACTGAGTTTAACCACAGCCATCTGTGTGATCATGGGTCTGGAACTATTCATTGGAACTTGGTGGGCTTAAAGGCAGATGAATATACAACTGAAGTAGCCAACAGTTTAGCAGGGAGGGGTTAGGGATCCAAGAGTCCTTTCCCCATCTATAACTGATTGTTGATAGCCCAGTCTTGTTCAAATCCAGTGCAGATAACTGCAGTTGCTATGAGTTATAGCATTTCACAGCTCTTCTGGGCACCTGGCTTTCATAGTCTTTCTGGTTCCTCTTCCACAATGTTACCCAAGCCTTAGAAGAAATAGCATAAATGTCTTTTTTAGGCTGGGCAAGGTGCTGCACACCTTTAATCCCAGCACTCAAGAGGCAGGGGCAGGTGGATCTCTTCTGAGTTCAAGGCCAGCCTGGTCTACATAGTAAGTTCCACGCCAGCTGTGCTGCGAGACAAAAAAAAAAGTGTTTCTTAGGGCTAGATACTCCACTGTCACTTATTCTCAGCACCTGAGCATTTGAGAGTATCTCTATTCACAGCTGTTCATTGAAAACAGAGGCTTCTAGCAGGGTGTGGTGGCACGCGCCTTTAATCCTAGCACTTGGGAGGCAGTGGGAGGCAGAGGCAGGCGGATCTTTGTGAGTTCAAGGCCAGCCTGGTCTACAGAGTGAGTTCCAGGACAGCTGGGGCTACAGGGAGACCCTGTCTCGAAAAGACAAAAAAAAAAAAAAACAAAGGCTTCTCTCCTCAAGGCTGAGTGTAGCATGTTTATGGGTATAAAAATAAAGTATTTAGAAGGCACTTTGACACTGTCAATTTAACTAAAACAACAGTAGTGTGTTCCCCAGCAGAGCCTATGATTTCCCAAACTGTGAGGTTTTTTTTAAACCAGATTTACAGTTCTGTGCATTGGATTCCTCCTATGGAGTAGGCCTCAAATCCAGAAGGCAGTTACCTTACAAGTAGGCACATCTTTCTTAGTAGGTTAGTATTGAAATTCATAGGGCTCAGAGCTGAGTAAGACCATTGATGCCTTTTCTCCATCAGCAGTCTGTAGTGCTTCCAGCACTATGAATACTAGCCAGCAGGGAGAAGTTCCAGCTTATTTTCTATGTATCTTGCAACCAAGGTCTGTACTGTCTTTCCATTGCTCTTTTCACTGTTATCTCAAAAGCCTTTAAATTTGTTTTGCTTAATGTGGTCCTCCTAGCTATGTTTTAAGTTTAAAGGTAACTATATGCTCATAGATAGACAGACAGACAGAAAGACAGGCTAGCAAATTCTTTGTGCAGGGCACAGTATATGCTAAACTGAATTTATGCAACCATGATTTGAAAACATTTATAAACCTACCAAAAACAAAATGCTCTGGGCTGGAGAAAGCCTAGCAGTTAAGAGCGCCAACTGCTCTTGCAGAGGACCTGGGTTCAATTCCCAGCACCCACATGGCAGCTGAGAACTGTCTTCAACTCCAGATCCAGGGGAATCCTACACCCTCTTCTGACCTCCATGGCATTGCATGACACGGGTGCATAAACCCACATGCAGACAGTACACTCATACACATACAAAAATAAAATTTTAAAATATAAAAAAAGACCTATTACTTAAAAAGAATTCTCCAGTCTTAGTCATATTCTTTTGGTTCTTTACAATTGAAATGGTATTGTTTAGAATAGCCAAACAAATAACTCCTAAAACTCTTAGCAGACCCAAGTTTTCCAATTAAATTACAGAGCATTCCTTCACAAGATCTGTTATAAAATCCACTAGAGCTAGCCAGCCTTAATACAGCAACCTTAAGCTTTTCCAGGAGGGATTAAGCTTAGTGGAAGTAAATAAAAAGTTAAACTGCAGTTATTCGGTATCATTACTTTATAAATGCTGATCCTGTCTATAAAGCAAAATTTGCTATAAATTCAGAAAAAAGCAAAAAACTCTATTGTTTAGCTAGCAATATGAAGGACTAAAAGAGAAACAGAAGAAAAACTAAAGCATAGTTCCATCAGATTGTTGGCAAACTGCCTCATTTGTGCAAAGAGCTATATACCGTCTCACAAGACATTACCAGTTCATTTACAACAGAATGGCGACATCATTCCTAAAATGTGTCTGTTCCAAAGCTTTAGTCTATCCTTAGGATGCTACTTATGGCCATTTTTTTTAGCAGCAGGGTTATGTTAATGAAATGTTAGGATAGTTCATTTAAATGCAAATCAGGAGATTTAGAAATTAAAAGTACTCAAAGCAACATTAACTGTCACACTGCACAAGACATAGGATTGTGGATTACTCTGTGCAGTCATAGGTACACCAGGTCTGCATTAAGCAGAGTTAACACAGCTGTAGGAATCTCAGTTCCCAAATCTCCTGGAAACTGTCAAAAAAAAAAAAAAAATCAAGGTAACCTTATAATTAAGACTCGTTCTGAAAACCAAATTCTATTTAACTAAATCCCCGGTTAGTCATCAGCCTTTTTTACACTATAACTTACCTGAGACTAATGGGAGCAGGAAGAAAATACTTAAGTTTATAAATGATCCCCATCAACAAAAAGAAAACTATTTTCCCATAATTAAAGCCAATATTTCGAATCACAATTTCAGTAGCATTTAAAAAATTCTTAGTCTTGGCCAATCCTGAGGGCCAAAATATAAACAAAATAAACAGTTTCCCACTGGGCTGAAGAGGTACCTCCACAGTTATAAGAGCATGCACACTGCCCTTGCGAGGATACAAGTTCAGTTTCCAGCACCCATACTGGGTAGCTCACAACTTACTGCATGTAATTACTCCAGCTCCAGGGGCTCTGATGTCCTCTTCTGGACTCTGTAAGCATCTGCATACCCACACATATACAATAATCAAAAGAATCTTTAAAAAAAAAATTAAAAAAAAAAAAAAAAGATCTCCCATCATCTACTGAGGAATTACTGGATTAAATGAGCCATCCTTTTTTTTTTTGGGAGACAGGGTCTCCCTGTAGACCAGGCTGGCCTGGAACTCAGAGATCCACCTGCCTCTGCCTCCCAAGTTCTGGGATTAAAGATGGTTCTTAGCCACCATGTGGGTGCTGGGAATCAAACCCATGTCCTCTGAAAGAGCAGTCGGCGCTCTTAACCACTGAGCCATCTCTCCAGCCCCCCATCATTTCTTATGTGATCAACCCAGAGCATTCTTTTATATCAGGTACTCATAGCACAAAACAGGTGTCACCCTACTTCCAAATGTACATGTACATGTCTATGATTTTTTTTTTTTTTTTTTTTTTTTTTTGTCTTTTTTTTTTGAGACAAGTTCTCTTTGTAGCCCCAGCTGGTCCGGAACTCGCTATGACTATGTAGACCAGGCTGGCGTTGAACTCACAGAGATTGATCTGCTTCTCTATGCTTCTGTCTCCTAAATGCTGAGATTAAAGGCATGCACCACCATACCCAGCAGGTCTATGGTTTTTTAAAAACTTGAAATTTGGGAAACATTACAAAAAGCACAAACCAAAAGTCAAAATGTAAACCTAGAACAGTGTTCATTCAACCATTTAGTAACATGCATTCAGTAAATATTTGACAGCCTCCTCCAAGAACACTACTCCAGACAACAGTGAGCAACACCAAAAGAGGGCCAAGACCAGAAGTGGTGGTCCATGACTGTGACCCAGCACAAGAGGCTGAGGCCAGAGAACTGCCACACATGGGAGGCCAGCAGGAGCTATGTAGCAAGTTCTGGGGCAGGCCTGGGCTACAGAAAGAGACCCTGTCTCACACTGCAGTAATAGCTTAAGCAATAAACAAGAGAACAGCAGCACTAGGAAGTACATAGAGTAGTGGGAATGCAAGTAGGCACTAGGGTCCTTACAGGGCTTTCTACCTTGATAACAACAGAGGTGAAATCTTAAAGACAAGGAAGAACTGGTCAACTGCACATATGAAATTTCCACACTTGGAAGGCAGACACAGCCTGATCCACACAAGGAGTTCCAGACCAGCCAGGGTTGCATAGTAAGACCCTGTCTCAAAAAAACAACAAGAAGGGGACTGGAGAGATGGTTTAGTGGTTAAGAGCACTGGCTGTTCTTGCAGAGGACCCAGATTCGATTCCCAGAACCCACATGGCAGCTAACAACCGTACAGTAACTCTAGTTTCAGGAAATCCAATGCCCTCTTCTGGCCTTCAAGGGCACTGCATGACAGGGGTGTACTTACATGCAGGCAATACACTCACATGGATAAAATAATAAAATAATTAGAAAGGAGGCTCAGAGGCTAAGAGCACTAAGACTACTCTTGCAAAGGACCTGGGTTCGATTCCCAGCCCCCTCATGGTGGCTAACAACCATCTATAACTCTAGTTCCAGGGTATCCAACACCTTCTTCTGACACCTTCTTCTGATCTCTGCAGGCATTGCACAACACGGGTGCACTTACACACATTCAGGTGATACACTATACACATAAAATAAAAAATAATTTTTAAAAATGTTTTTGAATGTGAGTACAGCAGGGCAAAAGGGGTGAGAAACAGCTGGGAGCACAGCTTCCTGATGCAGGGCACACAGCTTCCTGATGCAGGGCACACAGCTCCCTGATGCAGGGCACACAGCTCCCTGATGCAGGGCACACAGCTCCCTGATGCAGGGCACACAGCTCCCTGATGCAGGGCACACAGCTCCCTGATACATCAAGTGGGAGAATAAACAAAATGAAGCTCCGAAGGCAAATGACAGTTGGCTGTATGAGCCGGATGAGCATACATGCTCATTCACTCAGCTTTCACCCCATTATAGTTGAAGCCAGCAACAAAAAGTTGTAAGGTCACTGAGAAAAGACAGACAAGGAAACTATGACCATGCAAGATAAATTCTGAGAAAGACTGCAGAAGGGACAGCTCTAGTTCAAGAAACCAGAGAGCCCACTGTCCACTTACAGGCTTTTTTCTTTAAAAAGCCGGGCGTGGTAGTGCATGCCTTTAATCCTAGCACTCAGGAGGCAGAGGCAGGCGGATCTCTGAGTTCAAGGCCAGCCTGGTCTACAGAGTGAGCCCCAGGCCAGCTGGGACTAAAGGGAGATCTTGTCTCAAAAACACCAAACAAACAAAGAGCGAGGAGAAAGAAGAGGACTGAACAGTTTTTCAGTCCCAAAGTTAGCAGAAATCTTAGGAATAACCAGGCAGTATTGAGTTAAGGAATGTCAAGTGACATAATGGCTGGCCATTACTGAGAGTTGACAAAGTAGGGAGGGCAAGAATCTAGAAAACAAGTTACTGGAGTTCTGAAAACCAAATTAATTTAGTTTCCAGATTTGTCATTGTTCATCCAAAATGGAGAAGCTTTATAAAATGGTATGGTCTTGGCTAACAAGAGTGTTCTTGTCAGAAATTACATTAAGCCCTTGTAACAGACAACTGATTACCAACGTACAGGAAGCCTTTGCCTAAGAGACTCAATGACTGTAGTATGAGATGCAAAGAATATGAAGTAAGCATATGTACTAAAGGCATGAGAGAAAAGACAAGAACAGAGGTTTCTGTTTCAGAACAAGTCTCAAAGGTGGATTAAAAACACCACAGAGGAAGAGGAGGTAATAGAGCCAGGCAGAAAAATATTTGGACTAGAGGCAAATGATATAAGAAAAGAAAACAAGCAAGAATTGTCTCTAAAACTTATATGGCAGTATATATATTTGTTGACACATTTTTGCCATGAATTACCATATTCTGGAATCTGAGAGATACTGTCTCTCCTGGTTAGTTTGAGCTGTTGTGTTCTGTTGTTTTGTTTTGAGACAGTCTCCCTGGAGCCCCAGCTGTCCTGGAACTCACAATGTAGACCACTCTGGCCTCAATCTCGAAGAGATCTGCTTGCCTCTTCCTCCCAAGTGCTAGGATTAAAGGCAAATGCCACTACACCCAGCCTTGTCCTGGGTAGTTTTGATTATAAACCTGACACACCCTTGGGAAGAGGGAACCTTAACTCAAGAACTGATGCATCAGATTGGCCTATGGCCAAGTCTGGGAGAGACTGTCTTTACTGATGATGCATGTGGGAAGGCCTGCCTACTGTGGGGAGTACCATCCCTAGGCAGGTGGGTCTGGGCTATATTAGAAACCTAGCTGATGCCCAGCATGGTAATGCATGCCTTTAATACCAGCACTCAGAAGACAAAGGCAGGAATGGGATCTCTGAGACCGAGGTCAGCCTCATCTATATAGCAAGGTGCAGGTGGCTGGGGCCACAGGAAGACCCTGTCTCAAAACACAACACAACACAACACAACACAACACAACACAACACAACACAACACAACACAACACAAAACAAAACAAAACAAAACAAAACAGAAAACCAACAGAGAAAGCTAGCTGAGCCAGTAACCAAACCTATGAGCAGCATTCCTCCAAGAGTTCTGACCTGACTTGCTTCCTTCAGTGACAGACTAGAAGTGGAAGCCAAATAAACCCTATCCCCCCCCCCCAAGGTGCTTCTGGTCATGGTGTTTATCACAGTAACAAAAAGCAAACCACAAGAGATGCTAAGGCTAGAAAGCCTAATTAGAAATCCCAAGCAGACATCGTAGCAATTACTTTTTTTTTTTTTTGGGTCTTTTTGAGACAGTGTCTCCCTGTAGCCCCAGCTGTCCTGGAACTCGCTCTGTAGACCAGGCTGGCCTTGAGCTCACAAAGATCCCCCTGCCTCTGCCTCCCAAGTGCTAGGAAGCAATTAATTATTAAGAACAAAAGGAAGCAGGTGTGTGTACAAGGGAGCATCTAGCAGATGACATCTAATCAAGTACTTAAGCTTAGCATCACCAACAATGCAACAACCTGACTATCCTGAGGAGCCTCACCATATCAGATAAATACAAACCAAAGCACACCTACAAAATTTGCTGAAACCGTCCAAAAATTTAAGAGCAAAAACAGTTATGGTAGCACATGCCTATAACCCCAGGAAGGGGGTCTAAGACAAGAAGATTGTGAGTTCAAGGCTAGTCTAGGCTACATATACTACATCCCAAAATGCCAACATCATTGGGGGAGGATGGACACACGGAACTGGAAAGCAAAAGTAAAGAAGCATGACAACTGAATGTAAAGTGAGACCTTACTGATTCTTGCCCCCCCCCCCAAAAAAAAGAAAATCTAAGAAAGTAAAAAGGCTTTAGGACTAAATTTGAACTTTGAACTTCCTCACATAAAATATTCTGGACCCATTTTATTTTGTTTGTTAACAATTGTTTGAGAAATGCTAAAAACTCCTCCTCTCCAAAGGAGAAACAAAAGCTATAGTAAGTCAGCTTTCTACTATTATACAACAAATACATGAGATAGCTTTAAAAAGATTTATTTTGGGGGCTGGAGAGATAGCCTAGCGGTTAAGAGCACCGACGCTCTTGCAGAGGACCCGGGTTCGATCCCCAGCACCCACATGGCAGCTGAGAACCGTCTGTAACTCCAATTCCAGGAGAACTCCAGTTCCAGGGGAATCTGAGACCCTCTTCTGACCTCCGCGGCATTGCACGACATGGGTGCACAGACCTGCATGCAAACAATACATTCATACACATACAAAAATAAATAATAAAAAAAAAAAAAATTAAAAAAAAAAAAAAGATTTATTTTGGCTCATGTTTTTTGTTCATTAACAGTTGGCCTCACAATGCGCCTACGGCCATGTGTCATGAAAAGCATGGTGAAGCAAACCTCTCTCAACAAATGGCCAAAGGGGTAGGGGGAAGACCAGTATCATACACACCCCTGAGAGGCCATACCTCCAATGACCTGAAGACTCCACACTGGGCCCCATCTCTTATTAAAGTATTTACCACCTCCCAATTCTGCCAGGTAAGGGACCAACCATGGAACACATGGGCCTTTGAGGGCTATTCCAGATCTCAACAACTGCAGGAGTAAATCCCACCCTTTCCAGTTAACAAAAAGTAGAAAATGTCACAAGAGACATATTTTCACAAGTCTATCTCTTCAAGCACTAAACTGCGAAACTGAATTCTCCAAACTCTAAACCAACCACCCTTGCAATCAATCCTGCACCTACCTATTCCTCTGACTCGCCCATCTCTTTGGACCAAAGACCCATCAACCCAGTCCCTACAAGAAGACTCAAGGTTCTTTTCCCTCCCTCTTTTCTGCCTCTTGCTTTGTATCTCAGTAAACAATGCACTAACCCTCCTATTAATACATCCTATTCTAACTTAGATCTTATCTTCGTTCTGGAGTGTCCCTGAGTTAGCTAGGGCGTTACAACTCAGTTGGGACAACACTTGCCTAGTACTTTCAGAACGCTGAACTCCATTCCCTGTACTGCTTTAAAAATAGGGAAAGAGCGAGCCCACACATACCTCAGCACACAGGAGGCAGAGGCAGGCAGATCTCTGTGTGTTCAAGGCGAGCCTGGTCTACACAGCAAGTTCTAGGCCAGCTGGAGCTATGGGGAAGACCCTGTCTCAAAAAACACCCCCCCAAAAAAAAAAGTTTGGGTCTGGTCAATGTGCTTGGCCAGGCCAATGGCCTGTTTGGAGGCTACAAATGCTCACTTGCCAAAGACTAACTTGGGAGGCAGTGGCAGTCAGATCTGTGAGTTCAAGGTCAGCCTGGTTTATGTAACAAATTCCAGGTCAGCTGGGGCTACAGGAAGACCCAGTCTCAAAAAGACCAAAAAAAAAAAAAAAATAGGTGAAGGGTTGTGAATCTATGAATCTTCCATTCCCAGCTGTTCTCCAAACAGTCCTACTGTCTCACTGAGTCACTCCTCTGTGGGAGAAGAAAAAAAATATTTCTTGCCTACAACACACAGGATAAATAAACCTGAAGCCTCTGCCAACTAGCTTTACCTGCACTAGCCTGTCAACTTTCCCACCACTCTCCACTCCATGAAAACATGTAGGCCTCCAGATCTCCCATCCTTACTTTCCCTAAGCCTAGAGCAACCTTCTAGACTTTTAACTGGAAAGCTTACCCACATTTTTTTCAAGACTCAGACAGGGCTGGAGATGTGACTCAGCAGTTAGAAGAGCACTGGCTCCTCTGACAGAGGGTTCAGTTCCTAGCACTCACAGGCAGCTAAAAACTGTCCTTACCTCCATCCTGTTCCACGGGATTCCATGCTCTCCTTGGTCACTGCACAACACGGTACATTTACATACATAAAGGCAAAATATCCCCAGTCTAGGAGCATGGTGGCCCATGCCTTTAATCACAGCACCAGGGAGGCAGAGGCAGGTGGATCTTGGTGGGACTGAATGAAGCCAGCCTAATCTATATACCAAGATCCAGCCCAACTGGGATTACAGGGAGACCTTGTCTCAAAAAACTCAAAACAAACAAAAACAGACACATAAAATAAAAATTTAACTAAAACTTTTTTTTAAGCCATGACCTCTGCCTCACAGAAAAAACAGTTCCCACTTCTCTGGGTTCCCCCCAGAACTTGCCACATAGCACTATAAAACTGAGCTGCTTTGAATATACATGCATCATGCTTTGTTGTTATTTTTTTTTAATTTTCATTTTTTTTATTGATGCTTTGTGTATTTCATACATCATTTTCCAATTCAGTTCAGGCATATTTTCCTTTCCCTTCCCCCTACCCCACCCCATCCCAGATCATGCATTCTGCCATAAATGTCCTGCATCTTTCTCTCAGTTTTTTTTTCATTTGTTAACAATAAGTGATAATTTGTGAGTACAAGCATCCTTCATGTAAAACCAATTTGCAAGCAGTTGTGCCCAAACCCACACAGCTCATGGGTCCCACCATCCAGCAGGGGGGGCTTGTATGTTCAATCAAGTTGATCAAATGAGTGTCCAGTCTATATTGTTGTAGTTTCACCATTCACCCCAATCCACCACCAGGGAGGCAGAGGCAGGTGGATCTTGGTGGGACTGAATGAAGGCCAGCCTAATCTATATACCAAGATCCAGCCCAACTGGGATTACAGGGAGACCTTGTCTCAAAAAACTCAAAACAAACAAAAAACAGACACATAAAATAAAAATTTAACTAAAACTTTTTTTAAGCCATGACCTCTGCCTCACAGAAAAAACAGTTCCCACTTCTCTGGGTTCCCCCCAGAACTTGCCACATAGCACTATAAAACTGAGCTGCTTTGAATATACATGCATCATGCTTTGTTGTTATTTTTTTTTAATTTTCATATTTTTTTTATTGATGCTTTGTGTATTCATACATCATTTTCCAATTCAGTTCAGCATATTTCCTTCCCTTCCCCCTACCCCACCCCATCCCAGATCATGCATTCTGCCATAAATGTCCTGCATCTTTCTCTCAGTTTTTTTTCATTTGTTTTTTTTTATATAATTTGTAGACAAGCATAAATCCTTCATAAAACAACAATTTGCAAGCAGTTGTGCCCAAACCCACACAGCCCTTGGGTCCCCACCATCCAGCAAGGGAGGCTTGTATGTTCAATCAAGTTGATCAAAATGAGTGTCCAGACTATATTGCTGTAGTTCACCATTCACCCCAATCGCAGCCCTTACATTCTACACGCCCCACTTCCGCAGATTGTTCCCTAGGCTTAGAAAAGGGGCACAGTGGATGAGAAGCAAAACAGTCTACTTTCTCTGGAGCTGTTGTCTTGGACTCTGGTCAATTCTTGGCTGTTTCCTTTCATGGGCTGACAGTGTTCAGGAATAACCTTTCAATCCTACTAATGAAGCACAAGCAATTAGATTATAGGTATTTAAACAGTACTAATTGTTATGGTAGGTTTACTTTGGTATAGACACAGATGTTTGGATGGTATGTTAATCCATGAATTACATTTTTTTTCTGTTTAAATATGAACAGGGTCTTACTGTGGCTTATAACATCTCCTAAACTTTAGAGGATGTAAGCTTGTGGCATCAGCCATGGGTTATTCTCCAAGGAGAGAGCTATAGCCAATTAGATTTGGATATACAGGCATATGGCTGCCTCTGCTGCACAGTATTTCCAGGCCAGGTAAGGTGTAGCTGGTGCTGACGGAGGAGTCTTGCTTGACTCAAGGAGACCCATATTTGCTTTATTGGTTTAGTGGCCTTTGGTAACACTCTGGTATTCCAGAGACCATCTGTACACTGGCATGTGTGGTCTCAATACATCTTTCCCATGTTAACATCAGGTCTTCGACAGTAGGGCCTTATCGCCTCTCTTCTTGCAGGTATCCCAGTTTAGAGGCAAGGAGCCTTTATCTTTTGTGGGGGCTTGGATCCCCTGGCCAACATCTCCTTGGTAGAATAATCT
This sequence comes from Rhizomys pruinosus, assembly GCA_009823505.1. Lineage (NCBI taxonomy): Eukaryota > Metazoa > Chordata > Mammalia > Rodentia > Spalacidae > Rhizomys > Rhizomys pruinosus. The sequence continues at coordinate 3,790,914 of VZQC01011344.1, read as the reverse complement.
GCTTGATGTCAGAGCTCCTGTATTGTATATTTTGCTTAAGTGCATAGCTTAAGGAGACTTTAGTATTATATTTGGTTCTGAATAGAGAATAATCCTTTTCACAGTTCCTATGTCTATTAGTCAATTAAAGAAGGCAGTTTTGCCAGTTTTAAATATGCATTAATCGAATATACACCCGTGTCCCTCTCCCGCCCCTCCCACCCTTCCCTATTCACCATTTCAGTTTTCTGATGCAGTCTATTAAAAGAACAGAAAGACTGAATCGATTAATGCATATTTAATTGATGTGAGTTCAACAAGTATCCAGTTTTGCCCAGACACCTTCTACAGGTTACATGGTGTTTTAGGACTTAGTAAAAATAAATATGTGTATATTCAACAACATTGGTTTAACGGCTCTGATAAAAATGGTATAATGCAGCCGGGCATGGTGGCGCACGCCTTTAATCCTAGCACTTGGGGAGGCAGAGGCAGGCGAATCTTTGTGAGTTCAAGGCCAGCCTGGTCTACAGAGTGAGTTCCAGGACAGCTGGGACTACAGGGAGACCCTGTCTCGAAAAGACCAAAAAAAAAAAAAAAAAGATTATATTGCAATCTGGAGTTAAATNCACCACCAGGGAGCAGAGCAGGTGGATCTTGGTGGGACTGAATGAAGGCCAGCCTAATCTATATACCAAGATCCAGCCCAACTGGATTACAGGGAGACCTGTCTCAAAAAACCTCAAAACAAACAAAAACAGACACATTAAAATAAAAATTTAAAACTAAAACTTTTTTAAGCCATGACCTCTGCCTCACAGAAAAAACAGTTCCCACTTCTCTGGGTTCCCCCCAGAACTTGCCACATAGCACTATAAAACTGAGCTGCTTTGAATATACATCATCAGCTTGTTGTTATTTTTTTTAATTTTCATTTTTTTTATTGATGCTTTGTGTATTTCATACATCATTTTCCAATTCAGTTCAGGCATATTTCCTTTTCCCTTCCCCCTACCCCACCCCATCCAGATCATGCATTCTGCCATAAATGTCCTGCATCTTTCTCTCAGTTTTTTTTTTCATTTGCTGTTTTGTGTAGCACAAGCATCCTTCATGTAAACACAATTGCAAGCAGTTGTGCCCAAACCCACACAGCCCTTGGGTGCCCACCATCCAGCAAGGGAGGCTTGTATGTTCAATCAAGTTGATCAAAATGAGTGTCCAGACTATATTGCTGTAGTTTCCACCATTCACCCCAATCGCAGCCCTTACATTCTAACACGCCCCCATTCTTCCGCAGATTGATCCCTAGGCTTTAGAAAAGGGCGCACAGGTGGATTGAGAAGCAAAACAGTCTACTTTCTCTGGAGTGTTGTCTGGACTCTGTCAATTCTGGCTGTTTCCTTTCATGGGCTGACCAGTTGTACAGGGAATAACCATTTGAATCCTACTAATGAAGCACAAGCAATTAGATATATAGGTATTTAAACAGTACTAATTGTTATGGTAGGTTACTTTGGTATAGACACAAGATGTTTGGATGGTATGTTATCCATGAATTACATTTTTTCTGTAAATATGACAGGGTCTTACTGTGGCTTATAACATCTCCTAACCATTAGAGGATGTAAGCTTGTGGCATCAGCCATGGGTTATTTCCTCCAAGGGGAGAGAGCTAAATAGCCAATTAGATTTGGATATACAGACATATGGCTGCCTCTGCCTGCACAGTATTTCCAGGCAGGTAGGTAGCTGTGCTGACGGAGAGTCTTGCTTGACTTCAAGCGGATCCCATCATTGCTTTATTGGTTTAGTGGCCTTTGGTAACACTCTGGTATTTCCAGAGACCATCTGTACACTTGGCATGTGTGGGTCTCAATACATCTTTCACCATGTTAACATCAGGTCTTCGACAGTAGGGCCTTATCGCCTCTCTTCTTGCAGGTATCCCAGTTTAAGAGGCAAGGAGCCTTATCTTTTGTTGGGGGCTTGGATCCCTGGCCAACATCTCCTTGGTAGAATTAAATCTGCTAATGTCAGAGCTCCTGTATTGTTATATTTTGCTTAAGTGCATTAGCTTAAAGGAAGACTTTATATATTATATTTGGTTCTGAATAGAGAATAATCCTTTTTCACAGATTCCTATGTCTATTAGTCAATTAAAGAAGGCAGTTTTGCCAGTTTTAAATATGCATTAATCGAATATACACTTCCGGTCCCTCTCCCGCCCCTCCCACCTTCCCATTCACCATTTCAGTTTTCTGATGCAGTCATATTAAAAGAACAGAAAGACTGAATCGATTAATGCATATTTAATTGATGTTGAGTTCAACAAGTTCCAGTTTTGCCCAGACACTCTTCTACAGGTTACATGGTGTTTTGGACTTAGTAAAAAATAAAATGTGTATATTCAACACAATTGGTATTAACGGCTCTGATAAAAAATGGGTATAATGCAGCCGGGCAATGTGGCGCACGCCTTAATCCTAGCACTTGGGGAGGCAGAGGCAGGCGCACTTTGGAGTTCAAGGCCAGCCTGGTCTACAGAGTGAGTTCCAGGACAGCTGGGACTACAGGGAGACCCTGTCTCGAATAAGACCAAAAAAAAAAAAAAAAAAATTTATAATGCATCTGGAGTTAAATGGAGATATAAATTGCTGTTGTCCACATTTGTTTTACATAATCTGTATAACAGTAACTTTGGGATTGGCACATACAAATGTTCTCTATAATTTTTCTGTTGTACAGTATCACCTTATAGCATTCTCTTTCACCTATAGGATGATTTAACTTAAAAATTTAGTTTGCTTCCCACATTAATCACATACAGTAACCCAAAACAGCATGGGTGAATTTGATGAAATCTGTGCCTTGATTCCACCCTATAGGTATGTATAATACAACTGCCTTCTGGAGACTCATGGGTCAAAAAACAAAAACCTAAAAAAAAAGGGGGGGGGGATACAGACAGATATGAAACCTTTTTGTCAAAAAACTTGCAATTCAAATCTTAAAACTAACTACGTGAAAAGATCTGTATATTCCAACAGGTCAAAATGTCACCAACTTAATGGCTGAGAAAGAAAAGATACAGCTATGCAATGAGTAGGATGTACCAGAAAGTGCCAACAGAAAGGTTGGCCCGTCTGAACATTGAAAGGAAGAAAAGCCTCAGATTGCTACAAACATCAAACCCTTTGTGGATCCTACTTGTAACAACTATTTATAATGAGTCCTAATGAAACTTATCTTCTAGGTGCCACAAAGGTTTTAATATGAGAGACTTTCTTACCTCCCCTCATAGAACAAGGAGAAATATGATGATGATGAGGTCGTTCTCCAACTGTAAATTGGAGCCAACTGTTATAGTGGGGTTTTTTTTGTGTGTGTGTGTGTGTGTGCATGAATGTACTGTCTGCATGTAGGTTTATGCACCCGTGTCGTGCAATACCACGGAGGTCAGAAGAGGGTGTCGGATTCCCCTGAAACTGGAGTTAAAGACGGTTCTCAGTAGCCATATGGGTGTTGGGAATCAAACCCGGGTCCTCTGCAAGAGCAGTCAGTGCTCTTAACCATTAGGCCATCTCTCCAGCCCCCCGTTGCTTTTTCTCTTTTTTTTTTTTTTTTCCGTATGTGTATGAATGTACTGTCTGCATGCAGGTGTGTGCACCCGTGTTGTGCAATGCTGTGGAGGTCAGAAGAGGGTGTCGGATTCCCCTGGAACTGGAGTTCTCCTAGAATTGGAGTTTCAGATGGTTTTCGGCCATCATGTGGGTGCTGGGGATCAAACCCAGGTCCTCTGCAAGAGCGGTCGGCGCTCTTAACCGCTAGGCCATCTCTCCAGCCCTTTCTTTTTTTTTTTGAGACAAGGTCTTGCTATGAAGCCCTGGCTTAGCTCAAATTCCTGGCAATCGCTTCCTCAGCCTCCCAAGTGATGGGAGGATTACAAGTGTGTGCTACCATCACCAGCAAACCATCACTGCTTTTATTTTAAAATTTTATTATCTTCAAGGAGAATCTTACTCTTTTCTCAATTTTCCTACACTTATGGGGTTCAATGTAGAAGTCAGAGGACTTATGGGGATTGGTTCTCTCCTTTCACCATGTGAGTTCTGGGCATGAAATTGAAATCATCTCAAATTATGGTAAGTACATTTACCCACTGAGTAATATCTCTAACCCACATTTAGTTTTTTATTCAATTAAAATAACACCAGCCAGGTATAGTGGCACATGCTTGTAATCTTAGCACTTAGGAGGCTGAGACATAACTTTGAGGCCACCCTGGGCTACCTGAAGACACTTTGTTTGGGGGGGGGAGTAACATTCTATACATATTTAATTTAATTGGCTCAAAACTGTTTTGGGGGGCTGGAGAGATAGCCTAGTGGTTAAGAGCACCAACTGCTCTTGCAGAGGACCCGGATTCGATTCCCAGCACCCACATGGTAGCTGAGAACCATCTTTGACTCCAGTTCCAGGGGAATCCAACACACTCTTCTGACCTCCTTGGCACTGCATGACAGGGGTGCACAAACCTACATGCAGATAGTACATTCATACACATATAAGAATAAATAAAGATTAAAAAAAAAAAACTGTTTTGGATTTCATCTAGCCACACTAACATCCAGAAAGAAATAAGGAATAAGTCTACAGATGTACGGATTCCTAATTCCCACTTATCAGTATTATTACTAAGGCTAATCCCATTAGTTTGGTTATTTAACATTTCCCTGGCAGATTTTTTAATAGAGATACTTTATTTACATGAAGCCCTCCCAATGTTACTAAGATACAGCAAACCTGATACTGCCTTAGACTCAACAATACTACCTAGAAAATATCTTTCACTAATCTTAAATAAGCTTCACTTTCCTTCAAGGGTCACCTTCTTCCATCTCAATGGATCTTTTTTTTCCCCTCTCCCAAGGGATCAAGCTCACATTTCACTTAGCCACTTCTCTGCAAAATGACAGGTTTCTGAAGATACACTTCAAAGTCAGTCTAAAGCTTTTCTGAGAACCAAATGACCCCAGGCCCATGAAAGTAAGAAAATTGTAACACATAATTATAGGAAACTTTTGTCAATTTAGAGATCCACAGAAATAAAAAAACCCCACAAACACTAACTCCTCAGTGATTGAAACCTGCTTCTCCTTTTCAGCCTCTGGCTTATTCACGCCACAGTATTTCATAAACTATGATTAAAAGGCTGAATTAAAAAGCCGGGCATGGTGGTGCACACCTTTAATCCCAGCACTCGGGAGGCAGAGGCAAGCACATCTTTGTGAGTTCAAGGTCAGCCTGGTCTGCAGAGTGAGTTCCAGGACAGCTGGGACTACAGGGAGACTCTGTCTCGAAAAGACCAAAAAACAAAAAAAACAAAAAAAAAAGGCTGAATTAAAAAATGTTTAATATAATGAAATATTCAACATACTATGAATAAATGGTAGTGATGTGTCTTTGCTTGGAGCCAACAGCACAAAGCAAAGGGACTGTTAGCAAAGGTTCCTCTCCTGCTTGTCAACAGAAATTGGCCACACTGAATGTGTTTTCTGAGTTATGATAGCATTTTCGGCTTCAAGAACAGTCTGCAGCTTAACTTGGCTAATAAACCCATACAGGACTACGCAACCTGGTATCAAGCATGTTTCCAGCTCAAATCCTCAATTCTGAATGTCAAATACTAACAAAATAACGTAAACTATGGCACTAAACATTTTCTTTTTTTCTTTTTAATTTTATTTCTGTATGTGTAAGAATGTACTGTCTGCATGTAAGTTTGTGCACCCCTGTCGTGCAATGCCGCGGAGGTCAGAAGAGGGTGTTGGATTCCCCTGGAACTGGAGTTCTTCTGGAATTGGAGTTTTGGACAGTTCTCGGCCACCATGTGGGGGCTGGGGATCGAACCCGGGTCCTCTGTAAGAGCGGTCGGCGCTCTTAACCGCTAGGCCATCTCTCCAGCCCTAAACATTTTCAAGATGATGGACAGTCCATTTATTTTTGCCAATATTCAATAATGCAACCTCAGGAAAAAAACAAGGAACAATCACAGCTTGATATGTGATGGAAAAGCCAAAATTGGGTAATCCAGGGGAACTGGCCTTTAAATTGGCAATTAAGAAATAAGATAAATTATTTAACAATAAGATTAAACTAGATTGCTCATTATAAAATTCCATGGCAGAAGATAAAAGAACATTTTTTCAAAGCTAATTTTTATTGAAGCTTTGTGCACTTCATACAAAATTTCAAATCAAATCTAGACCCATGCCCCCCTCTGTGCCCGCCATCCTACCAGAGCTCATGTATTCTGTCAAACATGTTTTTTATCTTTTTCTCAGTCTCTCTCAAAATTCGACTGTTTCGAGCAGAAGTTCACCATTTCAGTCAGTTCTTTGAACCAGTCTTCTTGTTGTTGTTGTTATTCCTTCTAGTATGCATCACTCCAAAATATGCACATATGCATGCCACATATATCATAGGTTTTAGCATCTTCAGCTTATTTTTTTTTTTTAAGGCTGAAAGATGTCATGTTTGAAGGCTCCTCCTTGGCAAGCCCAAACCACCATCAGTTCTGCCCTTCTGCTCCACACTGTGGTTTTCCCTTCCCATGGTCACCAAATGAGGTCCAGTAAGCCCCACACCCTGTCTTGATCTTCCTGGCCTCCATGATACATGAAGAGGCTGAAACCCCAGTAGCTGCTCAGTCCACAAGCTGGATGTCTCAGCAGTCCTCATCTGGCACTGAAGGTTTGGAAGATTCTTGGAGAGACATGAGTCTTCAGTCCATATCGGAAGGTTGAAAGGCTGTGTCTGGGGTCTTTGAAGGATGGCAAAAGCAGTAGCAGCCACAGGATAGCTGCACTTGCCAGTAAGACAGGCAAAACAACTGTTTTTTTTTTTTTTAACTTTTTCTCTTTTTACTAAGATCTCAAGTGTTATACCTGAAGTACAATTTCTCAGGACTTACTATTTATTTCTGGTTATACTTTCCTTTTGGATGTTTAAGGCCACAATTGGCCCAGATTAACTAAGGTTTTTGTTTTCTCAAGGTCAGTTGAGGATCTGGTCCTCAAGGGTCACTCAGGGTTTGGGTTGGTTGTTTTTTTTTGGGGGGGGGGCTCTTTTGGCTTTTCATTTACCAGTTCCATCCCCTCAAAGACAAAGACAAAGATTTCCCTTTTTGAAGCATGAGCAGACTTTCCTCTTTATAGACTAGACACTGGCTGAAGTCCCATTAGTGGATCTCCAAGACCTCCCTGCACAGGAAAGCTGGTGACTCACATTTGCAGGACATTTCAAGAGATGCCCCCATGCATAGTCCACTGGGACTTAAGTTGATCTCTGAGGGCAAGGAACAAAGTTATCCCTAAGGCCCTTGGCCAGACCGATATGAGCATTAAGTATGGTCGTTAAGCATCCAGAAAGGCTAAGTTACACCAGCCTGATACTTTTAACTACTGTGTACTATTTTAGAAAAGGCTTGGAAAAAAAAAATAGGAAAGGCTTGGACAAAAGCTCAAGCAGCCTTGTATAAGAAATACTAAGAAGCACTCCGATGTGCCGGGCATGGTGGTGCAGGCCTTTAATCCTAGCACTGGAGGCAGAGGCAGGTGGATCTTTGTGAGTTCAAGGCCAGCCTGGTCTACAGAGTGAGTTCCAGGACAGCTGGGACTACAGGGAGACCCTGTCTCGAAAAGACCAAAAAATAAATAAGCACTCCCATAAAATAAATACTGTGGTTAGACATGTCATGACAAAAATTCTTTTGATCTTATATTACTCTAAAATATGCATATATGCATAGTTTAGAATATATGCATATTTTAGAGTAATATACCAAAATTTTTATTTTATTTATTTTAGAGTAATATACGAAAATTCCTAACTCTGAAAATAAATGTTAGTTCTAGAACCTGTTAGTTCCTGTTAAGGGGTTCACAATATAAGAGCACATTGTTTTCAGATCATGAGGAAGACATTAACGTTGCTCAGTTTGCCTTACAACTAGGTAATTGGCGCTAGCATCCACAGATGAGGGATACCATTCGTTTGTTTTTCTGGGACTGTTTTTTTCTGGACTTCACTTAACATGGTATCTTCTAGTTCCATCCATTTACCTGCAAAGTTCATGATGTCATCTTTCTTTACTGATGCATAGAACTCCATTGTGTAGATGAGATAAAAGAACATTTAAGTCTTTATCTTAAAACAAGTTTTTGCTGATCCTGGTGGCGCACGCCTTTAATCCCAGCACTGGGGAGACAGAGGCAGGCCGATCTCTGTGAGTTCAAGGCCAGCCTGGTCTACATAGCAAGCTCCAGGCCAGCTGGGATTAAAGGGAGACCCTGTCTCAAAAAGACCAAAAAAAAATTTTTTTAAAGCCTGCTGTGGTACTGGGCACCTTTAATTCCAGCACTCAGGAGGAAGAGGCTGGCAGATCTCTCTGAGATCAAGGCCAGCCTGGTCTACAAAGCAAGTTCCAGGATAGCTGGAGCTACAAGAAAACCCTATCTAAAAGAAAAAAATTAAAACAGCCAAACATGATCACACACCTTTGATGCCAACACTCAGAGGCAGAGACAGACAGATCTCTGTGAGTTGGAGGCCAGCCTGGTCTACATAGCAAGTTCCAGACCAGCTGGGGCTACAGGGAAATCCTGTCTCAAAAAGACCCACCCCCCTAAAATTTTTTAATTTTAATCCTAAAAATAAAAGTTACAGAAAATTTCACAATTCTATTCCTTCTTTTAATAAAATGAGAAAGAAAGCCGGCCCTGGAGGCAGAGACAGCAAAGGCCGGTGGACCTCTGTGAGTTCAAGGCCAGCCTGGTCTACAGAGTGAGCTCCAGGCCAGGTGGGACTAAAGGGAGACCCTGTTTCAAAAAGACCGAGAGAGAGAGAGAGAGAGAGAGAGAGAGAGAGAGAGAGAAAATGTTTAAAAATCAAATCACACACTCATACATTACTTGTTTCAGATTATCAAACCTTAGTTACAAATATTTAGACAATCCAAAGTTGCCCCTGGAACTGTTTTATACATACATTTCTCCAAACCTGCAGGTAACGAACAAGAACTAAACTGCGATGAAAAAGTGAGTTTGACAGATGACAGTCCATCGACAAATAAATAGAAATGTATGTTAATTTCAAGCTCCATCAGATGTGGAATGGAGGCACACTAGTGTAATAAAGTACGCAAGTTATTTTATTTATTTTTTTTTAATAAATTTTATTTATTTTTGTATGTGTATGAATGTACTGTCTGCATGTAGGTTTGTGCACCCGTGTCGTGCAATGCTGCGGAGGTCAGAAGAGGGTCTCGGATTCCCCTGGAACTGGAGTTCTCCTGGAATTGGAGTTACAGACGGTTCTTAGCCACCATGTGGGTGCTGGGGATCGAACCCGGGTCCTCTGCAAGAGCAGTCGGTGCTCTTAACCGCTAGGCTATCTCTCCAGCCCCGCAAGTTATTTTAAAAAGCAGAGAATAATGAACATTGAAGGCTCCAACAAAGAAGGTGCGATGCTGATTTTTTATTTTGAAACATGTTTATTTTTGTACGTTTTGAACTTTCAACAATGGTTAATTCAGTACTGTGCTCTCACCATCAGAGAAAAAATGAAGCAGAGCCAGTTAAGCCAGACTGTCTAGTTCATTACACTCTTAGGTCCTGACCCACAGCACAGGGGCTAAACAGACCACCAGACTGCAGAAGCAGCAGCTTCATGACCTGGAAACAAGCTCACTGCACCTGGGAAAAATCTCAAATTGCTGCTTTGTGAAACTCTCCCAGATGCCTGCTTTGTTCAACTTTCTTCCCCCAAAACAGAGGGTACAGATAATGAGACAAAGCCCCCAACATGTACAGTATAACCAAAACTGCTTTCAGACTTCAAAGTGCAAGGCTTCATTACTCAAAAAAAAGAAAATATAACACATTGAGTCAGGTTATTTAGGGTGGGGGGAAGGAATTGAGACAGGGTCTATGAAGCCTGGCTAGCTAGAACTCATTATGTAGACAGACCAGGCTAGCTGACAACTCAAGAGATCCACCTGCCTCTGCCTCCTGAGGGCTGAGATTAATTGCATGTACCACTACACCCAGCTGAATCCTTATTTTTTAGTTCATGTTGCAATACTTTATATTTTTTCATTTTATTTATTTCTCGATGTGTATGAATGTACTGTCTGCATGCAAGTTTGTGCACCCGTGTCATGCAATGCCACGGAGGTCAGAAGAGGGTCTCTCAGATTCCCCTGGAACTGGAGTTACAGATGGTTCTCAGCCGCCATGTGGGTGCTGGGGATAGAACCCGGGTCCTCTGCAAGAGCAGTCGGTGCTCTTAACCTCTAGGCTATCTCTCCAGCCCTTTATTTTATTTTTTTATGTGTATGAATGTACTGCCTGCATGTTGGTTTGTGTGCCCATGTTGTGTCTTTAGTCCCAGCACTCAGGAGACAGAAGCAAATGGATCTCTGAGTTCAAGGCCAGCCTGGTCTACAGAGCAAGTTCTAGGCCATCTGGGGCTACAAAGAGGCCCTGCCTCAAAAAGACAAAAAAAAAAAAAGGCGGGGGGGGGGACTGAAAACCAATCAACCAACGAACAAAAAGAAAAATGCCAGCATCTCTCGTTTTCTACTGCATATGCCAGGCTAGCTGGCCTGGAAGCTTCTAGGAATTCTCTGTCTCCACCTTCCATCTCCCTGTAGGAGTGTAGCGATCACAGACATTCATTCTTACGTCTAGCATAATCTGACGTGAGTTCTGTGGAACTGACAAGTCCTCATGTTTGCATGGCAAGCACTTTTACCCACTGAACCATCTTCTCAATTCTATTTTTTTTTCACTTTTTTGTACGTGCCTGGGTTTGACGTGTGTGCACGTTTGTATGTGTCGGTGCATGTATGTGGCTATATACACACACACACACACACACATATTTGGGTGTGAGTGCACATGTGTGCATGCATGTGGAGGTCCAAGGGTGACACTGGGAACCTTCCTTCATTGCTCTCTAATTATGACTCTAACGATTCAGTGATGCAGGGTCTCTCAAGTCTAGCTGGCCCGCTTGCTCTGAAGATCTGGATCTAGAATTACAGTGGACCCCAGAGCACTGGGCTCAGCGGTCATTCGAATGGCACTGGGGATCCAACTCTAGTCCTCACACTTGCATGGCGTACAAGTGCTTTACCTGCTCTACCTACTCAGCTATCTCCCAGGCCCATTTTTTTTTTTTTTTTTTTTTTATGTGCAGTAAAACTCACTCTTTGAAGCTAGCACATTGGCAGGTACCTGTAGTAAGCTACTCCAAAGACTGATGCAGGAGGATTACACAAGTCCAAGGGTTTGAGAACCTTAGACAACCTAACTCTAAAATACACTATTACAAAAACATTGTATAATCACCCCCACAAGCAAGATACAGAAAAGTTACATGTGCGTATCTCCACAAACAGCATACACGTGTCTACAACTAAACCACAAAAATATACATAAACAAAGCATTATCTACTCAGGACTTCTGCCTCAAAGCTATGTCAGCACAAACTTTTGAAAAGACTAAAGAAGGAGGGGCTGGAGAGACGGCTCAGTGGTTAAGAGCACAGACTGCTCTTACAGAGGACCCGGGTTCAATTCCCAGCACCCACATGGCGGCTAAGAACTGTCTTTAACTCCAGTTCCAAAGGACTCCAATGCCCTCTTCTGACCTCCACAGCATCGCACGACACGGGTGCACAAACCTACATGCAGACAGTATATTCATACACATAAAAATAATAAATAGCCGGACGTGGTAGCACATGCCTTTAATCCAAGCACTTGGGAGGCAGAGGCAGGTGGATCTTTGTGAGTTCAAGGCCAGCCTGGTCTACAGAGCAAGTTCCAGGACAGCTGGGGCTATAGGGAGACCCTGTCTCGAAAAGACAAAATAATAATAATAATAAATTAATTTTTTTAAAAAGGCTGAAGAAGGGTAATAGTGATTCTACAGCTTTAAAAAGGAAATTCTGAGCCAAGCATGGTGCCACACGTCTTTAATCCCAGCACTAGGGAGGCAGAGGAAGGTGGACCACTGTGAGTTCAAGGCCGGCCTAGTCTACACAGCAAGTTTTAGGCCAGCTAGGGCTACAGGGAGACCCTGTCTCAAAAAGACCAAATAGCTGGGCATAGTAGCACATGCCTTTAATCCCAGCACTTGGGAGACAGAAGCAGAGGCAAAGGCAAGTAGGTCTCTGTTGAGTTCAAGGCCAGCCTGGTCTACAAAGTGAGCTCCAGGCCAACAAGGTAGGACTAACAGGAGACCCTGTCTCAAAAATACAAAGACCATGGGGGCTGAAGAGATGGCTTAGCAGTTAAGAGCACCGACTACTCTTGCAGAGGACCCAGGTTTGATTCCCAGCACCCAGATGGCAGCTAAGAACCGTCTTTAACTCCAGTTCCAGGGAAATCCGACACCCTCTTCTGACCTCCGCAGCACTGCATGACACAGGTACACCAACCTAAATGCAGACTGTACACTCATACACATAAAAAAATAATAAATAAAATACAAAGACCAAATAAATAAATAAAAATTAAAGGGAAATTCTGGGAGAGTACTCTGGAAAGATGGTGTAGTACAAAGGAACAAGAATCATTCTATTCACCTAGACAATAATTACACTGGCCTATCTGTCTGATAGAACTACTTTGGAATTCTTTTTTTTTTTAATATATATTTTGCACAAGATTATCAAATCTAGACCCGTGTCTCCCACCCTATCCCCCCACCCCACCAGAGCCCATGTATTCTGCTTTTCATCTCTTTCTCAGTCTTTCTCGATATTCTCCACGTGGAAGTTGACTGTTTAGAGCAGAAATTCACTGTTTCAGTCAGTTCTTGATGCAGTCCTTTCTGTTGTTGTTGTTTCCAATATGCATCACTCCCAAGTGCTTGGACAAAAGCTCAAGGGGCCGTGCACAAGAAATACTTACAACTAGGTAATTGGCACTAGCATCCACAGATGAGGGATACCATTCATCGTTTGTTTTTCTGGGACTATGTTACTTCATTCAGCATGATGTCTTCTAGCTCCAGCCATTTTTCTGCAAAGCTCATGATGTCGTCTTTCTTTACTGCTGCATAGAACTCTATTGTGTAGATGTACATTTTCTCTATCCACTCATCAGTTGAGGGGCATTTGGGTTGGTTCCAGCTCCTTGCTATTGCGGAGAGAGCTGAAATAAACTTAGCCGTGCATGTATCTCTGGGGTGGGGTAAGTCTTGAGGGTACATGCCCAGGAGTGATATGGCTGGGTCAGGTGGCAAGTTCATTCCAAGTCTTCCAAGGGCTCTCCACACTGCTTTCCATAGCAGCTGCACGAGTTTACATTCCCACCAGCAGTGGATGAGTGTTCCCCTTTCCCCACAACCTCTCCAGCACTTGGTATCATTTGTTTTCTTGATCCTAGCCAGTCTTATTGGAGTAAGATGATATCTTAACATGGTTTTGGTTTGCATTTCCTTAATGATTAGTGATGTTGAACACTTCTTAAGGTATTTCTCAGCCATCTCTAATTCCTCACTTGTGAAGTCTCTGTTCAGCTCTTTGCTCCGTCTATTGAGTGGGTCATTTGTTTTCTTCCCTCTTTGTTTTTTGAGTAGTTTATATATTCTGGAAATCAACGCTTTGTCAGATGTTTCTGCAGTGAAGGTTTCCTCCCACTCTGTGGGATTTCTCTTCACTTCCTTGATTGTTTCTTTTAATGTACAGAAGCTTTTGAGTTTAATGAGGTCCCACTTGTCAATTGTCGACCTTAATTCTTGCGCAGCTGCTGTGTGATTTAGGAAGTCTTTTCCTACACCTATGTCTCTTAGTCTGCTGCCAACTTTTTCTTCTATCACCTTCAGAGTTTGGGGTTTCACGTTGAGGTCTTTGATCCATCTGGAGTTGACTTTTGTACAGGATGAGAGGTAGGGGTTTAATTTCATTCTACAAATGGTGATCCAGTTTTGGCAACACCACTTGCTGAAGATGCTGTCTTTTCTCCATTGTGGCTTCTTGGCCCCCTTGTCAAATATGAGATGGCTGAAATTGTATGTGCTCAAGTTTCGATCTTCGGTTTTGTTCCATTGGTCAACAGATCTGTTTTTGTGCCAGTACCAGGCTGGTTTTATGACTATAGCCCTGTAGTATAGTTTGAAGTCTGGTATGGAGATCCACCCTGTGTTGCTCTTTTCACTCAGGGTTGTTTTGGCTATTCGGGTTCTTTTGTTTTTCCAGATGAATTTAAGGACTTTTTTTTTCCAAGCCTGTGAAGAAACTCTTGGGGATTTTAATTGGGATTGCATTAAATCTATACAAGAGTTTGGGTAAAACGGACATTTTTACAATGGCATGGGAGGTTTTTCCATCTTCTGATGTCCTCTTCAATTTCTTTCTTTAAGGGTTTAAAATTTTTGTTGTAGAGATCTTTGGTTAGGTTTGTTCCTAGGTATTTTATTGTTTTTGAGGCTATTGTGAGTGGGAAGGTCTCTTTGAATTCCTTCTCCAGTTGCTTGTTGTTGGTGTAAAGAAAGGCCATTGATTTTTTTAAGTTAATTTTGTATCCTGCCACTTTGCTGAAGTTGTTAATCGTTTCTAGGAGTTTTCTGGTGGTGTTTTTAGCATCCCTTAAGTAAACAATCATATCATCAGCAAATAGGGATAGCTTGACTTCCTCTTTTTCAATTAATACTCCTTTAATTTCCTTTTCTTGCCTTATTGCTCTAGCAAGTGTTTCAAGCACTATATTGAAGGAGTGGTGACGGGGGCAGCCTTGCCAAATTCCTACCTTTAAAGGGAATGTTTCTGTCATTTCCCCATTTAGGATGATGTTGGCTGTGGGTTTCCTGTATATGGCTTTGATTACATTGAGGAATGATCCTTCCAATCCAATTCCCTCTAGGACTTTAAGCATGAAGGGATGCTGGATTGTGTCAAAGGCTTTTTCATCAGGAATTCTTAAGTATTAAAGAAAGCGTGAAATTTTCAAGGAAAGGCTTAGACAGTAAATTGGGTTAATTTTACTTCATTTTTGCTCTTAGCAGGCACATCTTGCAGGAAGAGCTTGCCAGAGCTAGGCAGACAATAAAGACCCTGACTTCCAAACACTGAGGCCCTACAGTCTTATTCCTAATTACTGTTTCTAATCAGGGGTGAAGAGCAGCCACTATTACAGCTCTCCTAGAGCTGCCAGTCCTCCTCCAGCTGAAAGGACTTTTTTACTGGAATTTCACACCTACCTTTCTCCTCCCTTCCCCACTTAATTTTTCTCTTTATCCTCTTCTGGGAAATAGGATTTAGAGAATGTATAAGTAATCACATAGGGGAAGGGGATGATTACAATGTTACCAAGCTTCTTCATCCTAGGTGCTGTACTTTGCTAGGGATTGACTATGTCTTCCAAAAGTGTGTATGTTAGAGAATTAGCACAGTTTTGTGGGTCTGGGCATGGTGACATGCCTGTAATCTCCAAACCTCTAATCTCAGCACCGGAAAGACTGAGGCAGGAGGCTCATGAATTCAAGGTCAGCCTGGACTGCATATGAGACCTGGTCTTCAAAAAAGAGGGAGGCAGATCTTTCAAAGGTAAGGCCTAGAGAGAAGTCCTGAGGTACTTCAGGTGACTGCTGCCCTTCAGGAGAGTACTCTCTCCCATGTGGGTCAGGATGTGTGTGTGTGTGTGTGTGTGTGTGTGTGTGTATGTGTGTCTCAAGTGCTAGGACTCTAAGCAAGTGCTGGTGCTCAATTTTTCTTTTTTTTTTTTTTTTTAAATGATGACTTTTTTTTTATTAATTTTATTTATGTATGTGTATGAATGTACTGTCTGCATGCAAGTTTGTGCACCCGTGTCGTGCAATGCCGCGGAGGTCAGAAGAGGGTATCGGATTCCCCTGGAACCGGAGTTCTCCTGGAATTGGAGTTACAGACGGTTCTCAGCCGCCATGTGGGTGCTGGGGATCGAACCCGGGTTCTCTGTAAGAGCAGTCGGTGCTCTTAACCGCTAGGCCATCTCTCCAGCTCCGGTGCTCAATTTTTCATATTGGCCTTATATAGGTACTGAGGATCTGAACACAGGTCAGTCCACATGCTTATCCAGCAGTATTTTATCTACTGAGCCATCTCTCGGTGGGTAGTTTAGCATTTACTGAATAGTACTTGCTATGGACAGAGAGAAGTCTGGTACTACAGGAAGCAGAAAGATAAAAATGAACATAAGCAACATGAAGGACTTCACCGTCTTCCAGCTTACAAGGAATTTTTGTGTAGAAGAGCTTCAATGAAACTAAGTTAGCAACTTGGTAATATGTAAATGCTAAACTTGGTTCACTGGTTTTACTAAGATAACCCACTTAGTGTGGAGAAAAATATGGCCTGTCCAGCACACCCTAACGAAAGAACATATTAGCATTTTATCACATCAGAAGTTAAAATAAATACCCTTTATAAATCATCCTATTCATTACACAGATGACAAAGCTCAAACTGTAAGGCTGAGATGCATAAGATTAAAAACTCCTATGAGCATACTACCATAATTCATCAGGTAATAGACATATAATCAATGACAAATTAGCGGTAAGAAACACTTCTTCGCATAATTCAAATTCTACTGTTTATTTTAACCTTTTAAGAATTGTTTTTGAGCCAGGCTTTACGGCACTTGATCCAAACACTTGGGAGGCAGACTCAGGCAGATCTCTCCCAGTTCAAGGTTAGTCTGGTCTACAAAGAGTTCCAAGCCAGCCACAACTACATATTGAGACCCTGTCTTAAGAAATATGCCAGACCTGGTGGGGCTCACCTTTAATCCCAGCACTTGGGAGGCAGAGGCAGGTGGATCACTGTGAGTTCAAGGCCAGTCTGGTCTACAAAGTGAGTTCCAGGACAGCTGGGGCTACAGGGAGACCCTGTCTCAAAAAGACCAAAATAACAATAATAATAATAATAATAATAATAATAATTCCACTGCCAGGCACATGTCTTTAATCCCAGCACTCAGGAGGCAAAGGCAGGTGGATCTCTTGTGAGTTCAAGGCCAGCCTGGTCTACACAGCAAGTTTCAGGTCAGCTGGAGCTAGAGGGAGACCCTGTCACAAGAAAGACCAAAAAATAAAAATGAAAAAAGGAATTACAACTCAATACGACCACACACACACACACACACACACACACACACACACACACACACACAAATGTTTTTAAAACCCCAATCTAGCCAGGCGTGGTGGCGCACACCTTTAATCCTAGCGCTTGGGAGGCAGAGGCTGGCAATCTTTGTGAGTTCAAGGCCAGCCTGGTCTACAGATAAAGAGTTCTAGGCCAGCTGGGGCTACATGGAGACCCTGTCTTGAAAAGACCAGAAAAAAAGTCTGGCCATGGGCATCAGTAGTATCACCTTGGCCTAGATAATAGGGGATCAATTCCCCTGGGTTCAACTCCAGGCACCACAAAAATAATAAATAAATAAATAAATAAATAAATAAATAAATAAATAAATAAATAACAGACCTTGGTGCTGGGCATGGTGGTGTGCTCCTTGACCAGGAGGTGGAGGCAGGCGGGTCCCTGAGAGATCAAGGCCAGCCTGGGCTACACCCTCCCAAGCAGGCTGTGATTAGCGAGACCCTGTCAGAAAAAAAATAAATAAAAGACCTCGGCCCGGTAGTTCACACCTGTACTCCCAGGACTAACAGACAGAGGCAGGAGGACTGCCTGGGGTAAGGTCAACTTGGGCAACACAGTGAGTTTCAGTTTCAGGCTATCCTGGGATATAGAGTAAAACCCCAACTCAAACAAATAATAAAAATGGTCATCTCATACAGACACTTCTCCAGAAATAACATACAAAGGGCCATGAAAAAGATGTTTTCAGCATAAGTCATCAATAGAAAACTCCAAGTTGGCAAGGCATGGTGGTGCATGCCTTTAATCCCAGAATTGAGGAGAGATGGGCAAATCTAAATTCAAGCACCAAATGTTTGGTCTACACAGTGAGTTCCAGGCCAGCAAGTGGTATATAATGAGACCATCTCAAGGGGAAAGGGGGAAAGGGAAAGGGAAAGGGAAAAGGAAAAGGAAAGGGAAAGGGAAAGGGAAAGGGAAAGGGGAAGGGGAAGGGAAAAGGGAAAGGGGAAGGGAAAAGGGAAAGGGGAAGGGGAAGGGAAAGGGAAAAGGAAAAGGAAAGGGAAAGGGAAAGGGAAAAGGGAAAAGGGAAAAGGGAAGGGAAAAGGGAAAGGGGAAGGGAAAAGGGAAAGGGGAAGGGAAAAGGGAAAGGAAAAAGGGAAAGGGGTAAGGGGAAAGGGGAAGGGAAAGGGGAAGGGAAAGGGAAAGGGGAAGGGGAAGGGAAAGGGGAAGGGGAAGGGAAAGGGGAAGGGAAAAGGGAAAGGGGAAGGGAAAAGGGAAAAGGGAAAGGGGAAGGGAAAGGGAAAAGGGAAAGGGGAAGGGAAAGGGAAAAGGGAAAGGGAAAGGGGAAGGGGAAGGGAAAGGGAAAGGGAAAGGGAAAGGGAAAGGGGAAGGGAAAGGGGAAAGAGGAAGGGATGGGAAGGAAAGGGAGAAAAAAGGGCAAATGAAAATAATGACAACACTTTCAACCCATCAAGATAACTGTAATTAAAAAAAACAACAACAATAATAGGCTACAGAGATAGCTAAGCAGTTAAGAGGGCTTACTGTTCTTCCCAGTTCAGCTCCAGAACCAATCGAATGGTTTACTCCAGCTGGGGGGAACCGGAGATCTCCGATATGATTCAGTGCCTCTGGTATCCAGAGAAATATGCACCCACATGGCCATTAAGGTACAAACACAAACACACTTGAAAATAATAAAATAGGTCTTTAAAAAAAAAATTAACAAGTGCTTGTAAGGATGTGGAGAAATTAGAATCTTTGGTACATTACCAGTAGAAAAGCAAACAAAGTCCACCTACCTGCTACAAAAAACCACTATGGCAATTTATTGAAACTACCCAATAGAGCTGGGCAGAGGCTGAGGCAAGAGGACTGATTGAATCCCGTCAGTTTGAGGCCCGCCTGGGTTACAGAATAAGCCTGAGGGTAGCCTGGACCCTATCTCAAAAACACAAGAAAGAGGGCTAGAAAGATGGTTCAGTGGTTAAGAGTGCTGCCTGCTCTTCCAGAGTTCAGTTCCTAGAGCCTACCTACAACTCCAGTTCCAGGAAATCTAACACCTCTGGCCTCTGCAGGCACAGGAACAGGCACCCACTTTTCTTTCTTTCTTTCTTTCTTTCTTTCTTTCTTTCTATCCTTCTTTCCTTCTTTCCTTCTTTCTCTCTCTCTTTTTTCTTTCTGTTTTTTTGAGAGGCTCTCCCTGTAGTCCCAGCTAACCTAGAACTCACTATGTAGACCTGGCTGGCCTTGAACTCAGAAAGATCAATCCACCTACCTCTACCTCCCAAGTGCTGGGACTAAAGTATGCGTACCGGCCACTTTTTTTTGGCCCTTTTGATAAAGAGCAGTTGGCCTGACACTATGTATATCAGGCCTCAATCTCACACAATTCCACCTACCTCTGTCTCCCAGATGCTGAAACAAAAAGCACGTACCTCCTTACCCAGACACACTTTTTGGGGGGGAGGGCACTCATTATGTAGACCAGGCTGGCCTAAATCGCACAGAGATCCACCTATCTCTGCTTTCCCAGTGCTTTTTTTGTTTCTGGTTTACTTTTTAATTTAAAAATTAAAAGCCAGGAGCAGTGCTGCACATATTTAATCCCATTGCTCAGGAGGCAGAAGCAGGAAGATCACTATGAGATAAAGGCCAGCCTGATCTATATAGTGAGTTCAGGGGCAGCTGTAGTTACAGGGAAACCCTGTCTGGGAGGGAGGGAGGGAGGGAGGGAGGGAGGGAGGGAGGGAGGGGGAGGGGGAAAAGAAGGGGAGAGAAAGAAAGGAAGAGAAGGGAAAAGAGAAAGAGAAAAGGAAAGAAAAAAGGCTGAAAAGGAGGGGAAGGGGAAAAAGGAAAGACTGAGAAGGAAAGGTATACAAAAACAGTCCAATTCAGAGATAAACAATGGTTGGTTGCCAGGGAGAAAATGAATAAGAAGTCATTGTTTGGGCTGGAGAGATGGCTCAGCAGTTAAGAGCACCAAACTGCTCTTGCAGAGGATCTGGGGTCCCAGCACCCATAAGGCAGCTAAGAACCATCTTTAGAGCTGGGCGTGGTGGCGCATGCCTTTAATCCTAGCACTTGGGGGGCAGAGGCAGGCGGATCTCTGTGACTTCAAGGCCAGCCTGGTCTACAGTGTGAGTTCCAGGACAGCTGGGACTATAGGAAGATACTGTCTCGAAAAAAAAAAAAAAGTCATTGTTTAAAGAGTTCAGTTTATAAAGACAAAAAAAGATAGCTACCTAATTATGCCAATTTACTTAATGAAGCATGAATTTTTTTTTAAGTTTAAAATGGTAAATTTTGTTGTGTGTGTTTTACCACCAAAAAAAACCCAAAAAACGATAAACCACACATAGTGGCTCAAGCCTGTAATTCCTGCACTCAGGAGGCTGAGGAAGGAGGATCAAGTTCAGAGCCAGCCTCAGCTACACTGTTTCCAAAAATTAATGGTGGATGACACTGTTATATATCAGGTAATATTTTTAGTATTTTTACATCCTTTTCTACAATGGTGAGTAAAGTTTCATGGAAAAAATATATTCAGCTTTCAGAGATGGATATAAACTTTTTTTTTTGGTCTCTTCGAGACAGGGTCTCCCTGTAGCCCCAGCTGTCCTGGAATTCACTCTGTAGACCAGGCTGGCCTTGAACTCACAAAGATCCACCTGCCTCTGCCTCCCAAGTGCTAGGATTAAAGGCCTGCACCACCACGCACGGCCAGATATAAACATTTCTTAGAGAAAGATAAAGCATTTCAGCAAAATGGGAAAGGAACCCAGAGCTGGATTCAGAAGACTGGCAACAATTCAACAATTCACAACAGAAATTTAGTCTGGGAGCCAGGGATGTATCACAGTTGGTAGAATGCTTGCCTGGTACATATGAAGGAGATGCTAGGTTTGATCCCTTACACCACATAAACCTGATACAAAACACACTCTGTAATCCCAGCATTCAGGATATGGAGAACCAGAGTATCACGGTTCAAGGTTATCCTCAAGTTATAATAAGGAGTTTGAGACCAGCCCATGCTGGTCAAAAATAAAATAAAAATTAAGGAATAAGGGCAGGAGAGATGGCTCAGTGGTTAAGAGCAGCTGCTCTTGCAAAAGACCTTGGTTCAGTTCCCCGTATCCACATGGTAGCTCACAACTATCTTTAAAACCCAGTTCTAGGGGCTGGAGAGATAGCCTAGCAGTTAAGAGCGCCGACCGCTCTTACAGAGGACGCCGGTTCGATCCCCAGCACCCACATGGCGGCTAAGAACCGTCTGAAACTCCAATTCCAGGAGAACTCCAGTTCCAGGGGAATCCAATACCCTCTTCTGACCTCCGTGGCGTTGCACGACACGGGTGCACAAACTTGCATGCAGACAGTACATTCATACACATACAGAAATAAATAAAATTAATAAAAAAAAAAAAAACCCAGTTCTAGGGGATCCAATGCCTTCTGTAGGTAGTAGACCTCTCGATGAGACCAAGGCCAGCCTGGTCTACACAGTAGACTTGCAAGTAGCAAGTTCCAGGTCAGTTGGGGCTACAAGACACAGTCTCAACCAAAAAAAAAAAAAAAAAGGCCAGGTGTGGTGGTGACTCAAGTCTTTAGTCTTTAATCCCAGCACTTGGGAGGCAGAGGCAGAGGCAGGCAAATCTCTTTGAGTTCAAGGCTAGCATGGTCCACATAGTGAGTTCCAGGCCAGGTGGAGCTACAGGGAGACCCTGTCTCAAAAACAAAAAAGTGAAAAATAATAAAAATGTAAAAAAGAGGGTCCAAAAAGGGTTTTGGTGGTTTTTTCATTTTTTTCTTAATTTATGTGTATGAGTGTTTTACCTGCATGTATGTAAGTGCACCACATTCATGCAAGGCCCCAGAGGCGAGAAGAGGGTTTTAGATTCCCTGGAACTAGAGTTATGGACAATTATTAGCTACCATGTGGGTGCTGGGAATTGAACCTAGGTCCTATGGAAGAACAAGTGCTCTTAACTGCTGAGCCATCTCTCCAGCCCCAAGTTTTGTTTGGTTTGGTTTTGAGTGAGAATTTTGTTTATATGTAATACATTGTCTGGATAGTGCAGAAGACAGAAATGCAATTAACTTGGTCAAACACTCACTGGACACTCAATGTTCTAGATGCAGATATTAAAAACTTAAAAGCCAGGCCGGGTACAGTGGCACAGGCATGAAGACTCAGCTACTCAGCTTCGAAAGATCACCTGCCAAGCACAGTAAGACCTGTTTCAAAAAAACTGGCAGCAGCCAGGCATGTCCCAGCACTCGAGGCTGTCCTGTGACAGGCCAGTTGGGACTACAGGGAGACCCTGTCTCAAAAAAAGACGCCCCCCACAAAGGAAGTAGAAAAGTAAATAAATTCAATGGCTAGCTAAATTAGTACTGTTAGTAACTAATAATCTGCTGTTTCTTCCCAGATATACATGGCGTTCACTTTGTATTAATTCACTGAACATGTTTTAAAGAGTAAATGAGCTGCAGGGCAGGACTTTAATCAAGGCCAGCCTGGTCTACATGGTGAGTTCCATGCCAGCTAGGACTAAAGGGAGACCCTGTCTCAAAGGCATACACACACAAAAAGAATAAATGAGCTTGTCAGATGGTTGTTAAGAGAAAGAAGCATTTTTCAGAAGGAAAACCACAGTGGCGGGAGTAAAAATGTACAAAAATACAAAGCAAAGTCAAGTGTAGTGATGCATGCCTACAACCAGTGTCCCCTTCATTCAGTAATGCATCTAATCTGTCCTTGTCAGAAACCAAGACAAAAAGGTAAGGTAAGTCTTTTGCCTTTAAGGAGCTTGCTAGGCACAGTTTCCAGCAGGAAAGCCAAAGACGGACATCAATAAGGTAGGGCACAAACGGAAGCTATTAAACAAAGTTAGAAAAAAAGTTTGTAATGAGAAATCAAAATGTGGAATTTGAGACATGACTAAGAGCTGCATGCTTAGGAAACAACCTCAACCTGATACCAATGGTGTTAAGTTCTCCATTCATCCCTACCACTTTTACCTACTTCATCTTCCTCATCCCTGCTTTTGTATGTGTGTGTGTGTGTGTGTGTGTGTGTGTGTGTACCAATACAAATCTTCTCTAAGCATTAGCAAGAATTAAAAAGCTGCTCAGAGCTGGGCGTGGTGGTACACGCCTTTAATCCTAGCACTTGGGAGGCAGAGGCAGAGGCAGGCAGATCTTTGGAGTTCAAGGCCAGCCTGGTCTACAGAGTGAGTTCCAGGACAGCTGGGGCTACAGGGAGACCCTGTCTTGAAAAGACCAAAAAAAAAAAACTGCTCAGATCCTGAAAGGCCCTACAATAGCGATGGTCATCTGTGACCTAACCTGTCTGCCCTCCTTTAAAATCCCATGTGAGAGGGGCTAGAGAGATGGCCTAGAGGTTAAGAGCACCAACTGCTCTTGCAGAGGACCCAGGTTCGATCCCCAGCACCCACATGGTGGCTGAGAACCGTCTGTAACTCCAATTCCAGGAGAACTCCAGTTCCAGGGGAATCCGACGCCCTCTTCTGACCTCCAAGGCATAGCATGACACGGGTGCACAAACCTACATGCAGACAGTACACTCGTACACATAAATAAATAAATAAAATTAAATTAAATTAAAAAAAAATCCCATGTGAGAACTTCACCCCACTTCAAACACTCATGCTACAAGGGTCTCCTCCAAACCTCTAGGCCTCCAAATAACGTGGAGTCTCTCCCAATATCTCCAGCCCTCAACACCTGCACAGGACTCTAGTCCTTCATTCCTCTGCTTAGGTCCTTTGCCAGTACACAGACCATCCCAACAAGCAGTGCTGTCTGTCCTGTCAGAAAATTCCAAGACCCTGACAGTTTCTCTAGCTCTCCACATCTGGTTTAGGTCTTGAAAAAAGAATTAAGTCTCAATTCAAACCTGGTGAATTTGAGAAAATATGGAACATAAAAGGAGTTCCCCAGGACCCAAGTGACAATGTAGGTCACCAGAGGTATCTGCACTCCAAATACGGAGCACTTAAAGTTGATGAAAGAGATTAAGTATGTATGCAGCTAGATGGTATAGTCCTTCCCTAGTGTGCACAAAGCCCTGGGTTCAATTCTCCAGCACCACACACTGATGACAGAGACTGCACAGGACAGTGACCAGTGATCCTCAATCAGGAAAAAGGAACCCCTCATCTCGAAGTCACCATATAAAATGCTGATGGGAGGAAAGGTGATACCACTTAAGGGGTGCTGAAAAACCTAAGCACTCAGGGTACAAGAGGGCAGGAGGAGGAAAAAGTGCAGGAAAGTCAGGAGAATAAGACCATGACTCCCTCTACTTCAATGCCCTTCAAGTTTTTCCTAACTTTCTTTCACTTAACGTCATCTCATACTTCAGCCAGTGCAAGCTACCACATTCCAGAGAACTCTTTCTGGGCTTACTCCAAGAAACTTCCTGACTTCCTCTCCTTGCCTTCACAAGTTTCTTCTGTTATTAGTATTATATACAGTTTGACCCTGACAGGTGTTACAGTACATGTCTGAATCTCAGCACTCAGGAAGCTGAGACAGGAAGATGGAGAGTTCCAGGCCAGGTTGGACTTCATAGAGAGATCCTGTCTGGGGGGAAAAATATTGACCTTTCTAGTTTCCAGTCCAACTGACACAGCACTAAAGAAGTCTGTACTACTCTACACCTGCATGTATTCCTACCTCCTCTATTAACTGAACATTTACAGGCAAAGACCATGTGTTAATCATTTATGGGCCCTCAAAGAAACAGAGCTTAAAAAATAAAATTCCTGCCGGGCGTGTTGGCGCACGCCTTTAATCCTAGCACTCAGGAGGCAGAGGCAGGTGGATCTTTGTGAGTTCAAGGCCAGCCTGGTCTACAGAGTGAGGTCTAGGATAGCTGGGGCTACAGGGAGACCCTGTTTTGAAAAGATCAAAAATAAAATAAAATAAAATAAAATAAATTCCTTAACTTAATAAAACTTGAGAGGAATGATTTCTCCACCCATCCCTTTTGTAAAACATCTATTAATGTGATTTACAAATTCCACTTCTTAAAGTAACACCCTTACAGTCTTTTTTTTTAAACCTTATTTACTTTTATTTTATGTGTATTCGTGTTTGACTAGTATGTTAGTGCACTATATATGTGCAGGATGCTGAGTCCTCAGAGCAGCAAGTGCTCTTAACCGCTGAACCTTCTCTCCAGCCCCACCCATATAATCTTGAAAAAAAAAAATCACTGCTATACACAATCTATGGTTATCTAATCACCTATCTTGTCATAAGGATATAATACAATGACTTAAACATTAACGCTTAGTCCTTTTTCCTAAACAAAAACAAATGTTATCGGACGTGGTGGCGCATGCCTTTAATCCTAGCACTTGGGAGGCAGAGGCAGGAGGATCTTTGTGAGTTCAAGGCCAGCCTGGTCTACAGAGTGAGTTCCAGGACAGCTGGGCTATAGGGAGACCCTGTCTCGAAAACACCCCCCCCCCAAAAAAAGGTACAAAGATTCAGAAGAACATAAAAACCCTGGAATTGGGCCAACCACTGTCTGTTTCATTGCGTGGCCACTGCTTACAAACCAAGGGTCCAATGAACAGTTTTTCACCAACAAGTTCTATCTACACACACGCTCACTCCCAAATTCCTTTAAAAGTCAAAAAGCCGGGTGTGGTACTGCAGGCCTGTTTGTTACCTCCAGAGGGAAGATCGTGCATTCCAGGCCAGGCTAGGCAAGACCCTGAACTCAAAATAACAAAGTCAACAAGACTCTAAAGCCACTCCTGAAAACTAAAAGTCAAATTACGCAGCAAAGGAGGCTGAGTAATTCCAGGCTAAGATTAACAGGCTTCACACCAAAAGTCCACACGGGTGTGGCGCACCTGACCCAACAGTGCAGGGAAGGAACCTGGAGAGTCGCAGTACCCCGCCCGTCCCAGTGGAATGCGGGCTCCAACCTCTGATCCCGCACTCGGAAAGCTTCACAGGGCTGGGAGGGGGAGGGGAGAGGAGGGAAGGGGAGAAGGGAGAAGAGGAGGGGAGCGAGAGGGGAGGGGAACAGCCACCACAAACCCAGAGAACAATCGCGTGCCTAAAAACCCAGGGCACGCACCCCGGCCCACCGCCGATGCCGCACCGCCGGGGAAGGGGGCCCGGGGCGCTCCGCGGGCTCGGCGCGCGCCCGGGTCCCGGGACCAAAGTTTAACGGGAAGGAGAAACTTTTCCAAGCGGAAGCGCCGCGGCTGCGAGGGCAGTGGCGGCGGCTCTTCTCCACCCGCCGCGGCCGCTCAACTTGCCGAGCGCGGGGCAGCGCCCAGGGCCCAGGCCGGGCCGCGCCGCGCCGGGAACAGCTGCCAGCCCGAGGGCTGCGGCCCCGAGCAGACGCCAGCCCCAGCCCCGGCTGCCCCCGGCCCAAAGAGACCCCTGCTCCGCCCCGCCCGGGAGCCCGCGCGCGGGGTGGAGCGAAGACCACTTACCTGCGGCGAGCGAGGCGATGCGGGACGACTCCAGAGGCGCCAAGCCGACGGCCGCCGCTTTGTCTCGCTCCCGTCCGGCTCGGAGGAGGAAATGGGCCGTCCGGCGCCCCCGCCCCCGGCCCGCCCCGCGGCCGCGCCCGCCCTTCCCAGCACCTCCCTCCGCGCTCTTCCCCGAGCCTCCCGCTGCCCCCACAGCCGCTTTCTGGACCTGCCCAGGTCCGAACTTTCGGGGGACAACCCAGGACGGGGGAGACAGCCTGGGTGCTCCAGGCCAGGACCCCCGAAAAGACCTCTTCCTAGGTCCTTAGAGGGCACTCAGACCCGCAGTACACCCCCGACACCCCAGGGAGGAGGAACGTCAACTCCCGGAACAGCCCGCGAGCCGGGAAGGGGGGGGCGAGGAGCAGGTGAGTCACAGCTCCCAGCTCAGGTGAGTCTTGGGGCGCAGCCCCGCCCTGCTCCGAGACGACCTCTGGGCACACTTCAGTAGAAATGTCACTGTATTCCCAAGTCCTAGGCTCCCAGAAAAGTACTGCAACCCACTTTCTGGCCTTATCAAATGAAAAAGTCTAGGTAGATGCCCACATCTTGATCTTGTTTTTTGTTTTATTTTATTTTTGAGACAGGGTCTCATGTAGCTCCGGCTGATCTCCAAATAGCTGTGTGAGCAAGCATAACCTTAAACTTTTTATATTATAATTTAGTGAGGGGGAGGAGATACACATGCCACAGTGCATATGAGGAACTCAGAGTCCTAGGGATCTAACTCATGTCTTTGGGCTAGCAGCAAGCACTTTTACCTACTGAACCCTCTAGCCAGCCTTTAACTGGTGATCCTCCTGCCTCCACTTCTTGGGACTTCTTAAAAATTAACAGTGGTAGCCGGGCGTGGTGGCGCATGCCTTTAATCCTAGCACTGGGAGGCAGAGGCAGGTGGATCTTTGTGAGTTCAAGGCCAGCCTGGTCTACAGAGCGAGTTCCAGGACAGCTGGGGCTACAAGGAGACCCTGTCTCGAAAAGACCAAAAAAAAAAGTTGAAAGAGGGAATCAGCTTCACAAAGTTGTCCCCTGACTTCTACGTGTGTGGTGGCACTCACACTCAGCTCATACCCACAGTATAGAAAAGGTGGGGCTGGAGAGATGGCCTAGCGGTTAAGAGCGCCGACCGCTCTTACAGAGGACCCGGGTTCGATCCCCAGCACCCACATGGCGGCCGAGAACCGTCTGAAACTCCAGTTCCAGGAGAACTCCAGTTCCAGGGGAATCCGACACCCTCTTCTGACCTCCACAGCATTGCACGACACGGGTGGGCAGACTTGCATGCAGACAGTACTTTCATACACATACATAAATAAATAAATTAAACAAAACAAAACAGAAAAGGTAAAAATTTGTAATTAGAAAAGAGTGTTGAGCCAGCCATGGTGGCACACACCTTTTTTTAATCCCAGCACTCAGGAGGCAGAGACAGACAGATCTGAGTTCAAGGCCAGCCTGGCCTATATAGCCACTTCCAGGCCAGCTGGGTCTACAGGGAGATCCTGTCTCAAAAAGACAAAAAAAAAAGGGGCTGGAGAGATGGCCTAGCGGTTAAGAGCACCGACTGCTCTTACAGAGGACCCAGGTTCGATCCCCAGCACCCACATGGCGGCCGAGAGCCGTCTGAAACTCCAATTCCAGGAGAACTCCAGCTCCAGGGGAATCCGAGACCCTCTTCTGACCTCCGCGGCGTTGCACGACATGGGTGCACAGACTTGCATGCAGGCAGTACATTCATACACATACAGAAATAAATAAAATTAATTAAAAAAAAAAAAAAAAGTTCAAGGCCAGCCTCAGCTGCATATAGAGTTGGAGGTCATCCTGAGCTATATGATACAATATCTCAAACGAAGAAAAAAAAAAAACCGGGGCTATAGGGAGACCCTGTCTCAAAAAAAAAAGGAAAAAGGAAGGCAAGTATGGAGAACGGTGACCTTGCCTGTAGTCCCTTCAGAGGCTAATGTAAGAGGATTTCTATGGATTCAAGGCCAGCCTGGGCTACTTAGTTCGAGAACAGCCTGAATTACAGAGTGAGACTCCATCTCAAAAAAAAAAAACAAACTTTGGAGGCAGAGGCAGGCATATCTCTATGAATTCAAGGCCAGCCTGGTGTACATAGAGAGTTCTAGGCTACCTAGGGCTACATAGTGAGACCAAGTCTCAAAGAAAACAAACAAGCAGAGGTTGTCGAGATGGTTCAGTGGTTAAGGGCACTAGCTGCTCTTCCAGAAGACTCTGGTTTGGGTCCCAGTAACCACATGGCAGCTAATGACTATTAGCTAGTTCCAGGGTATCCAAGGTGTCTGACACCCATACCCTTTCTGACCTCCATGGACATCGCACACATGGCAGAAGATTCATACGTAAAATAAAAATAAACCTGTCAAAAATAATTTTAAAAACCAAGCAAACAAGGGCTGATAAGATGACTCAGCCAGTAAGGGCACTCACTTGCTGCCAAGGCTGACTACCTGAGTTCAATCCCTGGAACCCACACTGTGGAAGGAGAGAACCAACTCCCACAAGTTGTTCTCTGACTTCCATACATGCAGGCATGTGCCCATCCTCCAAACTAAATAAATAATGGTAAAACTACTTAAATAGTAAATAACTCTTAGCCGGGCTTGGTGGCACACACCTTTAATCCCAGCACTCCGGAGGCAGAGGCAGGCAGATCTCTGTGATCAAAGCCAGCCTGGTCTACACAGTGAGTTCCAGGACAGCTCGGGCTACAGGGAGACCCTGTCTGGAAAAGACCAAAAAAAAAAAAAAAAAGTAGTAAATAACTCTTAAAATCAAATATACATATACACATACATATATACACGTGTGTGTGCATGCATATGTGTGTGTGTTTGTGTGCGTAATTTGGCTTTTCTACTACCATTCTCTTGTGTGTAGAATAGTGATCTGAAGTCTACATAATTTATGATAGAGCATCACATCTCACTTGTAGAAACTCACATGAGACTCCAGCTTTTATTAAGCCAGACAAAGAGATTTGAAAAAACGCAAACAATAACACTTCTCTCTCAATTTCTTGTTTTACAAAACATTGTTACCTTTTAAAATGTATTATTGATACCCTGTCTTGAAAAGATCAAAAAAATGTATTATTTATAATACCATGTAAGGATTTTGCTTCTTTTATCTTTAAGTGAATTAATGAATAGCTTGAAACTTCCCATTTTATTTTCTAATAAAGAAAATGTTGGTAGATAAAGCATATGTAAACAAGAGCTCTTTGAAAAGAACCTTAAAATTTTTTTAAAGAACAGGTTGGTGAGATGACTCAGTAGGTAAAGGCACTTGCTACCAAGCCTGACAACAAAGGTCCATCCTTGGGAGCAGTATGATATAGGAGATAACTGGTTCCCACAGATTGCCTTCTGGCTTCCACACAAATGCTGTGACATTCACATATGTGTGCTCACAAATAAACTTTTTTTTTTTTTGGTCTTTTCAAGACAGGGTCTCCCTGTAGTCCCAGCTGTCCTGGAACTCACTCTGTAGACCAGGCTGGCCTTGAACTCACAAAGATCCACCTACCTCTGCCTCCCAAGTGCTAGGATTAAAGGCGTGCGCCACCACGCCCGGCAACAAATAAATTTTTAAAAGAATGTGAAGAGCTGAGTGTGGTCTATACACCTGTAATCATAGCATACAGGAGACCAGAGCAGGAGGATTGCTGTGAGTTTACGGCCAGCCTGGATCACATACTGACTACCAGGCCAAACAGGGCTTCAGGGTAAGATAAAACAAAAAATTAAAAAGTTAAATAAATGAGAAAAAAGAAGTGTAATGTAATCTTGAGATCAGAAAAGCTTTAAAAAACTATTGTTTCTCCAAGCATGGTTGTATATGCCTTTAAACCCAGTACTCGGGAGGCAGAGGCAAACAGAACTCTAGGAGTTAAAGACCAGCCTGATACACTTAATGAGTTCCAGGCCAGCCAGGGCTGCTTTGTGAAACCCTGTCTCAAAAAAATAAAAACTCTTTTGTCCCTAAACTTGGTGGCTGTCTTTTTCTATCTGCTGAAAGCCAGTGATAATCTTATCTAGACTTGGCTATAAATATTATAAATATGCTGATAAATTCAGGTTATGTCATCAACTTGAACCTTTCCCCTGAATCTGATGCTCACATGCCAGACTCCCTATTTGATGTGTCTCTCCATTTAGATGTCCAATAAGCGTTTAGGCATGTTGGACTTTACATGACTGCATGTCCAGAACTGATTTCCTGATAACTCTGTCCAAACTTGCTGACCCCACAGTTCCTATCACTTCCTTAAATGGAAGCTCTAGTCTTCAGAAACTTTGGAGTGATCTGTGACTGTTTTCTTTCTCACGTTTTCATCTAATTCCTTCAAAAATCTACTCAGTGTCACCAATCTCATACCAACAGTTGTAGCCATCATGAATTGATCATTAGCCATCTCTTAACCTTATCACAAGAGGCTTTAGTCTCCCTGCTTCTGCCCTTGCCTCACCTACTCTAGTCTCTGTTCTGCAGCCCACACGATCCTCTTAAAACTAAATCCGAAACTGCAGCAATGCCCAAAACCTGCAGTAGCTCTCATCTGTCAGAACAAAAGCCGGTCCTTATAAGGGCCTCCAGATCTGACTTGCCCACACACTTCTCCGTCACAGTGGCCTCTACTATTCCTGGAACTGTGTGTATCAGGTAAACTCTTGCCTTAGGGCCTTTCCTTCCTACTTGGAATGCTTTCTTCCAAATACCTTCCTGACTCACTCCCTCACCTCTGCCAGGTCTTTGCTCAGTTTTCTCAATGATACTCTTGATTGTATAGCTAAACCAGTAACCCTCATCACCTAGTGGCATATTTTCAAACCCATGTTCTTTTTTTATTTTTTATTATGTGTATAAGTGTATTTCTTACATGTATGTGAATGTACCCATGGCATGCAATGTCCAAGGAAATTAGAAGAGAAAGTCGGATCTGCTGGAACTGGAGTAATGGATGGTTATTAGCTGCCATGTGGGTACTGGGAATTGAACCCAGGTCCTCTGCAAGAGCTTCCAGCGCTCTTAACTACTGAGCCATCTCTCCAAGCCCCCAAATCCATGTTCTTAATTGTACAATATATAAACCCATATATATGACAGCCTATATGGTTCACTGCTTTTTCTTGTCTTCCTCGCACAAAACTTTAAGCCATGTGACGGCTAGAATTTTTATTATGTTCAATGTTATATCTTTAAAGTTTTTGGTTGTTTGGGTTTTTAAATTTTATTATTTTTATTTTATGTGTATGAATCTATTCCCTACATGATTGGGGTTTTTTTTTTTTTTTTTT
>VZQC01011344.1:3729889-3740770 GCA_009823505.1 Rhizomys pruinosus | reverse complement strand
AGAGGCGAGTCAGGTGAGTCAAATGGATCTATCTTCATAATTACATCAAATAGTCTGCACCAAGGATTATCATTCCTCTTCATGCCACCAGGAAAGCCTTCAGTAACTCTAAGCTTCATTGAGTTGGAGAGCTGGCTCCAGAGAGTACCAAGCCCACTAAAGAAATTCATCCTTTCAATTCTGTTTCTCTAGAACCACTCCTGGTACAACAGTTTTTATTTATTTGTGTATACATGTGTGTGTGTGTGTGTGTGTGTGTGTGTGTGTGTGTGTGTGTGTGTGCCATGTTTGTGTGGGTGCCTACAGAGCCCTTCTAGAAGAGGGTTTCAGATTCCCTGGAGCTGGAGTTACAGTAGTTTTGGGCCTCCCAACATGGGTGATGAGAACCCAACAGAGATCCGCTAGAAGAAGAGCAAGCAGTTACTTGATGAGCCATCTCCAGCCCTCATATTTTTTTTTGGTTTTTTTTGTTTCTTGTTTTTGTCTTTTTGAGATAGGCTTTCCCTGTAGCTTCAGCTGTCCTAGAACTGGCTCTGTAGACCAGGCTGGCCTTGAATTCACAGAGATCCGCCGGCCTCTGCCTCCCAAGTGCTAGGATTGAAGGCGTGCGCCACAACGCCCAGCTCAGCCTTCATATTTCTTTTTTTTCTTTTTATTTATTATTTTATGTGTATGAATGTACTGTCCGCATGTAGGTTGGTGCACCCATGTCGTGCAATGCTGTGGAGGTTGGAAGAGGGTGTCAGATTCCCCTGGAGCTGGAGTTAAAGACAGTTCTTAGCCGCCATGTGGGTGCTGGGAGGCAAACCTGGGTCCTCTGCAAGAGCAGTCAGTGCTTTTAACCGCTGAGCCATCTCTCCAGTCCCTCAGCCTTCATATTTCTATTCAGAATAGCACTCATCTCTGGAATTGTCTACTGGTTCTTTTTCTTTTTTTTTTTTTTTAATTACTGTTACTACATTTATTGGTGGAGGAGAGGGGGCACTATGTGCTATGGCCAGATTGTAGAGGTCAGAGAACAACTTGTGGGAGTTGGTTCTCTCCTTCTACGACATGGACCCTAGGGATCCAGTGCACACTCTTGGGCTTATGCCAAGTGCCTTTACCTGCTAAGCCATGCTACCTTATTTTCTCATTTAATTCTTTCTTTCTTTCTTTCTTCCTTTCTTTCTTCCTTTCTTTTTCTTTCTCTTTCATTCATTCATTCTTTCTTTCTGTGTATGTATGGTATATGCATGTATCCATGAGTGTATTTGTGTGTGTGTCTGTTTGTGTCTGTGGATGTAGATGCCAGAGCGTGATATCAAGTATCTTCCCATATCACTCTCCACCTATTTTTATTTATTACATTTTATTTATTTAGTGCAAGGAATTGAGGGAAGTTTGGCTGTACCACAGCACATATACGGGGGTCATAGCATGGCCTTCTTGTGCCACAGCACATACACAGAGTCATAGCATGGCCTTCTTGAATGGCTTTTCTCTGAGCACCATGTGCTCAGTCCTTGGGCTTGGTGGCAAACACCTTTACCCCCTGAGTGATTTCACTAGACCTTCTACCTTAATTTTGAGACAGGGTCTCTTGCTGAACCTACAATTTGCTGGGGTTTGTTGTTGCTGCTGCTGTTATTATTATTGTTTAGAAGAAAACAGGGGAAATGCTTCTTGACATTGGACTGTATAAGGATTTTTAGTTTTTTTATTGTATTAATATGCGCTTGGGACACATGTGAAAGTCTGAGGACAACTTGCTGGAGTTGGTTCTCTTATTCCAACATGTGGGTCCCAGGAATCAAACTGAAGTCATTAGACTTGAAGTTTAAATGAAGAATATCTCACTGGCTCTGGAGTTTGGGGGGAGGTTGTTGTTGTTGTTTTGATATTTCCCCCACTTGTACATACTGAACTAAAGTTTACTTATAAAAGGGAAAGAAAGCTTTATACATCCTTTTATAATATAAAAATTCCAGTCTCAGAATTATAATCTTCAATATTATAAAGTTGTTTATAACAGGAGTTAAAGTAGTGGAAGTATTTGAAACCCTGGTAAAAAATGTCACAGAATTAAAGTAACTCTGCTCCTCAATGATTCAAGTACATTGTCTTACTCAATAAGGGTTTGGTCAGTTTTCAGATAAAAATCCCTCTGGACATGCTGTCCAAGTCCTTTATTACCACTTTCAGCTCACATGGCTGGGTAGCTGGCCATAGCTGCAATTCCACAGTGGTTGTTCCTGTCCTCAGCTATTCTGACATAGCCATCTGCACTCCATTCAGGACCCCAGCTGTTCCTGACAAGCCAAAATTTGTTATTTGAATCTGATCCTTCAAATCCATAGCCAACCATCAGAATCTCATGATTGAGGTCCTCTGCTGCTGCAGTCTGGTTCACAGTAAATGCCTTTTTTATAGAATTGAAAGGATGCATGGCTTGCATCCATAGTAGCCAAGATGGGCCCCACAGTCACCGCAGCCTTCATGAGGGCCTTCTCCTGCTCAGGGCTGTCCACAAATCCCATTTTGTTGGCCACAGCAAACTCAGGTCTGTACTTACAGGATGTATTCTTTGCCTCATAAGGATAGGACTCCTGTGAGTCCAGGCTTCCATTGTCCTTAATGTACTGGAAGTCATAATCTATCAGGCCACCATTGCAACCCTGATTTACTTGAGCCTGAGAACAATCCACAAGGTTCTGCTCACTCAATGAGACCAGTTTGCCTGTCTTATAGAACATCTCTACTTCCAGGGCCCCAGGTCTACTAAAAGCCTAACAAAAACCACACTGGCCCTGATTCTTCACAGGTGTCACATGGCCCTTCTCTCTCCAGTCTCAGACTTGGGCATCTGAGGCATTAGTGGCTCCCGAAAGATTTTCCCATTCTTGTGCCTCTAGTGCTGACAGCCATTCATCACCTGCCTGGACTCTGTTGGTCACGGGTCTGGTCACAGGTCCGGGATGTCAGTGGTGAAGTCATGTTTCCCCTGCTGTATTCTCTTGTTGTGCAGTTCAGTAATTTTCATCTTCTTCTCCCACACTGCACTCCTCCATTCATCCCCATTCGGTCTCCTGGGCGTGGACTTCCACTGGTGCTGTTGTGCATCGAATTTTGATCAAATTGTGGAGTGGCTAAGGCTGCGGAGTGGCTAAGGCTGCTCCCAAGCAGAGGGCAGCCAGGAAAAATGAAAGATCCATGGTTCTAAAACCTGGTGTTCTCTGCTTATCCAGGTGGGAAGCAGAGGGAAAAATACTCATCAGCCATTGAGTAAGTCTTGACTGTTCAGAGGTGGTCACCACCACAACTGTGCTGCTTTTCCTCTGTGAGTCAGCTGGAGTTAGCTGTTTTAACTGTTCAGGCTGGACACTGAGCTCCCAGGATCCACTTGTCTCCACCCCCCAGTGCTGGGTTAGCAACACCACCCTGGCTGGCTTTTATGTGGGGTGCTGTGAATCCAAATTCAGGTCCTTGTGCTTCTTGCAGTTGATATTTTACTCAGTGAGCTGTCTCCCAGTTATGGTTTATTTTCTTTCTCCTCCATAAAGACACTGTCCTTGTTTGTTTTCTCAGTCTTCTCCCATAATTCACCACAACACCTAGAATGTAAAATACACTTTTAAAACTATTTGCATGGGCCAGATGTGGTGTACATGTCTCTAATCCCAGCACTCAAGGGGAAGGGGCAAAAAGATAGGGACAGGTTCAAGACCAGCCAGATCTAAATAGGAAGATAGGTTTTTGGCTGTATTGGTTTTTGTTTTGTTTTGTTTTGGTTTGGTTTGGTTTGCTTTGTTTTGGTATTTTAGTGTGGTAGTGGTGCTGGGTTATTTTTTGTTGTGTTATGCTGTTTGCTTGTTTGTTTTGTTTTTGCAAATGTGGTATATATACACAATAGAATTTTATTCAGCTTTCAAGAAAAGTGGGAGCCAGCAACATATCCCAGCGGTCAAAGGCCCCAGCTACCGAGCCTGACAGCCTGCGTTCAATTCCCAGAGCCCAGGTGGTGGAAGGAGAGAACCAAGTTCCACAAGCTGTCCTCTGACCCGCACACATCCCCCGCGCCATATGGGCATCCACAGGTATACAGATAAATAAGGTACATGGAGGAGCCCAGGAGATGGCTCAGTGGGTAAGGACAACCCCCACCAAGCCAAAGACCCGGGTGTGATTCATGAGAGCCATGTGGTGGAAGGAAAGAACCAACTCATACAAGGTCTCCTCTGACCTCCAAGTAAGCCCTGGGGCAGATGCACACACAACTCATACAAGGTGTCCTCTGACCTCCACGTGAACTCTGGGGCAGATGAACACACAACTCATACAAGTTGTCCTCCTACCTCCAAGTAAGTGCTGGGACAGATGCACACACAACTCATACAAGGTGTCCTCTGACCTCCAAGTAAGCACTGGGGCAGATGCACACACAACTCATACAAGGTGTCCTCTGACCTCCACGTGAGCGCTGGGGCAGAGGCACACACAACTCATACAAGGTGTCCTCTGATCTCCACGTGAGCGCTGGGACAGATGCACACACAACTCATACAAGGTGTCCTCAGACCTCCACGTGAGCACTGGGGCAAAGGCACACACAACTCATACAAGGTGTCCTCTGACCTCCATGTGAACGCCGGGGCAGATGCACACACAATTCATACAAGTTGTCCTCTGATCTCCACATGAGCACTGGGGCAGATGCACACACAACTCATACAAGGTGTCCTCTGACCTCCACATAAGCACTGTGGCAGATGCACACTTGTGCTCACACACACATGATACACACCCAATAACAATATATAAAAAATGTTAAAATAAATACATGTAATACCATTTTTTAAATTCCTTACCAAGAAGGAGAAGGCAAAGGTGAAGAAACAGGAGGAAAAACAGGGGAAGGGGAAGAGAAGGAATTACACCATTTATAGGAAAAAAGGATGGAGCTAGAGATATGTTAGATGAAATAAGTCACACAGAAATATTACGTATTATTAGCTGGGCATGGTGGTGCACACCTTTAATCTCAGCACTGGAGAGGCAGAGGCAGGCAGATCTCTTTGAGTTCAAGGCCAGCCTGGTCTACATAGTGAGTTCTGGGCCAACTGGAGCTACAGTGAGAGCTTGTCTCAAAAAATACAAAAAAACATTCTGTGTATTTTTGCATGTTTTCTCTCATACAGAATCTACATACACCAGGTGTGGTGGCACACACCTTTAATCCCAGCACTTGGGAGGCAGAGACAGGCGAATCTTTGTGAGTTCAAGGCCAGCCTGGTCTACAAAGCGAGCTCCAGGACAACTGAGGCTACAGGGAGACCCTGTCTTGAAAAGACCAAAAAAAAAAAAACTAAAGTAATAATAAATAAATAAATAAAAATCCAAAGTCTTATAAAAAAAAGATTATAAGCTCCATGAAACAAAAAGAAAAAAAGGCCATTGTTAAAGCAGGGATGGTACTTCCAAAATAAAAAAAGAATCTACATACATACAAATGTACATACATAAAAGGAGAATATGAAGGGGAGGCAGAGGTCTAAGGGGAAAGGGAGAAATGAAACAAAAACCATGGTGATGGAGGGGAAGAAAGAAAATATGTGTTTTCTCATATGGAATCTAGATTGAAAAATACATACCTAAATGACATGAAAGCAGTAGGGAGACCATTTTGGAGAAGGAAGGAGACCATCAGGGGTAGGGAAAGGGTGGGCTAAGAGTACTGGCTGCTCTTGCAAAGGACCTGGGCTCAATTCCCAGTACCCACATGGCAGTAACTGTCCAAATCTCCAGTTCCAGGGGTTCTGACCTCCCCAGACATTGTGTGACATGGGTACACTTACACACATGTACTCAAACACATAAAAAATAATAAAAAAATAAGAGTAGGGGGAGGTAATGGGAAGTAAGTAATGAGCAAAGTACAGGGATAGAAAAGTTGATGGGCGTGGTAGTGCACACCTTTAATCCCAGCACTCGGGAGGCAGAGGCAGGCGAATCTCTGTGAGTTCAAGGCCAGCCTGGTCTACAGAGCGAGTTCCAGGACAGCTGGGGCTACAGGGAGACCCTGTCTCGAAAGACCAAAGGGGGGAAAAGAAAGGAAACAAAATTTAGGAGGATCCAGGAGTTACATGAGACCTTGTCTCAAAAAAAAATTTTTTTTAATTGATAACCATTTGTTGGGCATGGTGGCACATGCCATTAATCCCAGCACTTGGGAGGCAGAGGCAGATGGATCTCTGTGAGTTCAAAGCCAGCCTGAAAAAAAAAAAAAAAGCCAGCCTGGTCTACGTAGTGAGGTCCAGGCCATCTGGGGCAACAGAGAGACCCTATCTCCCCTATCTCAAAAAGACAAAAAGAAAAAGAAAAAAATTGGTGGTGGACACCTTTAATTCCAGCACTCAGAAGTAGGTGCAGGCAGATCTCTGTGAGTTAGAGGCCTGCCTGGTCTACATAGCAAGTTCCAAGCCAGCTAGGAACTTTATTTATTTATTTATTTATTTATTTATTTATTTATTTAGTAAATACATAAATAGTTTTACAGAACTGGATGTGATGGTGTGTACCTATAATCCTAGCTACTCAGGAGGCTGAGGCAAGAGGATTACAAATTCCAGCTTGGGCAATTCAACCTGTCTCAAAAGTAGATAGATAAAGCAGGGGTGGTACCAGCATAAGCCTATAATCCTAGCTACTCAGGAAACTGAGACAAGATCATTGTAAATTCAAGGTCAATTCAGAAAACATTCCAAGACCCTGTCTCAAAATGAAAATATAAAGGAAGCCAGGTATGGTGGTATATACCTGTAATCCCAGCTTTCAGGAAACTAACACAAGAGGATTATGACTCTAAAGCCAGTTGAAACTACATAGTGAGGGGCTGGAGGGATGGCCTAGCAGTTAAGAGTGCCGACTGCTCTTGCAGAGGACCTGGGTTCGATCCCCAGCACCCACATGGCGGCTGAGAACTGTCTTTAACTCCAGTACCAGGGGAATCCAACACCCTCTTCTGACCTCCACGGCATTGCACGACACGGGTGCACAAACCTGCATGCAGACAATACATTCATACACATAAATAACATAAAATAAACTATATAGTGAATTCAAAGCTAGCCTGGTTTACAAAGGAAAAGGAAAAGGAAAAGGAAAAAGGAAAAAAAAAAAAAAGCTAGTTATATAGTTCAATGTTCAATGGGAGAATACTTTTCCAGCACAGGCAAAGATCTACGTTCACCCCATCAGTGTTGCAAAGCATAAGATAAATAAATTTGTAGAGAGAATGAATAGCCATAGATTCAGGAGGAAAACCAGATAATAAAGCCAGAGACTCAGTTGCTGATGTCAATTAATGGGTTGAAACCTCAGGTTTCATCTTATTTTACCTTGCTGAACATAAACACAAAGTTTAAAGCTGTACTAAGAGGCTGGAAAGATGGCCAAATAGTTCAGAGCACTGGCTGCTCTTGCAGAGGGCCCAGGTTGGTTCCTAGCACCCACATGACAGCTAACAACTGTCCATAACTCTAGTTCAGGGGATCCAACACCCTCTTCTGGCCTCCGCAGGCATTGCATGACAAGAGTGCACTTACATACAAGCAGGCAAAATATCCATACATAGGGTACATGGTGGTGCAAGCATTTAATCCCAGCACTTAGGAGGCAGAGACAGGTGGATCTCTGTGAGTTGGAAGCCAGCCTGGTCTACATAGGGAGCTCCAGGACAGTCATGGCTACATAGTGAGACCCTGAAAACACCATCTCTGCCCCTTGGAAAAATCCACTCATACACATAAAATAAAAATAAATAAAGCCAAGTGTGGTGGTGCACACCTTTAATCCTAGCACTTGGGAGGCAGAGGCAAGCAGAGCTTTGTGAGTTCAAGGCCAGCCTGGTTTACAGAGTGAATTATAGGACAGCTGGGGCTACAGAAAGACCCTGTCTCGAAAAGACCAAAAAAAAAAAAAAATTAAAATTAAAAATAAATATAATTTTTTTAAATCCTTAAATTCACCTGGAAGAACAAAAGACCCCAAATAGCCAAAGCAACCCTGAGCGAAAAGAGCAATACAGGGGAGATCACTATACCAGATTTCAAACTATATTACAGGGCTGTAGTCATAAAAACAGCCTGGTACTGGTACAAAAACAGACCTGTAGACCAATGGAACAAAACTGAAGATCCAAACTTGAGCACATATAATTTCAGCCACTTCATATTTGACAAAGGGGCCAAGAAGACTCAATGGAGGAAAGACAGCATCTTCAGCAAATGGTGTTGGCAAAACTGTATAACCACTTGTAGAAGAATAAAGTTAACCCCCTACCTCTCACCCTGTTCGGAAATCAACTCCAAATGGATCAAAGACCTCAACATGAAACCCAAAACGCTGAAGGTGATAGAAGAAAATGTTGGCAGCAACCTACAAGACATAGGCATAGGAAAAGACTTCCTAAATCAGACAGTAGCTGCGCAGGGAATGAGGTCAACAATTGACAAGTGGGACCTCATTAAACTCAAAAGCTTCTGAACAGCAAAAGAAACAATCAGTGAAGTGAAGAGGAAACCCACAGAATGGGAGGAAACCTTCATCACTGATACATTTGACAGAGCATTAACTTCCAGAATATATAAACCACACAAAAAAACAGAAAACAAATGACTCACTCAAAAGATAAAGTGCTGAATAGAGACTTCACAAGTGAGGAAATAAAGATGGCTGAGAAACAGCTTAAAAAGTGTTCAACATTGCAAATAATTAAGGAAATACAAATTAAAACCACTTATTGGAGTGAGAGACTGTCTAGGATCAAGAAAACAAATTATACCAAATGCTGGAGAGGTGGTGGGGAAAGGGGAACACTCATCCACTGCTGGTGGGAAAGTTAACTTGTACAACCACTATGGAGAGCCTTGTGGAGAACCCTTAAAAGATTCAAAATGAGGGGCTGGAGAGATGGCCTAGTGGTTAAGAGCGCCGACTGCTCTTACAGAGGACCCGGGTTCGATCCCCAGCACCCACATGGCGGCTGAGAACCGTCTGAAATCTGAAACTCCAATTCCGGAGAACTCCAGTTCCAGGGGAATCTGACACCCTCTTCTGACCTCGCGGCATTGCACAACACGGGTGCACAAACAAACCTACATGCATACCAGGAACTTCATACCCATACGGAAATAAATAAATTTCAAAAAATTTTAAAAAAAGATTCAAAATGAGTCTACCACCTGACCCAGTTCATACCAATACTGGGTATATACCCACAAAAAGACTATCCTACCCCAGAGATACATCCAAATCCATGTTTATTGCAGCTCTCTTCACAATAGCAAAGAGCTAGAACCAACCCAGGCCCCTCATCCAATGAGTGGATAGAGAAAATGTTGTGGTACATCTACACAATGGGTTCTATGCAGTGGTAAGGAAGATGACATAGCCGGGAGTTGGTGGCGCAACCCTTTACCTATGCACTGGGAGGCAGAGAGCGACGGCGGCTATTGTGAGTTCAAGGCCAGCATGGTCTACCAAGGTGAGTTCCAGGACGCTGGGGCTACAGGGAGACCCTTTGTCTCGAAAAGACCAAAAAAATAAAAAAGACATCATGAACTTTGCAGGGTAAATGGATGGAACTAGACGATAGTTTGACTAAGTAGTACAGTCCCAGGAAAACAAAGAATGGTATCCCCTCATCTGTGGATTGCTAGCACCACGTACCTAGTTGTAAGGCCAAATGCGCAAAGTTCATGTTATATTCTCCTCTTTATCTGAAAGCAACTGTGCTCTTATTTTTTTTTTAACTTTTTAATTTTTATTTTCTGTGGATGAGTGTTCTTGCCTGCATGTATGTAAGTACACCCATGTTTGTCTATGCCGGGGAAAGCAGAGAGAAGAGGACTTCAGATTCCTGGAAACTGGAGTTTTACAGAGAGTTGTTAATTGTATGGGGATGGATGGGGTGGAACGCAGGGATGAGGCAAGAAAAAAACAGGGGGTTGAGGAACAAGAGGAGAAATGCGAGAAAAAGATAATCGGATTAGTGGGGGGGGGAAAAGTGTGTTGTGGGACGCGGGTGGAATGGGACGGGGGAAGACGGAAAAGGGAGATAGAGGTAACACAAAAAAAGGGGGGGGGGATCGAAGTGGGAGAACGGGAGGGAGGGTCAGGTTGAGGTGTGAGGAAATGAGGGGGTAGAGGGTAAGGGGACGAAAAGGTGGGGGGGAAAAAAAGGGGGGAAAAAAAAGGAAACAGGCGGGAGAAGTGAGGAGAAGAAGAGGAAAGGGAAAAAAAAGTGAAGGGGAAAAAAAAAAAGTGAATGAATCCAAAAGGAAAAACAAAGACAGAAAAGAGGAGTGGAAAAGAGATAAAATAAAGGAACAATAAGTGGGACAAAGGCGTAGAGGGAGGTAGGAAGAGAGACAAGGAAAGGGGGGAGGGAGAGAGGGAGAAAGATTGGGGAAAGAAAAAAAAATGTGGGAAGAGGAAAAGATGGTTGGTTTAGTATAACCAGACCAAACATAATCAAAAAAAAAAAGGGGATCAAAAGAACTTGTATTGTTTTTGTTTTATTTTTTTTCTTTATAGGAAAGGCATAGAGTGCGTAAACACTTTTAACTAGCCATTCAGGAGACAACGGCAGCAGGAATCTCTTTAGTTCAATGCCAGCCTGGTCTTACAGAGTGGAATTCCAGGAGGACAACTGGGGCTTACAGGGGAGTACCCTGTCTCAAAAACTAAAATAATAAAATTAAAATAAATAAATAAATTAAATAATTAAAAAACTTACTTAATCTATAAAAGATAGCCATGCCTTAACAACAGTAAAACCTGTGTACCATGAGCTTCAGTCAGTTCACTCAAAATCTCCCAGCTTTCAAGCCAGGCTTGGTA
>VZQC01011344.1:3701873-3714543 GCA_009823505.1 Rhizomys pruinosus | reverse complement strand
ACAGGAGAGCTCTGATATCAGCAATGGATTATTCTGCCAAGGAGATGTTGGCTAGGGGATCAAGCCCCCAAAATTATAAAGGCCTTTTGCCTATAAAAATGGGATATCTGCAAGGAGAAAGGCAGTAAGTCCCTGTTGTCAAAGACCTGGTGTAAGCATGAAAAAATGTTTTGAGACGTCACTTGCTAATGTACAGTTGGCCTCTGAAATGCCAGAGAGCATTACCAAAGGCCACTAAAGCAATACAGCAAAATATTGGTCTCCTTGAGTCAAGCAAGACTCCTCTGTCAGCATCAGCTATACCTCAACTGCCTGGAGATACTATGCAACAGTGGCAGCCATGTGTCTGTATATATCCCAAATCTAATTGGCTGTTAGCTCTCTCCTTGGAGGAATAATTCATGGCTGATGCCACAAGCTTATGTCCTCTAGTGGTTAGGAGATGATTTAAGCCACAATAAGAACTTGTCATCTTTTATAGAGAAACCACAGTTTGTGGATTTGCATACCATCCAAACATCTGTGTCTATGCTCACAGCTTAGCTTGCTATAATAGTACTGTTTAAATGCCTGTACATCTAATTGCTTGTGCTTTGTTAGTAGGATTAAAAAGATACCCTGGATAAGCTGTCAGCCCATGAAGAGAAACAACCTGAATGGTGTAAAATGACATCTCTAGAGAAAATAGACTGCTTTGCTTCTCACCCACTTGTGCCCCTTTCCCAAAGCCTAGGGAACAAATTGCGGAAGAGGAGGCATAGTAGAATGTAAGGGCTACAAAGAGATTGGGGTGAATCATGAGACTATAGCAAAATAGACTGGACTCTTATTTGATCAACATGCTTGGGCATACAAGCTTCTCCAATAGGACTATGGGAACCTTGGGTTGTTCAAAATATGGACACAGATACTTGCTAATTGGTTTTACATAAAT
This sequence comes from Rhizomys pruinosus, assembly GCA_009823505.1. Lineage (NCBI taxonomy): Eukaryota > Metazoa > Chordata > Mammalia > Rodentia > Spalacidae > Rhizomys > Rhizomys pruinosus. The sequence goes on along the minus strand of VZQC01011344.1, from coordinate 3,713,609 downwards.
GTTACATTCACTGCTTATGCTTGACAATCAGCTTACTTGATGGTTGGGATTTTTGGATATTAATTGGCCTTAGTGTGAAAATAAAGTTTCAGGTCTGACCTGTCCCCCACTGCCTAGCACTCAAAACAAGCTTGAGCAGCTGGCTATTCAAAACTCGGGTACCTTTGGGCTGTTAGCCTCACCCATGGGCTCCCCTGCTTCTCAGAAAAAAATAAAATTAAAAGGGTGAGATGTGAGAAAACTTAGTTAAGATGGGTAGAATTCCTAAGCCAATGGTACCTCCTTGGCCACACCCATGGGGTGGAGTGTAGTGAGGAAAAGATTTAGCATTCCTGAGGATTGAATCATGATGGATATTTAAGCAGACATGTTGAAATAAAATCTCTCTCTGCATTTGAACCTCAACCTGCGTACATGTGGTGTGCTTTCCTGCGCTTATTTTCCACATGGGTTGTCCCAGGATTAAGTGGGCCCCGCCACAAATCTCGGCAGCGACACCACATATACCCTACCTTCGGCTCCAATTCTTCTTTTTTTTTTTGGTCTTTTTGAGACAGGTCCCCCTTTAGTCTCAGCTGGCCTGGAGTTCACTATGTAGGCCAGGCTGGCCTTGAACTCACAGAGATCTGCCTGCCTCTGCCTCTCAAGTGCTGGGATTAAAGACATGCATCACCATGCCCAGCCTCCAATTCTTCTTTTATAAAAATATTTTGTGCCGGGCCAGGTGGTGCACACCTTTAATCCCAGCATTGGATGGCAGATTTCAAAGAGCAAAAAAAAAATTTTTTTTGTTACTTTGAGCATGGTGGGGCATGCCTTTAATCCCAGCACTCGGGCAGCAGAAGCAGGCAGAGTGTGAGTTCAAGGCCAGCCTGGTCTACACAGTGAATTCCAGGCCAGCTGGGGCTACAGAGAGATCCTGTCTCAAAAAGACCAAAAAAAAAAGGACATATATATAAATATATAATTAACATTTATTGTGTGTATGTATGTGTAGACACACATGCTCTGACCCAAGTATGGAAGTCACAAGACAATTTGTGGGGATCAATTCTCTTTCTACCAAGGGGAGGATATCACCCAGGTTAGCAGGCATCTTTACCCAATGACCCATTCCCTTTCTTTGTAGTATTTTTTTTTATTTTGTGTGTATGCATATATTGCCTGCACATATGTAAATGCACCTGTGTCATGCAATGCCTGCAGAACTCAGAAGAGGACATTGGATCCCCCTGGAACTAGAATTATGGATGGTAGTTAGCCACCATGTGGGTGCTGGGAATCCGACCCAATTCCTCTGCAAGAGCAGTCAGCACTCTTTTTTTTTTGTCTTTTCCAGACAGGGTCTCCCTGTAGTCCCAGCTGTCCTGGAACTCACTCTGTAGACCAGGCTGGCCTTGAACTCACAAAGATCCACCTGCCTCTGCCTCCCAAGCGCTAGGATTAAAGTTGTGCACCACCATGCCCGGCTGCAGTCAGCACTCTTAACCACTGATCTCTTCAAGACCCCCTCCTTTTTTATTGGAAGGATTTTTTTTTTTTTTTTTTTTGGTCTTTTTGAGACAGGGTCTCCCTGTAGCCCCAGCTGTCCTGGAACTCACTCTATAGACAAGGCTGGATTTGAACTCACAAAGATCCACCTGCCTCTGCCTCCCAAGTGCTGGGATTAAAGGTGTACGCCACCACGCCCGGCCGATATCTTATTTTCTGGATCCTATAATTCTCATTAAAGTTCTATTTTAGCATGTTTATATAAATAAAATTATTCAGTGAGATAATAAGAAGCGCTCTAAGTGTGCTGCCTGGCAGCACCATTTCATTGAATGTCAGTATCTTTACAATATAACCTGTTGTCTTAAACTTTTTAAAAGAGGCAGACAAGCGTGGTGTGGTATTTTTAGGCACGTAGGTGAGGCAGGCACCCACATATGCCACCACATCCTTTTGAACAGTAAAACAGCTTCTTTCTTCCTCTGGCTAGAAGGGAACGAGGCTACAGTGACCTGGCAGCGCTTCTGTGCTTTTCCTTGAGAATCTACAAGCCCCCAACTCTCACCTCAAAATCCAGCACCTGCCAAAGCAGCTGACAGCAAGTGATATGGGGGTTAAGGCCCACCTCCCTGATTAGTGAGCTCTGGACACCAAGCTGGGCAGAAACACACCTGTCTCTGGTAGCTTGAGCCCTTCAGCCAGACAACCACAAAACTACCAGTACTGCCCTGGGGTCTTCAGGCCCATGGAAGAAAAAGTCACCTTCCTTAGAGACAGGCCTGGGTGGGGGTCATCACTGGGTGGGTGAACAACCACTGCTCTTTACAGCCAATTTGGTAGTCAGGATAAAAATACATCACAGCCACATCATTTTCCAAAATTAAGGGCGGATGCTATAGCAAAATGTATGCAGATGTATACAGACACAGACGGGAACAAGTGTACTTAATTGTTAATGAGTCAGAACAGAGCAAATGAGATTTCCCTTATATTTGGGTTCCAAAAATCACAGATAAATGTGCCTGAGGCAGAAACAAATGAAAAGGGGGGAAGAGAGAGAGAGAGAGAGAGAGAGAGAGAGAGAGAGAGAGAGAGAGAGAGAGAGATTATGGAGGCAGAAGCCATATGGGAGAGAACCTTTGACATGAGGAGGCTAGAAGGCTTTAGTCTTCTCAGGGAGTTATGAAAGTGTTCCGGTTCCAGAGAACCTGATCCCAGTGGACAGGATGGACATCGGCATACGTGCATAAGACTGAAGCTGCCTCAGCCTCATCTGTCCCCTTGCCATCAGAGAAAATATGGAAAGGAATGAAGGAAGGGCTACAGGAGGATTACGCCCAAAGACACCCACCCAAGTATCAACTCTGTGTCCTCAGGGAAGCTGAGGAACACAAACGGAGAAAGAATATTAGTCCAGCTCTATGTGACTAGAAAGCACATGAGACTCTTGGGAATGATGAAAGCATTACTTTGTGTTTTAAGAGCTTTTTCTCCACAGCAACTTCAAGGAAGGCACCTCATAGATTGTGAGGCACTTGGTAGACGTTTAGTAACTATAGCTGGGCGTGGTGGCACACGCCTTTAATCCTAGCACTTGGGAGGCAGAGGCAGGCGGATCTTTGTGAGTTCAAGGCCAGCCTGGTCTACAGAGTGAGTTCCAGGACAGCTGGGGCTACAGGGAGACCCTGTCTTGAATAGACAAAAAAAAAAAAAAAGGACATTTAGTAACTATGAAAGATCCAGACGTAGTGGTGCATGCCTGGAATCCTGACACTCAGGGGGCTGAGCCAGAAAGATCCAAGGCCAGCAGGGACTACATAATGAGTACCACATAGCCAGACCCTAGCTCAAAAACAAACAAAAAAGCTGGGTGTTTGGGCTGGAGAGATGGCCTAGCAGTTAAGAGCGCCAACCGCTCTTACAGAGGACCCGGGTTTAATCCCCAGCACCCACATGGCGGCGGAGAACCATCTGAAACTCCAATTCCAGGAGAACTCCAGTTCCAGAGGAATCCGACGCCCTCTTCTGACCTCCACGGCATTGCACGACACAGGTGCACAAACCTGCATGCAGACAGTACATTCATACACATACAGAAATAAATAAAATTAAAAAAAATAATAAAAGCTGGGTGTTTAATTCTAGGATAGGCAGGGGCAGAAGGATCAGGAGTGAGAAGGAGATGGGGTAATCACAAGTTCCAGGTTATTCTCTGCTACAGCTGAAGGCCAAGCTGGACTCTAGGAGACCCTGTCCAAAACAACAACAACAACCCACACACAACAGGCTGGGGAGACAGATGACTCAGCTGATACAGTGCTTGCACATGATGATGGCTTAGTCCTGTCATCCAGCACCTGGGAGGTAGAGGTAGGTGGATCTCTGAAATCAAGGCCAGCCTCGTCTACATAGCAAGTTCTAGACCAGTTGGGCTATGAGACCCTGTCGCAAGAAAATAAGTGTTTCCTTACAAGTGACGGTCAGTACCCCATCGTCATTGGACACAGTGGAGTTTGGAAAGGACGATTGATCTTGGATGAATGAGATATTCTAGAGCGAGGGATGAAAAGGCCAGACGGTCTGTTCGGATCAGGGTGGAGCCAAACTTTACTTTTCAAATTGAAGCTGGAAAAACCGTTTTGAATAACATTACGGGTAGGGCCAGACTCCAGACATGGGTTCCAGGGACAGAGTTCAAGCAAGGCAGTTCCATCAGCATAGTTCCTGAAGACAGACGGTTCTAAGAGATATCATATCTAGGGGAATGAGAGGCTTTTTTTTTTATGTGTATGAATGTACTGTCTACATGCAGGTCTGTGCACCCATGTCGTGCAGTGCTGCGGAGGTCAGAAGAGGGCATCGGATTCCCCTGGAAATGGAGTCAAAGACGGTTCTCAGCCACCATGTGGGTGCTGGGGATCGAACCTGGGTCCTCTGCAAGAGCAGTCAGCGCTCCTAACCGCCAGGCCATCTCTCTGGCCCTGAGGCTTTTTTTTCTTAAAAACTAAATTGTCTTCTTTCTGCTAGGCCTGCCTTCCTTCCTTCCTTCCTTCCTTCCTTCCTTCCTTCCTTCCTTCCTTCCTTCCTTCCTTCCTCCCTCCCTCCCTCTCTTCCTCCCTTCTTTCCTCCCTTAAAAAAAAAAACAAAAAAAAAAACCTAAATCTAAGAGTTAAGCTTAGCCAGGCGTGATGGTGTACACCTGTAATTCCAGCACTCAGGAGGCAGAGGCAAGCAGATTTCTGTGAGTTCAAGGCCAGCCTGGTTTACATAGTGAGCTCCAGGCCAGCTTGGACTAAAAGGAGACCCCATCTCAAAAATAAAAAAAAAAAAAAAAAAAGTTAAGCTTTATTTGTTCAGGCGATCAAAACGTCAGCATAGCAACACTGCACTTAAAACACGCACACACATGCACGCACACGCACACACATACACATGCGCACACACGCACGCACACACACACGCACACACGCACACACGCACGCACGCACACACACACACACACACACACGCACAAAGATAAAAGTAACTGAACAAGCATACCCAACATGGAAGTTTCTTAGCTTTTTTTAATATCTGGTTTTTTATTTTATGTGTATGAGTGTTATGCCTGCATGTATGTAAGTGCACCTTCATCCATTGCTCGTGGAGGCCAGAAAAGGGTGTCGATTACCCTAGAACTGAAATTACAGATAGTTGTTTGCTGTGTGAGTGCTGGGAATCAAACTGGGTCTTCTGCAAGAGCAGTACGTGTTACCAACTGCTGAGCCAGTTCTCCCAAGTTTCATCGATTTTCGTCCCCAACACTGAGTACTGTCTTTTTCCCCACTGGTTGGTGTCCTACTCTGCCATCTTTCCTGGTTGGTTATTTTTAAAAAATTGGCACAAAAGAAGGGGAAAGAAGGTTGGATAAAAGGTGGGAGAGGGGCTGTGCCGCCCATTAGATTCTGGAAAAGCATCAGGGCCTCACATGGGTGTAGGGGAATTGAAAGAGGCAGAGCAAGGTGGATCTCTTGGAGACAGAGGCCATCCTGGTATACATAGTGAGTTCTCGGCATACGGGGCCTGGGGAGACCCTGTCTTTTTTTTTTTTTTTTTTTTTTTTTTTTTTTTGTCTTTTTGAGACAAAAGCACCTGTAGCACCAGCTGTCCTGGAACTCACTCTGTAGACCAGGCTGGCCTTGAACTCACAGAGATCCACCTGCCTCTGCCTCCCAAGTGCTAGGATTAAAGGCGTGTGCCACCACACCTGGCGGAGAACCTGTCTTTAAAGAAAGAAAAGATGGGCTGGAGAGATAGCCTAGCGGTTCAGAGCACGGACTGCTCTTGCAGAGGACCTAGGTTCGATCCCCAGCACCCACATGGCGGCTGAGAACCATCTGTAACTCCAATTCCAGGAGAACTCCAGTTCCAGGGGAATCCGACACCCTCTTCTGACCTCCGCGGCATTGCACAACACGGCTGCACAGACCTACATGCAAGACAGTACATTCATACAAAAATAAAAAAATAAAAAAAGAAAAGATTAGAATTTCTAGTCATGAACCAAAAGTTTTATAGAGTTTGAAAGAAAAGACTGATGTTTAATGTTTTATAGAATTGAGAACGTTCGCTGCACCAGGCTTGGTTGCACACACCTTTAGTCCTGTAACTTGGAAAGCAGGAACAAAAAGAATACTTGCTCTTGTGCACTCACCGCACACGGCTGCTAATAACCTGCTGTAGCTCCAGTCCAAGGGCATCCGACGCCTGCTTCCGGACTCTGTGGACATTGCACGCATGTGGTATAAACACATATATGTAGGCTGACATACACATAAAATAAAGTCAATCTTTTAAAGAAAACAACCCCCAAAAAGGAGAGAGAAAGAGTGGGAAGAATATGTCATTTTGCAAGTCCCGGTCATTGTGTGAAGGGAGAGACTGCAAAGGCCATAAGCAGACTGCACAAGAAGGGAACCCCTTTCTGGGGTCAGGGGATGTGGAGATGGGTATGGAGGTAAACTCATTCCCTGCAAGGGCAACAGTCTAAGCAGTATATCTACCTACCTCCACTGTCTGACTAATTGTAACTGGCCCCTAGAGCAGAAAACACGTTGATTTCATCATAACTGAGGGACTAGTGGCCTGCAAGTCAGGAAGCATTGTTTATCTGGGCAGCTTCAGAGTTCAGTATAGGGTCTGGCACCTGTGAATACCTAATAAGCAATGTGTGAATGAAGAAACAACAAAAACTCTTCCCCTCTTGAAAATCAATAGTCTCAGGCTGTGGTTTGAGCTTTTACCTCTCCCTTTCAAGGACTGTTTCCTCTGTGTACTGATGACTGTGCCCCAAACTCAGGAGCAGAGCAAAGCCAGCCTTTTTTCAAATGGATTCCAGGAAGCCATGAAACATAAAGGCTGCTCTAGGGAAAGGCCAGAGGAACTTTCATCCAGAGCCAAATCCACATACTTTAGCTGATCACATGTTCAGGCCTGCCCTTATCTCTCCAGAAAGCACAGAGGACTAGACTGGCCTTGGCTGACATTTAAACCAAGGCTATCCCCCAATCCCAACCCCCTATTTTAGCTTCTAAGGAATAAGTAAATCAAATCAGATTTATTGTGCCTTACTTTCTGTAGGTTGGCATGGGGAGAGGTCTGAGCATTCTGAGTGCCACACACCCAGGACAGCCCATATCTTAGCCCTCGTCCTGGAGCCCACCCTGCCAGTTAACACAGAAGTGAAAGTGGAAAGCAAAGGGACACTGCTCTCAGCGTCACCCCTCACAGCTGTGCGCAGCCCAGCTTCACCTCTAGCCAGCTACGTTCCAGCCTGTGGAAAGTGGTTATGAAGGAGCTTAGGGTCTGCTTTCCTTCCTTCCTTTCTTTCTTCATTTCTTTTTCTTTCTTTCTTTTTCTTTCTTTCTTTCTTTCTTCTTTCTTCTTTCTTTCTCTTTCTTTCTCTTTCTTTCTCTCTCTCTCTTTCTTTCTTTCTTTCTCTCTTTCTTTTTGGTATTTTTGAGACAGGGTCTCCTCCCTATAGCCCCAGAAGGTCTGGGGATCACTCTGTAGACCAGGCTGGCCTTGAACTCACAGAGATCCACCTGCCTCTGCTTCCCAAGTGCTAGGATTAAAGGCATGCACCACCATGCCCAGCTTAAAGCCAGTTCTTTTTTTTTTTTTTTTGGTTTTTTCGAGAAAGGGCCCCCCTGTAGTCCCAGCTGTCCTGGACTCACTATGTAAGACCATGCTGGCCTTGAACTCACAAAGATCCGACCTGCCTCTGCCTCCCAAGTGGCTAGGAGTAAAGGCGTGCGCCACCCAAGCACCACGCCCGGATTAAAGCCAGGTTCTTAGCTGGCTAGTGGGGGGTGCTGGAATCAAACCCAGGTCCTCAGCAAGAGCAGTTGGCACTCTTAAACACTGGGCCATCTCTCCAGCCCCAAGGTTCTTTTCCACAGGGTACGGGCCATATTTCAACTCTGGCTGCCTCTTCCTTCTCCTTCCTCCTCCTCCCCTCGTCCTTCCTCCCGCCCCTCCTCACCTTTTTATTTTTTTTTTTTTTTTTTTTTTGAGACACTTGCTCACTGTGTATCCTTGGCTATCCTAGAATTTGCTATATAGACCAGTCTAGCTTGAAACTCAGCTCTGCCTGCCTCTGCCTCTCCAGTGCTAGGATTAAAGGTGTTTAACTACCGCACCCAGATGCCAACTCTTGCTTCTTGACTTTGCTCCCCCTGCCCTGCCCTGGAGACCTTGCCCTACGGTACTACACTTTCTGTGTTGTAGCCTTTTGTCTTCCTGTACTTATTTTTCTGCTTTCTCTTCCCCTTCTTTCTCTCCTGTTCCATGTGTTTGATGCTTTACAGGTTGTGAAGTTGTTTTGAGTACATCAGGCCCAATACAATGAATAGAGTGGTATTTCACAGACTGGAGACTGTTCTATAAACCAGAATAGGCAGTTAGGATGCAGATTTTATTAGGAGACGGATTCGGTGCTGCTCCACACCTGAGACAGAGACAGGAGGGCACAGGTTTAGGTTACAAAGTGATTTTGAGGCTAGCCTGGGAAACATAGCCAGATCCTGTCTCAAAACACTAATAATAATAGTTACAATACTACATGCCAAAGCTAGACCATACTAATGGAAAGCATTCTGTGGAAAGTTCGGCCCAACTCTGGGTTAGGAAAGTAGCTTTGATCATCTGCAAGCAAAGCCTAAAGACTGACTTCTGTGCTTATGTTTGCTGAGATGTCTTTCTGTTTTTCTGTTTGGCTTCCCTCGAAATAGGGGTTCAAGCACAAACAGGTGAGTTGGAAAGTTGTTCTGAAAACCACGAGCAGGGAAGTGAGGAGGTAAAAGAAGAAGGAGCCCAGTGTGGTGGCGCAGCACTCGGGAGGCAGAGGCAGGCAGATCTCTGTGATTTCAAGGCCAGCCTGCTCTACATAGTGAGCTCCAGGACAGCTGGGGTGACAGGGAGACCCTGCCTTGAAAAGACAAAATAAGTAAATAAAATAAAATAAAACAAATAAAAAATTTGAAAGTGGGAAGGAAGTTGGGTTTGGTGGCACATGCTTGTAATCCCATCACAGGAGCTAGAGCTTAAGGCCAGCCTTGGCTACAAAGCAAGATCCAGGCAGCGTGGGCTACATGAAACCCTGTCTCAAACAAACATACGAAAAAGAGAGGCAGGAGGACACTACGGTGGCACACACCTGCAGTCCCAACACTTTTTTTTTATTCTATTTATTTTTTATGTGTATAAATGTACTGTCTGCATGTAGGTCTTGCCCCTGCAGTCCCAACACTTTGAAGTCAGAGTTGGAGAATTCTGAGTTTAAGATCAAGTTGAGGACTGGAGAGATGGCCTAGCAACCGCTAGAGCACCGACTGCTCTTGCAGAGGACCCGGGTTTGATCCCCAGCACCCACATGGCGGCTGAGAACCGTCTTTAACTCTAGTTCCAGGGGAAGCCAATGCCCTCTTCTGACCTCCGAGGCATTGTGCTACACCAGTGCACAGACCTGCATGCAGACAGTACATTCATCCACATAAAGAATAAATAAATAAATAAATAAATAAATAAATAAATAAATAAATTTTTTTTTAAAGATCAAGTTGACCTACAAGTAACACTGTCTCAAAAACCAAAAACAAAAACAAAACAAAAAAAAGAAAAGAAAGGAAAAAAGGAACAGACCACCAGAGTGTAGATCTGTGGGGAACTCAAGAAGACAGTGAAAACAGCCTGAGGTCACCCCAGCTGAAGAGGAAGGAAGCGGTGGCACTTACTCCTACTACAGCTTCGGTTGTTGGCTGACAGCTGCTTCCTGAGCTGGGCCCTTCACTCTGGCACTTCCTTCTTTCCCAGTGCTCAGACCAAATGTGTTCTTTTGGCCAGAGCAAAACCCTCAGCCAAGTCCCTGGGTTTGCAGTGGGCATTCTTTAGGATTGTGAGAGGACTGGAAGGATTCTAGCCAAGTAACTTCTGGCCCAGTAGCCCTCCAATCAATACCCTTTACCTTGAGCCAGTTGGAAGGAGTCTTTTTTCCTCAAAACTAAACAACCCCACCCTGATCTCTCATCATTCCCTGAAGTCAAAGCAGATCAAAAATCTTTTACTCCTTTTCCTTCTCCCTGTTGCCTTAAATGTCCTTCTTTTGCCACTTGAAAATGTCTTAGAATTTCCATACATCCTTTTTTCCTTTGATGTAGAGATTGTTTTCCTTCTAACATATGCATATTTGCACACACACACACACACACACACACACACACTGCTGTCTCAGAGACTTTGTTCTTTGTTCTATTATAAGCTTATAAGCTTTATTCCTCGAATGATGAGCAGTTGTTCCAGGCAGAGGAAGCAGCAAGAACCAGCACATAAACAGGGGCCGTGGGCCCACCAACCAGAACATGAACAGGGCCGTGGGCCCACCAACCAGCACATAAACAGGGCCATGGGCCCACCAACCAGCACATAAACAGGGCCATGGGCCCACCAACCAGCACATAAACAGGGCCATGGGCCCACCAACCAGCACATAAACAGGGCCCGTGAGCCCACCAACCAGTACATAAACAGGGGCCATGGGCCCACCAACCAGCACATAAACAGGGCCCGTGAGCCCACCAACCAGAACATGAACAGGGCCGTGGGCCCACCAACCAGCACATAAACAGGGCCATGGGCCCACCAATCAGCACATAAACAAGGGCCGTGGGCCCACCAGTATCTTCCTGTTACTCATGATATCCAAGCTCCAGAGTCCAAATTCAGCATCTTTTTTTTTTTTTTTTGTCTTTTTGAGATAGGGTCTTCCCTTTAGTCCCAGCTGGCCTGGAGCTTGCTATGTACACCACATTGGCTTTGAACTCACAGAGATCCGCCTACCTCTGCCTCCCAAGTGCTGGGATTAAAGGAGTGTGCCACCATGCCCGGGCCTAAGACAGTTCTTAGCTGCCATGGGAGTGCTAGGAATTAAACCCGGGTCCTCTGCAAGAGCAGTAGGCGCTCTTAACCACTGAGCCATCTCTCTAGCCCCTCAGCACCTTTTTATTGTTGATGCTGCTTGTTTAGTTCAGTCAGGATCTCATACCTCACAGTGGCCTGGAACTCTCTGTGTGGCCCAACTGGCCTTGAACTCCCCATCGTCCTCCTTCTGCCTGCACAGTACTGGAATCACAGGCTCAGGCAACATCACGTTAATCCAATCTACCATTTTTACTTATTTGCTCCTGTCTTTTCCTACACTTCTTTTTTTTTTTTAATTAATTTATTTATTTATTTAATCTTTTTTTGTCTTTTCTTTTTTTTTTTTTAATTTATTTCTGTATGCGTATGAATGTACTGTCTGCATGCAAGTTTGTGGACCCGTGTCGTGCAATGCCGCGGAGGTCAGAAGAGGGTGTCGGATTCCCGTGGAACTGGAGTTCTCCTGGAATTGGAGTTTCAGACGGTTCTCGGCCGCTATGTGGGTGCTGGGGATCGAACCCTACACTTCTTAATACTCAGCTAACATTTATAGAGGACTTGACTATAAACCAGGTGTGGGCCAGAACAGAATAGAAAGACACTTCTACAGACCTGGTCTTGTAATTTACAGCCTATTACAGCTTATGGGAATTAGAATCTCTTTGAAGATTGTCCCTTTCCAAATCAAAAAATCACACAGGATCTGAGAGCCCCCCAACTGTGTGCACTTGGTGCCCTCTCCCATCTGTTGTGCCTGGTCTCCCCACCCCAGGAGAGACACATCTGATG